>VZTZ01003552.1:126017-155684 GCA_013400955.1 Drymodes brunneopygia | reverse complement strand
TGTTGTTGTTGTTATTATTATTTCTATATGTTCATGCACACAGATGCATACACCATACTTTCAGTTCTGGGTCTCACATGATTTATCATATAGGAACTGATTGCATGCAGGCAATTTGTTGCCACAGACCACATAAAAAACCTATAGTTTCATATCTTCTTTCAAAAGATACAGGTCAATTAATGTCTTGTGTTCTTCTGTGAAACCCCCAAACCTCTGTTACACTGGCATGTTGCTCTTCTTCACTTGAGACTGCTGCTTAAGGCTCTTTCTTCATAGAAAAGAACTCAAAGAGGGTCAATTTCATTGTATTTTGCAGTAAACATGCAATGACAAATTGTACAGTAGGCATTTGTTTCATTGGTAGATTTTTTTTTATCCAGTCATTATATTCTGCCATGTTTAATCTTAAATCATGGAGTGTGCAGCTTTTGATAACTAAATCAAAATTGCTTTTCATCCATTGCCATTTAAGTAGTGGCAGCGTTATTCTGTAGCAATGAACGAAGGAGCTGAATTCTGCATCTGTATGTGGAAATTCCTGAAAGGAAGAGATTCCAGAAAGGGTAGCACAGTGCATATCTGTCCTTCTTTGATGGGTTTCAAGTAACTGCCAATTCCAGTTAGCTGGCAGCAGTCATTGAAGAGGCAGCAAACCTGTCTACATTGACCTGGCAGTCATGGGAGGAGGCTGCCTGGCCTTTCAGGGCACTTTCAAGTTCAGGAAAGCATGATAGGATTGTGTCATGTTTTAATCACAGGCTCCTCAAATCAGGGTGAATCAATCCAACAGCTGTACGTCTAGTGGAAGAGGACACATCAGAGAGCCTGATGGCTTTGTGAGTAATGGAATGAGTCCAAGGACTTCTGCTCTGGAATAGAGACCAATGTTGTCTCAAAACCCTGATGAAAAGAGGTGAACATGAGACACTCCTGTCTGCAACAATGAAAGGTATTTTATTGCCATCTCTGCAACCAGAAATGCACCATGGCAACAGTGGTTTCAATACCTCTTTTGTTCTGTGGGCCAGGAGAATACAGCCTGACTGTTTCTGTGAGGGACATGAGCTGGAAAGGACATCAAGAACACTCTGACTACTGCTATCACCTCTCCTTGCTTTACCAGGTGCTCTACAAGGTAGCACTGGGTGTGGGGCAGGGGAAAAGACAGGCAAAGGAGGAGATACTCAATAGTGAGGGCTATAAATCTGGGGGAGAACATGTAGCTATTTTTATTTTGGGTAATGTTCTGAGCACTCAATGTCCATGGTGATTCCCTTGAAGGAACCTGTTTTACCAGGTGCACTGGTGTGCAGTCTGTAGCATGGAGTCAAGGCTCAACATGGTGAGGCAAAGCAGGCTTCCCCCATCAGTCACAGAGATTCATAGAAGGGACATGTGGGGTTCAAACTTCCAGCAGCTCTTTCTCTCTCTTTCTTCTCTATGTCTTGCTCACCCAGAATAGATTAAATGGATCTGTCAGACTCAGCGTCATATTTCTCATTTGCCTGTCAGTACAGATTTCACTGTTGGTCAGCCTAGGGCTGTGGTCAGCCATTCCTCTCTTCTAACAAAGTAGTTATTAAAGGGATTTGAAGCCTAGACAGGAAAACAAACTGTCTTTCTCTATTAAGAGTGATAAACCAGTCTTACTGTAACTAGACTTCTCTGTAACTCTATCAAACAACAGAGAAGTATTCTTTCCATGAGAAAACTCAGTGTATTGGATACATGAATCTCACCAGCGGCCCACATGTCTATGTGGTACTTCCAAATGCATTGCAGCGCTGTGTACTGCTCCTTCATGATGGCAGTGTGGACTACTGCCACAACAATGGGTTTATCAGCAGTGTTCCAGTGACAGCAAGTGCAAATGGTGATCTTCCAGATGTCACAGGAAAATCTTACATCCCCAAGAGAAATCTCACTTTAGTGGACTGTGGCAGTATACTTCTGACACAAAAATTGTGATGGTGCTGCCAGCTGCCGGGCTGTTCCACCCACCAGAGGAAGCTGTTTTGAGCCAGGCAGTTCTTAAGGAAAAAAAAAAAAAAGTCTTTTCGGGAGGATTTCATAGTCTGCTCAGTTTTAACTTCTTCCATCTCACAATGCACATGAACCCAAATCTGCTGCACACCAGTGCTATGTTGGACTGAACTATGTCTGTATTTTTGGTTTTGTACCAATTCTTTCTTTTCCCATCTTGGGAAGTGATGGCACTTAAACACTTTTAAAGTGGACAGATTTGAACTTTTTGAATCTCTCACTGGGAGATACTTTTTCCTATCTTTGATCATTTCTGCAACTCATCTCTGAAAAATCTCCAGTATTTCAACATCCTTCTCCATGTGTTCCTGTTCTGAGAGGGGCTGATGAAAAAGCTGATCTGCTACCAGATGGAAGAGAGTATGGGAAAAGGTAAGTGTTACCCAAAAATTCAGAAGAATTAATGGCTCTTGATGGGCAAGGAGAGGTGGTGTGGATCAATACTGCAATACCTGCCAATGGAATAGCAAAAGTTAGTGTCTGTGAAGAGCATTATTTAGGATTTTTTTTCTTTGTTTACCTGTCAAAAATGAAGAAGATGGTAACCCTCATGGAAATAATGGAGTAGATAAAAAGAATAGCAGTAAGAATAAAGATGATTAGATAACAAACTTGCATAATATATGCATACATATATTTTTTTGTAAAGCAGCTTTCTGAGAGAAGGGGAGTTCTGCACCAACCTGCTTTGCAGGAAATGTTTTAGAGGCATCTTTACAGGCTTTGTGAAATTTTGTGGCTGAAGACTGGGGCAATCTCTGTGATTAGAAGACTGGAACATGAGAATGAAATGGAAAATATGCGTGTGAGTACTTAGCAGGCGTGAGGAAAGAGCAAAATTACTGCAGCCAAGGGATCTAGGAATGTGGATGGAGATCTGCAAGATGCCACTTCGTGTCTGTTGGCTCACCAGCTCAGGAAACAACTTGTCCCTCCCCTGGCAATGCAGCAGGTCAATCGGTGTATGGCCTTCCCAAGGCTAGGAGCACCATCTAGTGGAAGCCTATGCCGCTCCCGCTAATAAACCTGTTCTTAAAGGATAACAGATTTTGTCTTTACCTTAGAAGTATATGCACTTGCTTTTGTCTCTATCTACAAGCACAGGAGAGAAATCTAAGATTAAAACTGCAAATCAAATGAATTACAGAAGTGTTTTTATTCTATCCTCATTCCTACAGGGCCACTGTTACTATCAATTTTCATGGCCGTCATAAAAACATAGTATCACTTTTGACAGTCCTTTCTTTTTAAGTGCTGTGGATTCCCCACTTCTATACTTAGTATTTGGTGTTTCCATGTTCATATTACAGCACTCAGTTTCCTCACCAATTCCCTTAGAGTCAGTTTATGTGCGTGTAAATATCTGAACTATGACAGCGGGGTGCAGAAGAGTCTGGTGCAAGGGTGGAGTATGTATTCCATGAAAAATTGGCACAACAGAAGACCATAATAGGAATTACAAATTATCTATAGAAATAAGCAGTTATCCTGTAAATTCCTATACTTCATGTGTAGTAAATTTTGATATTAAACTCTCAAAGCTACCTCCTAAAATATGTACTTTCTAACATTTTGTGAGAATAATTCTGCACTGAGGGACAAAATATAAATAAGTAGATGAACTGCTTCAGGCTAGAAAAGAGCTGTATGAATGTATGGAAAAGAATATGATAAAGATCCCCTGATTTTTTACTGTTTTCTCATAATGTAGTGAGTAGAGCACTTTCAATGAAGGTGCCAAAAGTAACAAAGATGTAGTGCCTTTATACACAGTTTATAAACAGAGTTTAGAATTATTGTTGCAAGATAATATGGAGACTAGAAACAGGTTAAAAAATTGGATTAAGCATACTTTTGGAGGATAAGCCTGATGTGGCTGTCAAACTCTGCAGTTTAGGTACAGCCCTGGAAATCTCCCAGCTGCTGCTAACTGGAAGCTGGTAGGACATATGAATCTTAAGAGTAGAGGAGTGGCTGGACTGGTACAGATCATGGGCTAACTAATCCATTATCCTGTCTCCAACAGCATCCAAAAGCCTGTGGCTTGGGAACAATAAAAGCAAATCTATAAAATACTTCCCTTTTAAAACTTCCCCAGCTGCGAGTATTTCTTGAGTCTGCTGTGGTCTCCCTTTTGCAACACTCAGGACCTTTTAAGTGCTCATGCAGGCTCTGTTTGAGCCCCATCACAGTTCTTGAGGCTGCAGCCTCTTGGTCGAGGAGTTTGTCTGCTCTCTATCTGCCGTGTGGTGAGCCACTTCCTTTTGTTTGTTTTGAGCGCGGCTGCTACTAAATGGATTTTATGGCTTTTGCTTCTGTACTGAACAAGACAGGGAACAGTCAGTCTCTTTTCCATTCAAGATATTGCAAAACCACTCACTGTGAGCCCTTACTGTCCCCACATGTCAGTGGAGAACTGCTCCCAAGCTCTAACTCTCCTCAGTGCACAAGGGCATGATTAAATTGCAGCTGATTCAGGGGGTGTTTTCTTATTTGCAACATCAGGCAGACTGCTCGGGGCCACTGTGATCCTTTTCTCTCCTCTTCTTCTTCCCTGATCTTGCTCCTGGCTGCAGGCTCCTGCCTCCTTGTATCAACATCAGTGCAATTCAAGAGCTGTGCCTGTAAGAGTATTGGGATGCTTTGGGTTGCATTACTTGCATTTTCAGTTATGGAAGTGTGCTGCAGAGATCCCTGGGCTGGGTTTTCTCAGAATGAGCCGAGATAAAACCAAATGGGCTTTAAAAAAAAATAAAAAAAACCAAGTTGCCCAGGGCCATGTCTCAGCTCAGAAACTCTTTGACACCTGAGAGAACCCTGCAGGTGCTTTGCCTTCTTCACAGAGGCTGCCGAATGTGGAGTCCTGGGGAGAGGACTGGGGTGCACAGGCTGCCAGAAGGGCAGGGTGTCCCAATAGCTCAGAGCATGTTCCTGGGGCCAAGTAAAATAAATCTGCCTTTGGAGCTGGACTCAGCCATCCCACACTGCAACAAGCAGGATGATACAATATGTCTCCATTTTGCTATGTCTTTATAAATTGGGTAACAGCTACTATCAAATAAATAAGATTTTTACTAACCAGGAAAAGCTTCTGGACCAAGAAGTTTGCTTGAGACAGACTGGCAATCTCATCATCAATATTTGTATAATCTTTTTCTTCTTTTTTTCTCTTTTGCTTTGCTTCTCTGTTGCTCTTTCAGATTCTTTTTTTCCATAAACTTGCCTTTCCTGCAATTTGTTTCCTTCCAGCCTTATGGGTCTGCTTTGCTGTTATGTGTGCAGTATAAAAGAGTGTGTTAAGGATGGGAAAGTCTATCTTTTGGTGAATTTGGTGTATCCAGGTCACTGATGTCATTGCAGCTGAGTTGGCTGTCTTGGGAATGGAGTAGTGCTATTTGAAACAGCAGCTTTTGTCTGAGCCTCCAACCTTGTAAGTATGAATTGTGCCTGTGGCAGCAAAATTAATGGCTAACATAAAAGGAGAAATGGAAAGCAGGTGGCCTCTTGAAAAAAAACAGCCAGAGCTGCAGGACCACATTTGTACTACAGAGCACATCATCAGCCGTGCATTTTCTTTACCTGAAGTATTTTTTGTAGCCCTTTTCTGTAACCTTACTCCCTACTTGACCTACAGTCCTCCCAGAGGCCCATCCATCAGCCTGGGGAACTTGATATTAAAGTATAATTAAGAAGAATCCATTCAGACCCCAATAAAAAGACCATGAAACCCTGCAATGTTGCCCTTGTCTATTCATTTATGTTTGCTGTTCAGGTGCTTTTATTTGTGAAAGCAACTGAGTCATGAGCACCCCTATCCTTGAAAGAATGTGGTGAAAGAATCATGCAAGGCAACATATAGTTGAAGTGTGCATCTTCCTTTCTAATTACAGTGAGTGATGTCTCTTTGTTGATTCATCTCTATGATTCACTAAACTTGGTCAAATGTACTAAAAATCCCTTTTTCAGATATGACCTGGAGGCACAGAGATCCAGGGGAGCTATGAATCTGCTTCCTAACATCTCCATTTTTTTTAACAGATCTGCAGTCTGATCCACTACACCAGAAGGTCATTAACTAACAGTGGCACAAAATATGAACCTTATATTTTAAAGAACTTTTAAAAAGCCCTGTCTTTTAAGATAGGCAGAGGGAGCTACCTAGGGGTTCTTATGTGAGTAAAAGCTGATAGACTGGGCAATCCTTCTGAATGGGTGATTAATTCACCTAAGTCTACGTTGTGTGATACACACTGATACTACAGAGCGAATTATTTGTAACATTTTGTAAGTACTAAAATTAATGTTGTATGAATTTGTCATTTCAACAGAAAAGTTATAGATTTTGTGTATTATAATTTCATCTTGTTAATGTAAAAGAAGGAATTTTGCTTTCACTGGCCTCTTGGGAAGCAAAAAAATAGTGTATCTAATTATCTGAACACTCAGGAACATAAAAGAATAGCAAGTGGTGAAATTACAAATCTGTTGGAACAACTCCATGTTTTCTGATTAAACTCTATTTCTGGTGGCTCTCAGCAATCATGTTCCTCCTATGTTTGTAGTAATTGCATGTGTCAAAGCTGAGGCCTTGTGTAAACTGTACCAAATGAGTTACAATTTTAATTTAGAAGGAGATAACTGTATTTGCCCCTGCAGGCAGATTGCATCGGGTCAGAAGTTTAAAAACGAATAAGAAAGAGAGTAGGGAGGAGGCTGGAGGGCCTCCAGGTTAATAATAAGTAGAAAATCTAATAAGGCTTTCATTACAACAGTTGAATTTTAGGGGAGGAAGGGAAGAAAAAATGCAATTTGCAAACATGAAGCCAAACTCTGTTGCTTGCATATTATCTGTGTGTATGAGTGCACATTTCTAACTGCATGTGGTTATGTTTGGCTTTGGTTAAGAACTGTTACTGTATTTTATTGGTAAAGGCGACAGTGCATTTTACCTCTGTATTAAACCGACTAAAAATTTTTGAAAAAAAAGTTTGCAAAAACTTGCAAGCTCTCAAAACCAAATGTATTTTCACAATTTAAAAATATCTACTCAATCCCTGTAATTGCATTATCTTTCAGATTGCTTTTGGCCTAAGAAATACAGCAGATAATTTTTTAATGCTATGTTGCATTTTTAAAATGTTAATCTCCTCATGAAGAGCAAAATTTTTTTTAATCTAAAATCTTCTTTTTTTATTTTAAATTTTAATCAAGGCTATTAGAAATATGTTTGACTATGGCTATGAAGCTACACTAATTCTGTGTAAATTTGAAAGCAATCATGTAGCAAGGATTAGATACTGTTAATAAGCTAATAATTTTTCTTAGTATTGGGATATGAAGGTTGTTTTTGCCTAACCTTCTATGCAGAAGACCAGGCAGACCCAAAAGTTATTTGAAAAGAATGAGCTCTTACTACTGCTTATAATTAAGACTTAATTTAATTTGTCTACAGCCTTGCAAAACTTCCCCTTTAAGGAGCCTGCTTCAAGCTGATTCTGTGTTTGTGCATGTTTGATTTTCACCTGAAATAGTCCGGTCATTTCCCAGAGTGATATTACAAGAAAAAGTCTGGTTTGTACCTGTTAACATTTTCTTCATAATTACTTCATTACAAAGCTCTACTTCCTTTGTGATTCAGTGCAGTATAGAGCCATAGTAGGGTTTGGATTAGAAGGGACCTTTAAGGTCATGCAATTCCCACCTCCCTGCTATGGGCAGGGACATCTTCCACTGTAACAGATTGCTCAAAGACCCATCCAGCCCGGCACCAAAGACTTCCAGGGATGGGGCATCCACAGTTTCTCTGGGCAACCTGCACCAGTGCCTCACAACCCTCAGGGTAAAGAATTTTTTCCTAATATCTAATCTTTAACCTTTCAGTTTAAAGCCATTCCCTCTTGTCCTACCACTCAGTGCCCTTTTGGAAACGCTGTCTCCATCTTTCTTGCAGGCCTCCTTTAGGTACTGGAAGGTTCCATAAGGTCTCCCCAAAGCCTTCTCTTCTCCAGGCTGAACTCACCCAGCCTTACTTCATAACAGAGGTTTTCCAGCCCTCTGGTCATCTTCATGACCCTCCTCTGGACTCACTACAAGAGGTTCATGTCTTTGCTCTGCTAAGGGCCCCAGAGCTGGGCTCAGTAGTTCAGGTGGGATCCCAGGAGAGTGGAATAGGAGGGGAAATCCCCTCCCTTCACTTGCTGGCCATGCTACTTTTGATGCAACTCAAGATATGGTTGTTCTGAATAGTTAATTTGAAGACCATGAGAGATGGATAATCAGCTACTTCCTCTATTACCATGTTTCAGAGGTAAACTACCCTCGCTTTAAAATATTCTGCCTGTGTAACAAAGGGAATGTCAAGCTTAAGCTTTCAACCTTGTTGTTGGTGCACTTTTTGCTGCTGGTTTCAAAAACTGATTAATGCCTGTATTAGTATTTTTCCCTCGTAGAGATGATTATACTGTGTAATCTCCTCTCAGTCTTCTCTTTGATATGTTAAAGTGATTGAGGTCTTAAAGTCTCTCTCTCTGTTCTTAGACACATTTTTTGCAGTTTGTGAATATTTTTTGAACCTTTGAAGCATCTTCACATGCACTAGAAATGACAGTGCGATAGTTTCACTACAGTTCTTTGTTTAGAAGGAAGTGTTGTCCTTGAGATTCTTTACTATCCATTTTGTGTATATCTTCTGAAATGTTTTCTGCTCTCACTTCAGTTTGAGAACTATTGGTCACAGGTAACAGATCTCTGTGCTCTTTGTCAGCAGTAGCACAAACAAGTTGCCTTTTCCACAAGGTCCAGTCCTTCCATGCAAGCTACAGGTGCATCTCGTGGCTGTATTGGACCCACTGCTCTGTGACAGTGTTTGTGCATTCAGAGTTCTGAGCAAGACTGTTCAGTCAAGATATGCAATGTTTTATTAAGAACCTTAGTACTGAACTCATGTGTTTGGGTCTTGGTGGGCTTATTTCTGTGGGTTTATTTGTTTTTTCCTTCCCCCGCTATCCCCCCGCCCCCATTCTATTAACTTTTATTAATTCTTCATTTCTTTGTTAGAGAAACCCAAATCATCTTCTGCACATGTTGTATGAACACAGTACATAAGAAACAGAATCTGCAAGGAGTACAGGACACCCAGTAGCATCATTCTTCTCTCCACAAATGAACTTCATGCATCTTCTTTTTTGGATAAGGCTGGGAACTCAGGGGGATTTCACACAGTTACTAGGACATTTTCCTTTTTTTTAAAAAAAAGCAGGTCAGGTCTTTCATGTGCAGAATGTGAAACTTCAAAAACATGTTGGATCAGTAATTATCCCAAAATGCTAAAAAAAATCCAGAAACTAGTACATGTAATTTGGATTATAGTCTTCATTAGAGTTTTCTATAACTTGTATATGACAGCCATGATTACAGATTTCAAAAAGCCTATGGAAAATTGATGGCAACTGGGCACATCTTCCACCAGCATATTGGCATAAATATGTTGTGACATATTCACTCATCATGCCTATTTCTTCTTTGGTTTTGTGTGTCACTTTTGAGCAGGATGACCTAACAATCCATCAAGAATACTAAAGTCTAGAACTTAGTAGTTTGAAATTGATTGTGGTACTGATTTAATATTTGAAGAAGGAGGATAAGACAGTAAACAATGTGGGCAGACTTCAGCTCGTTTTCAGAGAGAAGCTGTAATGTAGTTTTGTGCCAAAATGAGCCACAGATGTAAATGTGCTCATGCATTTTAGATAAAGGAAAGTATTATTCAAACTGAGGGGAGTAAAATCAATTATAGGTTATATGTTCCTTAGTAAACAGTTCTATCATTTCCAATTCAGTCACCTATAAAATAATTCCTAGGATAACTTCTCACTGGCTGAAGGCAGATGGAAATACTTTAGGCTTTTGACAAACAAAACTAGTTCACAGTAGAGTCTCCTGCAGAGTTTTGTAAAGTGGTGGATTTTGCAAAGGAGTATTGGTTCCACAGAAAAATTTCTGCCCTCCAATTACTAGAGAGAAAATCGGTCCTTTCTTCCTCAAAAGAAAAAAATGCCTTTAAATGAGAGTCAACATGCATTTACATAATCAGTCAGTTTAGTGTAAAGTATTCAAAACCAGAATAACGTGACAAATTACAGCTTTGGCATTCTCTTGGAGTTTCAAAATTACATAATTAAATGTTTATCCTGTTCCATGTGGTCTGTTAGCAAACATACTTCCATTGGATGTCTGACCTGGTATTTTCTCAGAAATAAATAGTTTTCTACCATTGGGAGACATTTAATAACAAATGTAAAATATTACAAATAACAATTGCAAAAGACCATCTTTCTGTAGATTTTAGCTGTCATTTGTATGTGGGAAGTAAAATACATGGAACAGTCATATGCACAAAATCTTGTATATGATCAGTTACTGCTTATTTTGATATTGGTAATTCTGAAAAATGAGCATTTGGTTAATATACATGCGATGTGAATTCTGATAAAAGATGTTGGCCTTTAGTGGCCATAGTGACTTTACAAAAGTGACAGAAGTCACTGCAGATTTACATCAGCCTTAAAAGAAAGTGGAATCTTTCTCTAAATAATGTAGAGTTCCTTCATCTTACTTAATCCTGTTTCACTGCAGCAGCTACTAGAGCTCGCATGCTGTTAATTGCTGTTAGTGAAGCACACTTGATTTCAATAGCTCCTCAGAGCCCCATTCCCTGACACCAAATGGTTTTGTGCAAAGTGGAGCTCTTTTCTGATTATTAACAACAAACAAAAAATTGTACTGTATCTACTTTCATTGTTGCCTTAAAATATTAGTTGTTTCCTTTAACTTAGGACTTCTATTTGTTTACAGGTTTCTTTTCCAGGAAAACTATTTAAAATTACATTATTTGCATGAGTAAAAATTATTTTATTTTTTTTCCCCAAAACATCACACAAAATTGCAATAAAACACCCCCTATTTAATATATTGCAATATTTTGGTGGGATTGTTTGTTTTTTTATTGTGTGGGGTTTTTGGTTTGACTTGTTTTTTTGGATTGTTTTATTTTTTTAACTTTTAGAAATATATAGTTAACTTCGTATAGTATAACTGCATATATTTCTAATGTTTTAAATCACTGTGATATAACCACAATATGCTGTAATATTACTAGCTAAGGATTTAAAAGCCTCATTATTTTTTCAATGTGCACTTAGGTGTTGCTTTTTTGACATCATTTCATTACTGATAGCTCTGCCCTGATATCTTACTAAAATCATAGAATGTGCTGAGTTGGAAGGGACCCATCAGGATCATCAAGTCCAACACTTAGCCCTGCCTAGGACACTCCAAGAGTCCCACCATGTGCCCAAGAGCATTGTCCCAATGCTTCTGGAGCTCTGTCAGGCTGGTGCTGTGACCACTTCCCTGGGGAGCCTGTTCTTGTGCCCAGCCACCCTCTGGGTGAAGAACCTTCTCCTGATTTCCAGCTTAAACCTCCCCTGACTCAGTTTCATGCTGTTCCCTCGAGGCCGGCCACTGGTCACAAGAGTGAACAGATCAGCACCTGCCCCTCTGCTTCCCCTTGTGAGGGTATTGAAACAGTATCTTTCCTCTTCATGCACCCTTCTTTGAGATTTGAGTCCACCAACAAAGAAAAGTGTTGCTAATTTTAGACCTCTTAGAAATATTGGGCCTTGAGGTTGAGATGGGTGTTATAATGAGGAAAAAAGGCATCAGTGTTTCACATCCTCAGCAGCAGCCTTTGTCCTTCTGCCAGTCCCTTTGAAGCATAGCCAGGGCCACTCTCAAAGTTGCCACCCTTCCCCTTGTTGCCTACACCATTCCTCCAGGCTGACCATGACAGTGACTCCTGAAGCAGGAAGCCAAGAATTCTCTCCTGGCCTTCTGCTTGGGAGAGCTCCAAGCAGCCACACATGTGATCACTGCTAAAATGTACACATGAACCCAGAGCTGGAAAACACACTGACAGTTCATACATAGCCTTTTTCTCCTTGTCCCACCCTCTGACCCAGCAACAGTCTCCACTGTGCAAATGACTGCTCATTTGCACTGATTGATCTTTGGGTTCCCTGCCCAGTTGTAATCTATCTGTATTTTCATTCAGACTTTACATGGGAGTATTGAGGAACATAATCCTGACAGCAGATCTCCGAGAGAGTTTCTTAGGAAAAAGCTTATTATCAATGAGTCCTCATTAATAATTATATTTGGGCAACCATCATTTAATGACTTTACAACCAGTCTAATGTGAATAATGATCTCTGTAGTGATTTTTTTCTTAAAATTATGTGCATTACTAAACAGAAGTCTTCTGGGACAAATATTGTTTTTATGGCTATGCTTAACACTAGTACTAATAAAAATATAATGAAATTCAATGCAGATTGAAATGGGACAAAAATCAATGTGTTCCAATGGCAGTCTAAGGCTAATTTCTCTGTCCTTTTTATCGCAAAGTCATCAGTCCCTGAAATCAGATTTTTTGACCCTAGAGGGAGTCACCAAGATATAAAATTTGTGAGTGGGGGATTCTGTCTTGTTCTAAGAAAGTCCTCACTCAAAATTGCACTGCTGTATGCATAACACAAATATGATTTCATCATGCATGCCGAAGTGAAGGCTAATCCATTGTCATGACAAATTTTCACAATGATGTCAAATCCTGTTCCAAAGTGGATTCAGGCAACTCATTTGGATTTACCCCCAAGATCAAAAGGACCTGACAACCCAGAATCAATCACAATGTTTGCAACAGGGATAAGGATGGCAAAAAAAAAAGGCCTCCTCCTTCTTTTTTTTTTGCCTGAGACTCTTCGCACACAGATTTCAAAGAGCCTAAAGCTGAGGAAACTGCATTGTTGTGTTTTTCATAATGCATATCCTTATTGTTATCAAGTGATGGAAAATAAAGATAAGGTTTTATGTACACAAGAGCCTCTGTGCCCAAAAACTAACTTTTTTTTCCAAATATGAGTTGGTCTAATAAAGAATGATGATTACAGATCTTGCCATTCTAATGTCCTTTGACCATAACAGCAATATAATGTGTGTGTTGAGATAAAACATTGTGTCTATAAAGAAAATTTGTGTATCTAGCCTTTGTCTTTCAGTAACTGGCATCATCAACAAATGTACTCTTTTCCAAAACACCAGTTTTCTCCATTTTCAAGACTTTTTAATGATGTTTCTTTCTGCGAGCCGCTGAGCCCTACAATGGATCCCTCTTGCTCATTGCTCTTAATATTCATTAAATAAATTATGAAGGTCTTCAGGATGTAATGCAACAGATGACAAGGCAATTAGCACAGATTGAAACATACAACAAAAAACTGTATTTGGAATGAACAGTCTCCTGATAAATGCAAAGACACTTTTTCTAGAAGTTTTCAACAAAAAACCAAAATCTTTGTGCATGCCACTTATGGCATGTACCTTCTCTGTGCAGGGATTATTTCATCTGCATCAATGTAATCTAATATTTTCACTAATTGTCGAAAGTGCAGCATATTTCTTTCAGTCCAATGATGCGATTTCCTTCACTGACACCAAAATTGCTGAGGGTTCATATGGAGAGGGAGTTGACTCAACTTACAGCAACCTTATAAGAGTCTTTTTCTGGTGTAGGCATTGCTTCCATTGTAGTGGTGTCAGTGTAGACAGCCCTTGAGCATCCCTCTTGTATGCCTGGGAATACTCCTGCTATTCCAGAATTAGTGAACAGAATTATGGGTTCTGTGCACTACACAACTACAGCTATAATTTTCTAACAGTTTTCATTATGTGCTTTATTCTCCCTGGGAAGGCTTTGGCACATTTTTGGCCTTCTGGAACACACTTGACTTCCTCTTTTGGGTTTATGGTCCCTCAGACAGCTGGAGGAGGCTGACAAAATATTTATTATGCTCACAAATCAGTCAGCCAGCTCTGTGACTTTCTTCACTGAGGTAGGTTAGACAATTAGTCTGCAAGATGATATCATATCCAACTTCAAAAGCACAATATTTCCTTCTGGGAATAGGTCTTTTTTACAAGAGACATGAGGAGACTGGAGTAGTCTGTTGTCAAATCAATCAAAATTATAAGTTCAGGCGCAAACTCTTGATTTCTAAATCCTGAGCTGGTGTAGAGTGCCTGATACATAGCAATACAGTAAAGATAAAAATAGAAGGTAGGCCTTTTTAGTAAAGTTTGATATTTATGAATTGCTGGTTGTAATTGTTAATTTGAATATTTGAGTAGAGCAGCACAATTAAGATGTATGGCTGTAGCCAAGCACTGATGTCTCAATATAAACTCATCAAGGATGATGTTTAGCAGTGTCTCTGCTTCTATTGCCCTTGGTTTGCCTCAGGAAATGGAATCTTATGAACAATTTTAATGAACAAACAAACAAAAAAATCCAGTTTAGTTCAAATGACATTTGTTTTGGGTTCAGTATTTCTGAGGTTAAGTTTTTTAGTCAAGCGGTGGTGTTTATTGCAACAAAGAATTGATTGGGTCATGTAGGGCATAGAGTACAAATAGCAGTGTCATTCACCAATAGGTACCACAATTTCCTCCAACATGTACTGAACTCCTACTGGTCCTTCCAGCACCAGTGGAAGAGAAACAGGAGAGAGTATCAGAAAAGCACACTTCGTTTTCATTTCTATATCTTAAATAAACCTTGAGGCTAAGGCTCAAATGAGTGACAGGCTGGCTTATGTTGTTTTAGTCTACAAAAGTGTTTTATCAAATTGGCAGTGCTGTGTGTCAGTTATATGTGACCTCTGTATGGAAAATGTTTACACGATATTATTAACTGTTTTGCTCCAGGGTTTCCTTATGAATCTGCTATACTCTCTGCATTAAGAGCATGGCAATCAAGCTTCCCAGACCTCCAACCAATTGTTTGAAAATACACTCAGAGTCTGATCAAGCACATTTATTCAGATATTTGGGGGAAAAAGTTATTATTAAATTTTAACTTGGGATTAACTCTGTCGCTTAATCGAGTTTCAGACACTGAATACATTATTTGTTGCCAGTTCATTCTCCCCTACTTAACAGTAATAAACAAGGATGATTATCCAACACAGTGATAGAAACACGTCCTTTTCCCAGATAAATTCTGTATGGTGTCTACTTTTTCTAGGAAAATAATTTCTCTTTTGGGTCACTTTCTAAGTCCCCTTCAGATCCACAGTCCACACATTCCCCCTCTTCTTTTACAGCACCACATACACCACCTTTTGAAGTTGCATTTCTCTCTCTTTCTTTACTTTCTGTCTTGTGAGATTTGTTTTACTTGGGTAAGGTTATTTTTCCAGACCCAGAAATAACAGTTCATGAGTGATCTGTAATCTTCTCTTCCCCACCCTAGAAAGGACTTGTATTTGAAAGATGCACCTATTCCTTCATAGCTGTAAATATTCCTGTGATCCTACATACCCTGAAAGAGGAAACAAGGTGTTTCAGGTATAGTCTTGCTGCCTGAGGTGTCATATTTTCTTATGAAACAGATTCTGCAGCCTTGTGGCTGGGTGATAGAACCAAATCTCTTCATCTGGACTGTGGTGCTTTTACCTGTGTCGCTTGTTTTACTCATCAGAGCTTTTTTCATGGTCGTGACCCACAGCTCAGTGAAGCTATATTCTCTCTAACTGTGTGTTGTTCTCCAACCAACTAAGTGCTCCTTATAGTGGCATGTTTTGCTACTTGGTTTGCTCTAGGGCTCTGGTTCCTTGATGCCTCATGCAGAATATACATGCTGGAATAGTAGCATCCCCATCTCTACCCAGCCATGGAGGCCCATTTTCTGACAAACATCGAGAGAGGCAATGCCTCTTTGTCAACACTTTGTTCACTCTTAAAGAAGACCAATTCTCCCCATTCATCCCTATTCATCCCCACCCAGGAGTGAAGAAGGCTTTGATGTAGCTTCCTCTACCCTGAAAACCCTGAATCATTGCAAGGACACTTCCACACAGCTACATCATCCCTCAGGTTTTTGCTAATCAGAAAGCTTATTAAAAAGTCCCTCCCTTCCCAGACATCCCTAGATGGTGAGCCAGGTGCCACTACACATAAACACATAGACCTACTCCTCAGTCTCCTAGCACAGAACAAATGCTCAAACACTGCCTAAATTCTTGTGGTTGTGGGACCACAAACTCATGCAGACAGAGTAGAGATGCACACTGAGAACTTCTTCACTGCTAAAGTGATGAACTTGAGTGCTTTCTTTTTGTCTTACCAAATTGAACTTAGACTTGGCAAAGACACGAAGTGGTACAAAAAGAATTTTTCCTAGCTTGCATTCCCCAGGGAAATGCAGGTTGTCAGGGTAAAACAATAAATTCACATGTCAAAATGATTAGAAGTATAGTTCTGGCTTGCTGTGCACAAGTCGGGAAAAGCCCAATTTACAGTTACTGTTTAGATTTCTTTTCAGCTCTCTCGCACTTCTGACCTGTACAGTGCATGACATGAAAGTCACTCAGAAGTTGCACATGCTCACATATAGCAAATCTGATTTATTTGTCTCTAGGCTTCTTTGTCTCTCTGGTTTATTTGTCTCATCATTATTGCCTTATTCTTTGGTACAGTCTCTGTCACAAGCCTTCTGATTTGTACATTTAAAAAGTTGGATTATTTGTTACTTGTTAAAGCAGAACTTGTCATTACAGACGTGCACACATACTAAATAACAGTGGGATTTCCTCCCAATGAATTCTTCGTTGTTGGAAGACCAATATGCCAGCTTAACCACTGGTTTACAAGCTGTAGACACATTGTGGATTTAAAGCCCCATGTCAGTGGCCACGTTAAGTCAGATAGCAAGCAGTCAGCAGGCTGATATGAGCTAAAGACTTAACCTTTTAACAGCAAAAATGATGAGTGGAAAGGCTTATCTAAGTCTGGCACTAAGCAAGAAATTGGAAGCTGAGCAGGAGATACCTGCAGATAAGCCATCTGATATATGAAAGAATTTAGTGGGCTGAACATGTCCTTTAGTGGTCTACTGAGAAGTCAGAAAAGCGTCCTGGTGCTATGCTTGGTGCAAAACCATGCAACATTTTTATCTGATTGGAAAAAAATGTGTGTGGCACTGAGTAATCCCATGGAGAAGTGCTTCTTCAGGAGTTTGGCACATCCTGTGCTAGCTGGCCAGATCTGCTAGTGAGGTTCCTTGTCCTGCTCTTTCTGGCACCTTGGACTTTCACTGAGGCAGATTAATTTTTGCTGAAGCAAGACCCTGGTGAGCTCAAAGGACTGCTGGAGGAGGAGGTTCAGGGTTGGAAATGTTGCTTTCAGTCCTCCTTGAATCCAGCCTTGGGAATATTTATGTTTCAGAGAAGACGGGTCTTATTTATAAAAATGTCAGCTAGCAGTAATGTGTCACTGAGAGATGAGAAACACATTGCTTCTCAGAGCATTTGTTGTTAGGCTTGTGGGGCTGCAGGTGTGGGGCAGCTTGGGGCAGCCTGTGCTTCCCATGGATGTCCTGTTAAACAGGGAGGGGAGATGGCTTCTGCCTCAAGGGCAGAGAGCCAGAGCAGGTGGACAGAGGGGCAGGGTGAGGCAGGAAGCAGGGCAGAGAGAGAGATCTTCAATACAATGCTTCAGGGAACAAGAGACCTGTTTAAATATTTGTGAATTTACGTCATTCACTTAATAAGATTTCTCTACCTGACAAGTTACTCTGCACTAATATTGCATGCTGAGTTCTAATAAATCCTGCTTTAAAAGCTGGAGGCAGATGGTATCTTCTGGTTTGGTCACTCCAGAGTTATGTGGAGCAGTTCTAACTCAAGGTTCTGCTTGATTTGGTCCCACCATCAGTACTGAGCACGGCGAACAACCACAGACTGCACTGGGTGAAACTGCAAATCAACACTGCCCATCTGGGTGGGACAAGTGAATGAAAACAATTATGGATCTGGAGAGGAAAGGATTTGCACATGGAAAAATGAAAACCTAAGTGCCTGCCCATTTCTTACATTGAAATAGAAAGTCCCAGACTGGCTGAGCTGTCTGCAGGGTGTTTTCAGAGTGCCTTTCCAGGAAGTACAAGCGTCATTGTGGCCAACGATGCAACTTCAATGGCAAATATTAGTGCTTCACCTTCTTTAATTATCACCTCACAATACAGCCAGTAGACAGGGAGGGCTGCTGTGATCTTGTCAGCCAGCAGTGATGAAGAATATTTTAACTGAGATGTTCCAGCTTTGGCAGGCAAGCCAACTCAAAAGCAAGACTGGAGATTGGTGTGAGTATAACTGCCAACAGTTTACATCCTGCTGGATACACACCAAAGGATGAAGTCTCTCCAAACAAGGACACTAACCTTGGTTTGCCAAGGAAATGAGCTGTGAGTGTTACAGTGTGTGTCCTTTTCTCTGCTCTAGCGACCAACTCCTAAAATTCCGTGCAGCAACATTCAGTAACGCAAGCAGTCATTGTCTCTGGATATTGAGAGTTAAATACCTCCAGCAGAACAACTCCAGCAGTTTTATTTCAGGGGCATGTCTATATAGCAGGAAAAAATTGTGTCAAGGCATAGAGATGATCCATGTTCCCTCTGCTTGTTGTCACAAATCTGAGAGAAGAGCTAACCTTCTGCCTGTAGTTCATAGCGCCTGCAAGTAGCCCTGAATGGGTGCAAGGAGTAATTTTAAATTATTGGTTTTGAGAATATTAATGGCTGCAATCTATTGGTTTTTAAACACCTGTTCCCTATTTTTCCTCTGATGAATTTTTAGAGACAGAGGAAATTACCTATAAACTCTATTTTTCCCCTCTGTGTCAGGGTGACACCCAAAAAAGAGTCCTTGCAAGTAGCTGCCCAAAGAAGAAAAAGGTTGTTTTGCACCTGTTTGCAGCTGGATTTATTCAACCACAAGCACCATCTCAGCACTATTGGTAGCTAAGCAGTATGTTGGATAATAGTTTCTCTCAAATATTTTAGATCCATGCAAGTGTATGGCTCCTAGGACACAACAGCTCCTTAAGTTCTAGTTGGAACTTCTCAAACTGTGATTTTTATGACAATGCTTGTATAAATGGAGAGTAGATAACATTTATTAATGTGATTATTAAAGAATATGTTTATTTTGACAGAATAATTACTCTTGAAAGACCTTAAAAATCTGCTTCAGTAAGTCACAAGCCTCTCACAATCCTTATTCTGATGTCACTATCATTCCTCACTTACAAGTACTACTATCTGCACCTAAACAAAAGAAATCTGAAATGGTAGCTGAGAAATGAATGAGAGGACGATTTCTTTAAAATCCTTTTCTCATTCAAACCATTCAGCCTTTTGTCAATACCTGCCAGAAAAATCTCCAAAGCAAGACTCATCCCCAAACACTGTTGCAGAAACAGAACTATAAAATATTGTTTTTGCTGTAGTTGAGGGAATTGCCCAAGTCTGTGCTGCTTCTGCTTTATATCTTCTTTGTCTGGTCTGGAAATCCCCTCCTTGGCAATTATGGAAACACAGAATCATCAGGGTTGGAAGAGATCTTCAAGAACATCTAGTTCAGCTGCCAACAGAGCAACACCATAAATTATATCCCCAAATGCCACATCCAGATGCCTTTTGGACACTTCCCAAGACAGTGATTCCACCACTTTCCTGGGAAACCTACTCCAATGCCTAACCACTCTGTCCATTATTTAAAAAAAAATATCTAATCTGAACCTCCACTGGTGCAACTTAAGGCCATTTTCTCTCATCCTTCCCCTTGAGACATGGCAGAAGAGCCTGGCCCCCACCTTACTACAGCCTCCTTTCAGGTAGTTATAGAGGGCAATGAGGTCCCCCCTGACCCTCCTTTTCTCCAGACTAAACAACCCTGGTTCCCTCAGCTCAGTTCCCTCATAAGACATGTTTTCCAGACCTTTCATGCTCTCAACTGCCCTTCTCTGAACTCAGTCCAGCACCTCAGTGTCCCTTTTGAAGTGAGGGGCCAAAACTGGACACAGTACTCGAGGTGTGGCCTCATCAGTGCTGAGTACAAGGGCACAATCTCTCCCCTGGTCTTCCTGGCCACACTATTCTTGATACAGACTTGGATGCCAGTGGCCTTCTTGGCTTCCCAGCTGGCTCGTGTCCAGCTGGGTGTTAACCAGCACCCCCAAATCCCTTTTTGCTGAGCAGTTCTTGAGCCACACTTCCTGCAGCCTGTACCACTGCAAGGGGTTGTTGTGACCAAAGTGCAGGACCTGGCATTTTGCCTTACTGAGCCTCACCCCATTTTCCTCAGCCCATCCATAGTCTGTTGTGTCTGCAGAGACCTTCTGCCTTCAAGCAGATCAACACTCCCACTCAACTTGGTTTCATCTGTGAACTAACTCAATTTCTCTGTCTAAATAGTCCATAAAGATGTTAAACAGATGTTTGCCTTAGGTGAGGACTCCCTCATGCAAACATGCCACACACAGTTTTTATGTGTATTGAAGTCTCTTGCACCCTCTGTCCACATTCAAATGCATTGGTTGGTTTCTGCTGAAAAGCTTCAGTATGGCCCTGGAGTAACTTCTGCTGCTTTTCCTTTGGTCCTGCAGTGCTCTTAAAATTTTCTAATTTTTTTATGTGTATCATGGGGACATAGAGAATGTTATTGTGTGTCATACAAAACCCGTCATTTCTGAACTTGTGATACTCGACATATAAGTCAAGCATTCACAGAAATACTCAGCAGGAGTGGAAATGTCAGTCATAAAGCAGTGACAATAATGTTCTCTCAGCAACCATTTTGCTTTTTGGAACAGAAGCTTTGACCCTTCTTATTTTTTGGTCAGTGGCCCTACATCTAGTTTAGTCACAGGATTCAAATAAAGAGATGAATAAATATTCTTCTTTAAAGACTTTTTTGTGACTTGGCTAACTGTGCTAGGTCAATCCCCAGGGTTGAGTCACAACACTTACCTGCTGTAAGAGGACAGCTGAGGGCCATGTGCTGTGCCAAGTACAGAGGGAGCAAAGGGAACAGGGTGTGGGCACCTACCCATAGGGCTTTGGCAGTTCTCATCTGTATTTACATTTTTGTTGCTTTGTATGAAGAAACACTCAGTTGTTACTGGAACCAGCGAGAGAGGTTTCCTTTTCTGTGAACATGAGTTGTTGTAGTTGAACCTGATTTTGTAATCTGCAGGTGTTAAAATCTCTCATATTTTTCTGAATTATAGTTGACAAAGCCACAAATTATTAACACAAGCTATTTTTCCTGAAGGCAAGTACCTGACCAGTATAGATATTCATAGGGCAGAAGAAATCTCAATTAGTATATATAGCGATAATATGCAAATAATCATATACAGATGCATGTCTGTGTTTTCTATCTTAATTCCCAAGAGATACTGTACTATCAAAAGTGAAGAGAGGTTGTCACCTTCAGTAAAGTGCTGAACTCTACATCTGTTTTAAATAGAAAAATTAGAGAAGACAATTGCACCTGAATTGGCTGTAAGCAATTCTTTTCCTATTTTCTCTTTAACTTTACTACCTATTCCATCTCTGTTAAGAGCATGGGATACTCATAAACAGAAGGATCAGCCAAAACATGCAGATGGTAACTCATACTTTTAATGTTTGAAGTGTACTGTATATGCAGTAGCAGTTGTCTGATCCCCTTCTTGTGAAAAACTCCTGCATTTAGCACCTTGCCATCTTTTGGGATTCTGTTAATACTCGTCCTCTGTGCCCAGCTGGCCTTGGTAGCCCTCCCTTGTGAGATCTGCTTTGCTGGACTCTTTCAGTACTCAGCCCAAGTTGCCCTGCCAGCCCATGCTCTCTGGGTTTCACAGTCTCTTTGCTGGATAATCCCAAAGGTGAGAGTAGGTGTATTGAGCCTGTATGAATGGATGCTGGCTGTTTTGAGTTGTCAGGCACAAGCACAGATCTATGGAAACAGTGGTTCAGATCACACCAGACTCAAAGGTGTTGGTTTGTGTCAGGCAATGACCTTTGCAAGGCTGCAAAATGGTCCATGGGATTGTGCCTGGTGTGGTTATAGAAAAACTAGAATGGTTTTTCCTGGGCTGATGAGCCTGGTGGCGCTCAAGGTGCCCACCCTGAACATTGCAAAGTATTCACTAAAGCTCCAGCTGGTTAAACGGGGCATTTTTTGCTATTTGTACAAGCAAGTTAGTAAAGCAAAGATTATAATGGAAGTGAAAAGTGCTGGATTACAAACAAGTTACAGGAAATGCAGAATTAAATTGTGATTTATCATTCAAAATCTTGAGCCATAAATCAGGTCAATGACCCTTAAACGAATGCAGTAACCAAGAGGCGTGACTTATAAATCAGGTTTGGACTTCATGCATCAACTAGGCAGGAAGTAAATCCATTGTTTGACAAGGTATGTCAACAATTCAAGACATAAATAGTATCATAAGTATATTCTGACAAAGGTCATCTTGATTGTAGCTAGTGCTCAGTAAGAAGAAGGGGAGGAAAGAGCAGATGGTATTTCTGCATTTGCTGTACAGAAGAGGGTGAGGGAAGAGCTGGTTTTGCCACCAGGAGGAGAAGGCAGCCCAGCCACCTCTGTGGGGAATGCCAGCCTTGCACAGCAGAGATCAACACACAGATCTCTCTGCTGGCCCTGATCCTGCTTGGCTGGGGGATATAAGCTGTGCATGTGAAGTGCTGAGCTGAGCTAATTTGCTTCTGTGCTTGAATGTGGCTGGGGATTTCAGGTTTGTATTTTTGCAGAGAGCTCTGCTGTTCCACATAGGTGTGCTGGCTCCCTCCCAGCCAGATGGGTATCTGTGACAATGCTCTGTGCTGTGCTGTGTACACATGCCCTCTGCCAGCTACATATCCATTACAAGTTCTTGTGGAAACGCCAGGACAACTTAACACTCTGGGTAAATAAATCATGACCAAGTGACAGAGCCCAGCATGACTGTGAGCTGGGAAGCAGGGCTGGATCTGGGTGACTGGGCAGGATGTAGTGCCTCTGGAGTGCAGGGCTAATCTCTTGCTGTAACTGAGCATTGTGGCTTTTGCTGTTATCTTAGATTTATTAGGCATAAGGCTGTTTACTGCAGTCACCAAAGAAACAATTATTCACTACCATACTTAGCTGTTCTGGAGTGACTTGCTGCATTATGAAATCACTTCAAATGTGCCACATCCAAATGTCTTTTGAGCATTTCCAGTCATGGTGACTTTACTTCCCTGGGCAGCCTGCTTCAGCGCTTGAGAAGTCCTTCAGTGAAGAAAGTTTCCGAATACGCGATCTAAACCTCCTCTGATGTAATCTGAGTTCATTTTGTCTTGTTCTGTTGCTTACCTTGGAGAATACACTGATGTGGCTAAATTACAAGATTTTCCCTGATCTCAAAAAAAAGTAAGGAAGCTGTCAGGGCCATGAGGGCACAGCCAGCCCAGTGCCTCTGCTCAGCCCCCTGCAGCTCTCCCACCCTGCCCAGGGCCCAGGCCAGACTCCAGCTCCCCACAGTCCTGCACCAACCCAGGGCAATGAATTACAGAAAAAACCCCATTGGTACCAATTCCTGTGAACACCCCTATTACAGCAATAAAATGAGTTACAAACAGTGTAGATTTGTCAGAAAGAATTTGTGGCAATTTGTTAAATTTCACCAGTGGGATGACAAATCTCTTGCACAGGTGAGCAGCAGTTGGTGGCGTTGGTCGCTGCCTCATGTTGTACACTGACAGCTGAGATAGGGAAGCACATTCTGGACAAACTGCAGTTTAGAAATTCTTTGGGAAAAAATGCTCCAAGATTTTTTACAATTGATATCACTTTCAAAACAGACAGGGTCCACTTTGTGTCTACAACTGCTCAATATTTTTATAAGAGAAATTATAGAGAATGGAATAAAGACTATGCCTGTGGGCATGCAAGTAGGCATGAGGAGGAGAGGACTATGAAGGCAGAGTTTGAAACCATAAGGGCAATGAAAAACTGAAGAAAGAAACTGGAAATGATCATAGGTCTGGAAAAACTCCTCAGTGAGGAAAATTTGAACAAAGAGGGGTAGCCTGAAGTAAAGAAAGCAGCATTAAACTTGGCCAGCAGTTGTTAAATAAGATACAAGTGGCTACAGGGAAGATAGATAGCAGATGAATGGAGCACTGCAGAAGAATCAGCATTCAAATTGTCGACCAGTAGACTCAGTTTAGACACCAGAAAAACCTTTTGTGCTCTAAGGATGGTGAAACCAAGGAAGAGATTCTCTCAGTATGCCACTAAATCCCCCTCTTGGGAGGTATTTAAATTCAGACTATGCAAGCTGCTGTGAGGGTGACACAGGCATCCCTAATTTTGGTTTGGGAGTGGGGAACAAGATAGAAGGCAATTTGAGAAACTTGCCAGTGGTGAGTTTTATGATCTTGCCAAGCAATCTGGATTACTGTACAACTGGCTGGTCCTCAGTATCACCTATCATGCTGCCAAGCTGTCACCACAGTTTTGTCATTGTTGATTTCCTTTTTCAAGCATTTGACTATGTTAATTAGTATCAGGCTTTCTCTTTACTGGGAAAACAGTATATGTTTTATTATTTTCCCATTAATGACTACTGAGGTCTTATGATAATTAGTCATTGTACAAATTAGTCGTTGATGCTGTGCATTTCAGCTCTGTGAGACAGACATGTGAAGAAGGTGCTAGTGTGGTTGAAGTCTGGATCAATGCAAGCATAGGTAGCATGAAAGGAGTGTGTGTGCTTCATGATGAAGTAAAACATTTAGTTGTAGAACAACTAAAAAATTTGGACTACTGTCTCATGAAAAAGGAACTGTTGTATCCATATTATACATATGAAGTACATTAGCCTACAGCACTTACAACTTCTGTATGCACATTTTTAGATTTCACAAAATATTAGGCAGTGCAATGGATTAAGCTTCAAAATGCTCCTCTGAAGTGCATGATCAAATACTCTTGTGCCTAGCTTTTCAAACATGAAAGCTTAAGGCAATATGAGACTAGCTGAAAGCTACCATGCACAGACCTTGAAATCACAGGCTCCTGATAGAGCTTTGCTCATTTTATCTGTGTCCTGTTCCTTTTCTTATATTAATTATGTATTTAGAAGATTAAAACAAAAACCAAGAAAAAGGGAACACATGCACAAACACTTACACACACAATGACACTAGTCTGACTCTGCAGGACAAGGAATTATCTCACCAAAAAAAAAAAAAATAGATTGCACTAAAAAACTCCCAAACTGAAATTTTGTTCTGTTAAAATAAATGTTCTTTTATGTTTTAATGCTTGTGCAGTTTCTTTAAGGAAGAACAGTACTAAAAAGCCAATTGAAATCTAAGGTGTGTCTAGGAGACTCTTGTACATTGGCAATATCTTCAGAAGATGGTCACAGAGGTCTAAATCACTAGGTACAACAAGGTGCAGATCAGTCACTGCAGCTATTTTCTTCTCATAGGCAGGAAGCTTTCTTTAGTCCCTTCAGTGGGGAATTGCTCCTCTGAAGGAGGTGGCAGCTCTGAGAACACAGGCACTGAGATCTCCCAGCTGCTCTGTGCTGCCCTGTCTGTGTCCCAGCATACTCCTGCCATGCTGGGTGCTGCTCACAGGGTCCTACAACTGATTCTACTCTCCCACTTTGTCTATACACAAATGCTTAAAACCAACACCTCAGTTTTATGTACTTTGTAGAACTGTGCCTTTTATTTTCTGTTTCCTGAGAGGAAGGTATCAACAACGACACCAGTAAGAGAGGAGATGGACTGGCCATTGCAGAGCTCTGATAAGATTGGTTTATCATTCCGTATTTATAATACCTACTCTGAACCTTGTTGTTTGGGAGGTTTTCTTTTTGTATTCAGGACATTTCATTTTGAACTTAATCCACTTTCTGAGCATGACATATCTTAGTCACAGGTCAGGACTTGGCTTTTCTGATGCTATCATGTTAGTCAAGTGACTATTGTTGTTTAGTATCACCCTACACTTTGAGTTGTCAATGTCCCGAATATGATAACCTGCTTCCTTTTTCCTGCAGCATGTCACCCCTTAGCATTCCAGCTGCATTACACACTGCCTTTAGGGATACAAAGTTAGGGCACCAGGCTCTCCTAACATTAAACGAGGGGACTGCCTCCTGTCCCTGAACATTTAGGGTTCAACAAGAGGAGTTAATAGAGATGAACACTGATTTGAAAAAAGCTTTCAACTGGCTAAATTTATTAAAAAAAATAGTCTCTCTAATTATCCTGTCTTTTTAATGAATTTGTGATTTTTAAAAAATTACATACTTAATAGAAAATGTAATTACTGAAATAATATTTACTCACTGTTTATATCTTACCTCTGTATTTATTGCAAGGCTTCAGCCAGCTCCTAGTTAGTTAATGCACTTTGATTCTAAGGCTCACCTCATATTACCCAAGCGATCAGGATTTGGGTCATATAAAGTAATCCACTGGAAATAGAATAAGTAGTTGCTCAGTGGAGGTTTATATTTGTAAAATTGTTGCTTTGAAACAACAATAAAATATAAGAGAAACCAGAATGGAAACTATATTTTAAAATTAAAATTTCATCCATTTGCTGAAGTGAGACTCATAGTTTTCCTTGTATTTTTTTTCCAGTCCAATTTTAAAAATCCCAAGGGATATTAAGTAACAAATTAGACATGAGCTTTCGTTATGTTTTGCCTATGAAAGAAAGGTCAATGTGGTTTTGGGTTGCATTCACCAGGCACCCTATCGTCCTGTATTGGAGAAGGAAGCTAATAATCTTTCTTTATATGGTTTTAGGATGCAAAACATGCTCTTGCAATCCTGTGTTCAGTTATGGGCATCTTATTACCAGAAAGATATTGACAGATCATAAAAGCACAAGGGCTCAGGTCATTTTCATTTGTCACACTGTGTGACATTCCACCCTTCCCCTTCTCCCAAGAGGGAAAAAAACCAAAACAAAATTTGACTACAGAAATATCCTGATTTATTTATTAGTAAGTTATGGTAATAAATGCATTGTTCTGATATTATATTATGCAAGTTTCAGTGACCTGTCAGTCTTGTGACAATAATTCTGCATTCTTGCTGTGTACAAAAAATGCAGAATACTATGCTTGAAGGTCCAAATGAGAAGTATAAGATGATATTGCTATATATTTCCTGCTCTAGAATGGTAAAACATTTTAGGTGTCCACACATGGATTCAAAAGTTGTTGGTATCTAGAAGGATTCCAGGATTCCAGGAAGTCTTGGCATGCCCTTTAAAATATGAAGATTTTTTTCCATTCTTATCACAAGAACTACTATTGTTTTAAACATTTAGAAACCTGTAAGCACTCTTAATCTAATCACACTTGTCTCCTTTGTGAGGTATTATTAAGGTTTCTGAATTAGTAATGTATTGCAATCTTTTGTGATTTTATGGATATTTTAATTTGGTTTCATAATTCAATGCCCAAAGAAAGCATTTCTCATTTTTCAAATTGTGGAGCAGACAGTTCAGTAGGAGTTTTCTCATTAATTTTCTTGTAAAAGCTTTTGCAATTCTTTGGAGTTTCATCAGCTCCTCACTGAAGGAGTCACAGACTTCCAAAAGCAGAGCAATTTTTTGGCTTTATTCTGAATTTGAAAATACTCATTTCGAATCTCTGATGCATGTGGCTTCATAAATGCTTTCACTTATGTCATAAGAAGAACAAATACATTAAATAGTTATTCATGCCTCATGGGAGACTGTCACCTGGAAAAGGACACAATCCTGGCCAGAGTGGGGAGTCCTTTGGCACTGTGCTCTCAGTCACACCATGGGCAGTTGGAGCCTGGGTGCAGCAGCCACCAGGGCTCCTGGGCCTCAGACAGCCCCTTATCCTTGTAAATAAATGTAAGGCTTTATAAATAAACATGGCTCAAGTTGCTTGTGAGCTTTAGTTGAAGATTGACTCGTATGACATCCTGTGTCACACATAATATGCAATATTTATTGTGAGGCATGATCCATAAGTAGATTATCATATCCATCCTTACACAGTAATATTCACAGAGCTGTATGCACATGTACACATCCATGCACACAAACCCATCAGCACATGCACATTAATACACAAATATACAGTAGTAAGGAGACAACAGACAGCAGAAGACTTCAGGAAGGTGCACGGGTCACTCTTGCAAAGCCAGAACAGATAGGATGGATCAGAGTGGGGATATACTCCCTCTGTCCCTCTTTCTGTCTGTGTCTCTTTCCCCCCTGCCCCACAGCCCATCAAAGTTCATGCCATAACTTGAGAAGTTCAATCTACACTGGCACACAGTGTATAAGAAGGATAAGTAGGAAAAGCTACTGCAGGAAGGAAAACCTGTGACTCCTGTTGTGTGGCACAGTCCTGGTAAACATCACAGTTTCATTAGTTGGTCAAATATCTGGATTTCTGAGTGGCTGAGGTTACGGTGCCAGGTGCTGGAACTGTCTGAGGAGATACTTGCAGCAATTCCTGTTTTTTGACGAAAATGATAGGTTATAAAAGTAGGGTCCTGAAATACAGATGCACTAGGCCTTTAAACATTGTGGAAAGGAAGAAAGTGCACTTTAGGTCCTTTATTCTGAAATTAAATTTTTCCTAATGTTGCTAAACCAACCATTTTCTTTACAAAATCTGTAGTTTGATTATTATAATATTGTCAGGACTATGGAAAACTGCTCAAAGCCTAACCTGGCATTTACATGTTATTTTTCAGGGAGACTCATTTTACATTTTATGATTCTGTTTATTGTGAGGGTGGTAAGCCACTGGAACAGGTTGTCCAGAGGAGCTGTGGATGCCCCAACCCTGGAAGCGTTCAAGGACAGGGTGGATGGCACTTGGAGCAACCTGGTCCAGTGAAAGGTGTCCAAGCTCATGGTGGGGGAGCATTGGAACTAGATGATCTTTGAGGTTCCTCCCAACTGAAACCATTCTGTGATCCTACCCTGAGTTCACTCTTCCTCAGAAACAGTGCAACACCATATTTGTGCTGATCTCTGCTTAAAATGTCATTTGTTTCAGTTTCTGCAATCTGTACATTTTATTGAAGTCTGAATGGACTTGTTAAAAAAACCAAAACAGAAACACCTGCTGGCCTTTAATTTTTGTTCTATAAAGACACTTATTCTGGTTTCAAGGATAATATGTTTGGTTTCAAGGGTAGTCAAAGGATATTCAAAATCTTTGAACTTCTCAACTACAGTAATCAGCCTGGAGGACAAGGAATTGTTGTAGTTGTCACTCCTATAGATTGTTCCTCTGAGGAGAAAAAACCAAAGGTGTGATAATTAATTGAGTAGGTGGCCCCCAAAGCACAAAGGTGCCAGCAATACTGGGTACATACCCCAGACTGGTGTCCCAAACAGTGACACTGTCATATCATAAACTCATCCTACAAAATACACCACAGAGAACACTTACAGCAAATAAGGTATAACTGGTATAATACAGACAGAATACTGTGAGTATGAGAACAAATAAGTCCAAATTGTAACCTGCAGCTGTTAAACCAATATAGTGAATGTTTATAACAATTTTCTTTTAACACACTCTGGCTGGATCTATCCTTATCTCAACCCTTCAGGCCCCACATTGGATGCCAAAAAGAGCTATCATGGTTTTAAACCCAGCTGG
>VZTZ01003552.1:93847-125965 GCA_013400955.1 Drymodes brunneopygia | reverse complement strand
CCCCCCCCAGTGGAATGGGGAGGAGCATTGAAGTAAAATTGTATGTTGAGATAAGAACAGTTTAATTATCAAAAGTAAAGTAAATTGGGTCAGTTCAGGTCATCTGTACCTGCTATGCTCCCTCACAGTTAGGATTTTTTTTGATTTTTTATGTACCTCCCCACTGGCAGAGCATGAGACAAGGAGAAAAATCCTTGACTTAGAACAAACATGACTTAGCAAAAAAACGAGTCATCAGTGTGTGATCAACACTGTTCTCATTCCAAACCCAAAAAATAGCACTGCAACGGCTACTGAGAAGAAATTAAATCTACCCTAGCTGAAAACAGGACAACACTTCGAAATACCACAAAACTGGGAAATTCCTGTTGTAATTGGTATATGTGTGTCCCATGGTACTGGTACCTCAGGCACAGCAGCGCCAGCAGCCCTCTCCCTGTCTACCAACAGGGTTCCAGTCACTTGGGGCCAGGCAAGGACACCGCTGAATCTTTCACCACGTGCCTCTTAGCCATGCACTAATCTCAGTGCCCTACTCCTCTTCTTCAGCCTTTTCTACCCCCATTCCTCAGCAGTGCGAAAAATGAGACTTTACCCTGCAGAGAGAGCGTCTTGGGAGCAGAAATTCGACAGCTGTTTATTGCAATGGCAGCTCTGGTAAAGGGGTACATGCATCGTCCCTGAAATGCCACCCTGTACGAGAAACTTTGCCTCCCGTTTCCTTGTCCCTCCCTTGGAAGCACGTGGAGGGATGCACTGCTGCTGGCCAACAAATGGTGGAGCTCTTGCTTTGAGAAATGGGGATGATAATTTCACTGCTCCCAACCCGATGCAGAAAGAGGAGCTGGCAAGACACACATCTGTGTTAAACTGCAGGACTGCTGAAGGACCACTTCTGTCTGCTAGACGGATGCCAGTGGAGAATAGAAATGCATTATAGCTAAAACGACTAATTTTTTTTTTTTTAAAGGCAGCTACCTCGAAGAAGGTGGCTAAAGGATGCTCCTCATTCAACAATCTTCATTTTCTGAAACTGGCATAAACTAAGAGAATTAAACATAACTCATTTGATTTTCTTTTTTTGTTTAAGAATTCTGTTTATGTGTCACAATTAAATTTTTAATTTTTTAAAGACAAAAAAGTCCGTTTTATATTTTAATATTAATTCCTAGAAGGTAAAGAAAAAATAGGCTGTAGATTTTCCAATGCACTTAGTTTTTGTAATATTTTCAACACAGCAATTCAGATCACTCACCAGAACTTTACAAAACTATGTTAGAAAAAGAAGTGTACAAATAATAGCTTTTATAAGAATCTTCCATCATGCAAACCAGAATTTTTAAATTTCCTAGAATTTCTTTTTGTACAAATCTTTATTTGGCTACTTTTCACAGATATGTTCCTAGGAAAGATAATGTTTTTTTCCATTTCAAATGAGACACAATTACTGGACTAAAGGAGTTAAAAAATAATTTGTTCCAATGTTTCAGAGCATAGGCAATAAAGTTGTAGGTGTCTGCTTGAGATATTTTTTTATCCTTAAACATAATATCGCTTATATAAATATTTGTGGGAAATACATGTGTGTGCTCAGCTTTACATACATATCCCATTACATCTACCTGGTGTAGGGAAATATCCCAGATCAGCCTTTTCCCCCTGTCATTGCAATGCACACATGAAAGCATGACCCTGTGTTACACTGCCAGTGTCACAACACAAGGACTGGCTTGTTCCCCCACAGCTACTGACAGTATTATAGATGTGGGGCCAAAATATCCTTCATATGCCTGTAAGTGATGCTTGGGATATAGAACCACCATGTAATGGTTAGTAAGACACTAATTATGTGGCAGATTAACTGGAACATCCTGGCTTTTGTGTTGAATAATGTGCTTGATAATTTGACTGCAGATTGTTCCGCAGAGCAGAAACCCAAAACAAAATAGAAACTGCACACACCTTCAAATCCAGTCTTCCAGCCTGCAAGAAAACTCCAAACAATATGAAGTATTTCAGCACAATTTGGTTTGGAGCAGCTATATGGAAACTGGACAGCCAGGAAAGTTTTCCCTCTCCATTTCTTCTTTTGCTCTTCTGTTTTCCTTCAGGACAGACTGACTGCTTGTTGCCAAGTAATGCCTGCCTCCGTTATTTCTCATCAAGAGCAATGGAAGGGGTGTTAGCATTGTGTCTTCTCAGACCCTAAAGGATCTACCAACACAGCTTGCTGAAAAGCCATTAGATATGAAGGAGCGTTTAATTTGTGCTTTAGTCTTACTGCAGGCTGTAAACACAAGTTTGGGGGTTTTTTAAGGGTTCATTTTTAAGGGGCATTCAGGGTTCAGAGCACTGCAGTCTTTGCCAGTCAGATAACACTTTGCACACAGTGTATACCCCTGGAAGTCACTGCCTTAGTGATTTAGCCTGAGTGCTGTTCTGAAGCTGACTGGAATAGATTTACTTGTTTGGGCCTCTAATTGACTTGCCACAAAACAGTTTTAATCAATCAATGTGCTTTAATTGTTACTTTTGCAACTGTTTCCTGAAGCAAGGGGGGGAAAAGCATTCTATAAGTGGTGTGACAGGATTTAAAAAAAATGATCAGACATTGTCAGCAAGCTGGGTAGGCTTGAAAATGACTGCTGAATCCTTTCTAAAAAACCTGGGTAGATTCAGAATGATGCTGCCACTCTTGAACTGAACTTGTGACAAAGATTTTAGATCATATCTCATACACAAAAGGAGCTTGGAAATAATTTAAACTTCCCTTTTCCTAAAACCTTCCATATTTGCAAACATAATGCTACAGCAGAATTCCCAAGTAGCAGTTGCAGGCTGGTCTTAGGAGCAGTAGACACTGTGCTGGAGAAGGACTCGCTCTCAAGAGCTCTCCAGATTTCAGATGCTCCAAAATGTCTAATTTTTCAAAATCTTCTACTGAAGCAGGCTATGGCTTTAATAACTTCTTTTGATAAGATACTGTACTGTAGTGATAAAACGCTTCAATTAAATTTCTCATCTTTTATAAAAAATGACTGAAATGTAATTTGATATTATAACTGGAAGGTGCTTAGTTGGAAGTGGATTTGGGATGTTCATTAGAGTCAGTGGCTTGGAAGGAGGCATTTAGATCCATTCCACCAGTTTCCATCTCTGCTAATGTCAGAGAAAACCAGTCTAAATAGCTGTCTAGAAAGATTTTCCCCCTGTGTTGCTGTGCTTTAAATTAGGTGATTATGAAGTTTTCAATGCAGCTAAGTGCAATTTATATTAAACTGAAGTATATCTTATTATTTCTGAGGCTGTGCTTGAGCTTTTGATTTCAGGTTGATGAATTATTTTAACAGTATTCTGCATATTAACTCACTTCCTACAATGGATGCAAATGATTGAGAGATGGGACACAGCTGATTAACTTGCCTACTGCAAGTTAACTGATACTGCAGTGCTACAAAGCAGAACAAGTAGATGTGGAAATGGTTCAACTTTTGTCAGCCCAGTATCTCTGCAAATATCTTCATGTATTTCTCACACAGGAGTTCTCAGGCAGATCCATGTGCTGATAGCTGGTGGCCAGCACCAAGACATTTATAGGCTATTAGGGTCCACAGAAGCTTGAGACCAACAGCTACCTTGACTTGTTCAGTTCTCTTTTACAGCATTTCCATTTAAATTTCTGTTAAGCTTTAATTTCTATGATTATTTTAGATTTCAGGGTAGTTTTCCCTTCCTGCAATGTTGGTTTTGCAGGCTCCATCAATGTCAGTTCTGCCACAATAGATGCCTAGTGTTACTAAGCTAACTAGTTTGAAGCTGGCTTAGGTTTCTTTCCACCACAGGGCACTCCCTGGCTGTCACATTCATACTGACTGCAATATATTTGTACTGATAGCTATAGACAAGCTGGCACCATGCTATTCTTGTGAGTACCAGCTATACCCACTGCTAGTTAAACCAGACAAAATTTCTCTTCCATTTGCCTACAGAATGATTCATTTGTGCTCTCCTTTCGCATTTCCCCTGGGAACGTGCTGTAGGATCTCTTTATCTTCCCTTAAAATTTCTCTTTATTTGCTTTTACAGACACTTAACTTTTTTCCCCCTGTAACACTTAGGAGGAGAAAGGTAAAGCTTATGCAAAAGCTCATTCAAGGATGTTGATTTTGAAATCATCTACTTCTTGAGGGGATACCCTAGGCAAATTCCAGAGAAGTTAACCTGTCAAACCTCATTAGCTCTGCTTTTTCAACCCGTGATACATCTTCCTCTGGTCTCTTCAACATTTATTAACATAATTCACTTCATAATTTTTTTCCTAAATAAAATATGTTGGGCTTGATCTTACACTGAAGCAAAGTGGGTAGCATGTTCTGGCTGAAAATGCAGCCCCATACACTGGCGAAGAAGAGATTAGTTGGAAAAGATTTCTACATGCAATATCAACATTGCAAAAAATTCTACATGCACTATCAGCACTGAGGAGACATAAGTTAGCTTCATATGTACATCTAGTCTGTTCGCTCTTTATGCTGGAAAAAAAAGTTACTGCAAATTAAGACCCTCAAAAACAGAGAATACCAAAATGTTCAGCATGGTCTGTATAAACTTTGACACCGCTTTACTGAAGATATTGTTATTGTACAGACTATTCTTCAGAAACAGGACTGTGTAAATAATACTTCCTATTTTCACACTCTCAGGTACTCTGTGTCTTTGTAACCAATATCCCAGAGCACTATTTTTAACTCGTTTCTCTTAAGGTCTCTTGCAAACAAATATTCAGAGAAAGGGAAAATAAATGACAGGGAATTTGTCTAAGCAAGTACACAATATTACAAAACCTCATGAATGTTTTCATTCCCAAGATGAACAAAAAATTTTTGACTGATGCTCGTGGGGTCTCCTTGTAAAGAGAACCTCAGAAATCCTTTACTGTTCACTAAAGCCTGTCGAACAATGACTGAATTTTACAGAATTTCTCTTTATTTAGCTGATCTGTTGTAAAGGCTAAAGCATACGTTTTATATGTATTGAACTTCTGGTTAATTATTTTTTACATGCATTAGCACTAGTTAAATTAATCCACATTAAGTGACAATGATGTTAATGCTGTCCTGATTTAGTGGCAGTTGTTATCATTCAGTATGTCTAGGTAGTGTTCCTAGGAGAAATCCTAGGACAACATATGCTTGCAACAGCAATGGGCAGTTAAATACATTGTACTACAATTATATTTTATATGTGTATGGAGAACTTTTCATCAAAACATTGCATTATGATTGAATACTGAATCATGTCCCTGCCAACAAGTGATGCATCAAATCAGTATGATTACAGTCAGGACTGATTCAGGAAATGAACTGTCAGAATCAATTGATGGTTATCCTGCTTTTGGAAATTTGTAGTTGCATCAGTCAGAAATGGACTTGAAAGTGTGGGCCAATAAATGTGAATGAGCTTCAGAAGATAAAAAAATCACAGATCTGAAACTAAACACAATCTCAGAAATATTGTATGCTTTAATATAAGGTGGTTTAAAACACATTTTTAGATTAATAAATTCATCATGTAAATCACTAGCGTAGAAATGGGAAAAGAAAAACAGCAGAAAATTAATAGATCTTGCTTCTCAAATCATCACAAATGGAGATGGGTTCCATGCTTCTTCCCAATGCAAGGTCAAATGATCCCAAATCCTGTTAAAGTCTAAATACTCAGGTACTTGCCAGAAGTCTATATAATAGCCAAAGAATTAGAACATTGCCAGGAAATGTTAGAAAATCTCAATGATTCAAGGTATTATAGATCTTTCGCACAGGGAAGGAAATTAAATTTAGACACCATCTGTATGGGAACCTTCTCCATACTCCTTTGTTTCAGGAGAACAGAAATACAAGGATGAGAAAGAACTTCCTTGCAGCAGCAATCTCTGCTTCCAGTTTTTGTTTCAGTCAGCATGGTAGCTTTCTGAAGCACTGAAAATTTCAAGCAGGCCCTTCCAGACCCTAGAAAGGGCTGCCTCTGGGGCATGCCTGTCTGGCATCCTGCTTCCTTCAGCAGCCTCTCAGCCCCTGCTGCATTGGCCTCTGTGTCAGTCCTACCCCCCTTCTCTCTGCCACATCCCGCTGCATGAGAGCTGCATTTTGCCCCTGGAAAGTGCTCCAGTGCAAGGGCAAGTGGGACTCTGCTCTTAAAAGCAAACAAAATTTAAAAACTGAGAACAAGAAAGCGAAGCAGATGCTGTCCTTCAAGCTGGGTAACTCCTTTCTTTGGGAGTGTGACTGGCAGGGGAGATCCTGCTGCACCCCCTTCCATCCAGAAGCTCAGGGAAACCCTCACCTGCCCTTCTCTCTCTTCTGTGAATTCAGTTCTCCCACTCATCCTATCAGACCTGTATTGTTAACTGGCTCCTGTTGAAGTGACTTGCCTTCAGCAGAGGGATTTGGTTGAGTCCCCATGGTTGGAGGTTTCAAGATGCAGTTGGTCAGGGTGCTAGATAATCTCCTCTATGCTTCCTTTCCTCTGAAAGGTTGAATCAGAGGAGCTTTGAAGGTCCCTTCCAACCAGGGCTGTTCTGTAATTCTATGACTTTTTTCAGGACTAAACTGAGCCAGGAGAGATATGACTCTGAAAAGGAATGATATGGCATTCATTTATAAAAGTGAGTACTGGGTTCTAATTTGTGCCACAATAACTGAATCATCTTTCTTATCTACATGTACCTTGCATAAATGGTATGTATAAACTCTGGAGCAAGGAATGGAAGCTCTCTCCTCTTCCCCAGATATGACCTCACAACTAGTGGGCTGCATCTGTACATTTTGCTTCTCTCCCTTTTGCCTCAAGCAGGTGTGCTGCTCCTGTCACATAGCACCGAGACCTGTGGGTGGGTTGCTCATCTCAGAGCCGTGAGATGTGGAGCTGAAAGGTTTTAGAAAGCAGAAGGAGCTTATTTCATTACTAGTTATTGAGCTGTCCTGCAAGAAAGAGGCTGCTACTGTATGGCTTGGCAGAAACCCTTGTTGCTTCTTCACCTTGGCTGCTGGAAGCTGTTCAAGAGAAAGCCAGAAGAAAGGGAGCCTCAAGCCAGGAGCTTGATGGGACTGCTGAATCTCTGAAGCAGGGAAGCTACATGGTGAGGGAAGGGCATGCTCTCAGAACCTGGGCCCAGCAGGGATAACACTTCTGGCAATCCAAGGTCTGCTGTGCAGCCACAAGCTTGTTGAGAAGACAGCTCTGGGGACTAGGAGAGTGGTGGAGCCTGCTGTGGTCCTGCAAACATGAAAGCTGCCTTGCATCACTGACCACCTGGATGGTATTTGGATGTAATGGTCCTATGTTGATCTGAGTACCTTCAAAAAACAGTGATTTGTGAATCACCAAAGCACCAAAGTGCAAGCATGGTCCCAGGAGGAAAAAAAAGACTGCTTTTTGCACCAGAGCAGGATTCAAAATGATCTCCTGGTCTAAATATAATTTCTCTGCTTACCAGCAGTATGCCCAGACCTTCATCCCATATGTCTGTAGAGCACAGTCACCCACTCCTGTTGGTGCTGGGCCATTGTGTCTCTCAGAAGGTAAAGTTGCATGGCAGGAAGGGATCTCATGCCCTAGCAGTTAGGACATCTAGTTGGCAGCATGTCTTAGGTTACAATAGTGTGTACTCTACCACCATCTCCATGGGCTGTTTGGGACCAGGTGGGGCAGTGTTCCCCAGCCATCCTTGATGGCCCTAGGGCGGGACTTCCAATGGGCCAGCTGGTGGAGCAGGGCCAAGTGAAGTGCCTGGAATCTTTCCTGTTGATGGGCCATTAACAGGGAGGATTTCACAAAGTCCTCTCTGTTGATGGGCCATTAAGCTCCACTGATGGATTGCATCATTCCCATTGTGAGATGCCCCGCCCAGGGGGGGGAACCAAGCATCCCCATTCTGAATATAAACTAGAACCTGAAACAGCACAGGGCAGCTTTTCCACTGGACCTTCAGAGAACTGCTCCAACAGAGCCACATCTGTCCCTGGACTGCTACCAACACCCTGACCAACAGGGTGTCAGGTTGTATTCAGACTCTATCAGCGTTTTGTACCATTGCATGTATTTTAATTTTCCTATTAAATTGTAGTTCCGACTTTGAGCATCTCACTAATTTGCTTTCAAACCACAACACAGCAGAAAGTGGAATTTACTATCTTTTACATTGTTAGTGTGTATGTTTTATGTTAGACACCTGTTGGATAAAAAAGAAACGATTGCAGAGTGTGTTGGAGGAGAGAGATCTATACCAAGCAACACAACATTGCTGAAAATACAAGCGAAGCAGGAAGGTAGTAGAGGTAGCAAGTGTTCAACTGCTAGTTTGAACTTCTCAGTACTGACACCAGGAATCTGCCACTTATAGCTGTGTTAAGCAGTGTTACATGGTTTATCTCCCCTAGACCTTAGAATATCAGAAAAAAATCAGAAAATCTGATGTGTGGATCTCAAAGACTGTCTTTTGGGACCAATATAACAACTGTCAGGAAAGGGATACAGGACTAATGTGCTTGAAGAGTATTGCCTCTCCCACTGCTTATAGAATCAAGTTACGTATAAAACACGGAAAAATGCAATGCAAAAATTAAATATTGGTGGAAATATTTACTGTTAGAGTTTCCCAGATTTGAGCCATGACTGAGATGTTTGTGTAGGAGGAAACATCTGTAAATGGATATTTCAAAGAACAAAATGAACATTGCAATGGAATTCACTGGTCAGAACAGCAGACAGATCCTAGTCTAAAGTTTATTAGAGTGTAGGGCCTTTTTGCACATTTTCCTGTATCCTCATAGTATAAAATGTTTACATGAGACAAGCTAGTTAGACTAATCTATTTTTTATTCAAAAGCAGCACCTTAATATTTTGTTCCCAAATCTTGATTTAGATGACCTGCCGAATAATCTGACACTCAAACTTACTCTTTAGAAGCTCTCTTGCTACTACAATGGAAAAATATATCTTGGGCTAAGTTCTTGAGCTGTCCAGTTCTATGACTGGTTTACAAGTAACTGGTGAAATGGGACCAATTTCTCATGAAAATTATTAGTGAAGCTATAGGAGGAAAAATTAGGACCTAAGCAGAAAGGAGGTAAGCACTTGCAAATCATGCCTAGGACACAAATTTTGCAAAGAGCTCTACAGACTGCAAGCAGTCTTGCTGACACCAGTTGAACTCCTAACAGCATTCCAAGGTAACCATGAGCCCAAGGCATTGCTGGACGTTAAGTGTTGATCAATAAATGATCATTCAACACAACTACCACGACATGACAAGCCTGCAGGAGAAGCACAGCTTAAAAAGGAGAAATTTTAGAAAAGAAACACTGACTTCTTTCAGTGTTAAATTGTTCAGAAGTAATTGAAAAGTGTGGGTGCTCTATTTACATTAAGAAGCATTCACCTCAACAGAGGATGCAACTACAGTTGTCTCAGTAGTTAAAAATTAACAGTGTTGAATTTTCTACCAAAACCCCTCAAATACATGATTATTTGGTTTTGTAAAAGGGGTATATATATATATTTATTTATTTATATGAATGAAAGAGGAATTTTATTGACAGGCCATTTGATCACTGAATGTGGCAAGCCAGCCACCCTTCTCTAATCCACAACATGAAGACAAGGATAAACACTGTTTTCACTAGCAAGTGTCTGGGGACTTATTTCTTTAAAGCATGACCAAATTATCACATTAGCCAAATATCCATAAACATACCCATAAATATTCATGTCTGCACTCAGCTTTAAGTAGATGAAAGAAAACTGGAATTAATTCAGCTCAGAGTGAAAAACAGGTAGGGGATTAAACCGTGTTACCTGCTCAGGCTGAATAGCAGATTCTGTATCATCAGAAATGTTGTGAGTGATGTGCACAAGTAACCAAGCCATGGGACTGCCAAATTGCTTAGTGTTGCTTGAGGTGCTACGATGATTTACCAGTGAGACATCCTCTGCCCATTTCATATGCTAGCCTGACTCATATAAACTAAGAAATCTGAACTTGGAATTATCCCTGTGAAGAGAGGCTTGAACCTGGCTTATACTGATCATGGAAGTTCATTTAACCATAAGTCCACTGGAATAGACAGAGAGAGGGAGGGGAAATGGAGCAGAGAAGAAGGAGATACTGCAATATTAACTCTGCCACTTCTTTGTTGGGAAAGAAAGGACTACACCATCCTCAATGCTTGGAAGAAAGCCTTAGTGCATAATTCCAGGAGTAAGGTCTTGCTTATGAACACCAACTGGAGATAAACATCAAGAGTCCTGTGAGAAATAGGACTTAACCTANACCTCTCCGAACCTCTCCGAACCTCTCCGAACCTCTCCTCTCCGAACCTCTCCGAACCTCTCCGAACCTCTCCGAACCTCTCCTCTCCGAACCTCTCCGAACCTCTCCGAACCTCTCCGAACCTCTGTTGTTTGATGGATATTTTACACTGAGCATTTCCTGCCTTTTCAATTCCTTTCTTGCTGAAGTTGTCTTGCAGTAGTTCCCATCCTGTGCTCTACAGTGGGGTCTGCTTCGTGTGGGAGTTAAATAGTGGTCAGCTCTGTGTCTGTTGTTGTATGTCACAGAAGATGGTGAATAAGGAAGAGAAAAACAGGAACATGATGCAAAATTGCTAGGAATTACTGTGAAAGCTTTGTCTAGGATTTCAGAACAATATATTTCTTCTTATGGGTTCAAAGAATATTACTCCTCTAGTTCTTCCTCCTGTCATCAGGTGCTGAAGTATCCAATGAAATGCACCATTTAAGATTTGATGTGTCTGCTTCCGGTTGGTTTCTGGGGAGAAAATTTTTTGGCTCAAACTTTTTTAATAGCAATTGTTTAACCAAGCCCAGTTCCAAGTGATTAACAGCCCTTATAACATAGCAACAAAGCCCGTATGTTTAGAAAAAGATTATATATTTACCCACTGAGAATAAACACTGAAATATTTATAGCAAGACATTAAATCATAAGTAGCTATTGCTTGTAAATCAAAATTTAACCCTCTAGCAAAAGTAATTGCTTTCCCACTATATTTCAAGTGATAAAAATAATTAATAGAAATATTAATTATTATGGCAACACAGTATGAATTATATGTGGATTAGTTTTTAGCCAATTCTCAAAATAAAAAATTGGGAAGTTCCAAGCATGCTTTACATATTATAAAATAAGGGTTTTCTCCCTCAATGTAAAATGAATCAGAATGCTTTTTTCTTCATTAACATTTCAATTCAGTGAGGCCAAACATGCCATGAAACCCCATGGTCTACTGGATTATTTATGGAACTAAGTTTATTATTCCTGTCTTCGTCATGAATAGTATTTTTAAAAGAGAATTTCCCAGCCATTTTTAGGTATAAGGCAGAAGTTCAACTTTTTCTTTCACTGAAATCAAATTTAGAAACTTCCATCTTATTTCCTAACAAATTAAGATTAGACCCAGGCCTAGAAGAGGCATCCTCACTGCCTAACACCAAACTTAGTATGTCCTTACTTTCTGTTCAAAAGACAGGCAATTATGTTTACCACAGGAAAAAGATGTTCTGTATTCAAGCTGTTCCCAGCCTTGGGTGCAAAGGTAAATGAGTACTATTACCTCAACTTTATGGATTTGAAATATAAAGCTCTTGACAAAATAAAGACCAGATTCTTTGGTTACACTGAATAAACCTTGTTACATGAATAGATACATTCTTTTTAGTGGGATTTAATGGTGAATCATTACTCATTTTGAATAAAGGGGTAATGAGTACAGCAACCATCTGTCACAATTTCACTTCCCACAGCAGGGATTAGGCATAAAACTGTGTTAGCAATTTTGGTATTTCATCTCATGTAATGTCCAACTCTGGGCATACCACGCAATTTTCCAGAAAGTGGCCCAGTAGGCAAAAAGTTGTTATGCCTTTTCTTAGAGAAATGTAAAATATCATGGATAAAAAAAGAAGGTATCTGTAACTACTTTGTTTGCTACAAGGCACACAATACCCTGTGCCTTCTCCTTTCCTATCAAATCTGTTTTCATGCAGAATGAGCTGGAAGACTGATCATTACGATCTTCAGTGTCTGTGAAATGGGATCAAATCCATTGAATTTACAGATATTCTGAAAACACACAGGATTTTAGAAATGTTCTTATACTTGGATTATAATTATTGTCTGTTTATACATAGTTACAGTCTATTTTCTTCACTTTTGAACTGGAAATCATGGCAGACTAAACTAAAAAATTATTGATAGAGAAAGCAGACATTGCACCTCTGGTGATCCACAGCCTCCTATTGTGGAGAAGCTGCAGGGACTAGAATAATGACCTGGACTAAAGCTAAAGTTTTGCCAGTTTCATGACACCAAATGTTATGAATCTGAGCTTGAAATTTTTAAAAATCAAAAAAATAATATAGAAAAAGGTTCTGTTCTCCACCTCCACAGCTCATCCCAAAGCAGGGTAGTCTGTAGGGGTTGTATCTGGAAAATGCACAGCTCAGAAATCCAATGAACCTTGGGGTGCTGCTCCTCCCCTTCCTTCCAGTGACTGAGAGCACTTCTAGGTGCCAAACAGAAGAAAGGCAGAACTGCCCTGCCTGCTTCCTAAGCAGTCTAGATAGTTGCTTCTGCCCAGAAAATAGGAATCCTGAAAATGAAGTTTTTACCAAAAACAATCCTAGTACTTGTTAAAAGAACAGCATTTCTTCCATGGTAGATGTTGACTTCAAAAAGAGGCAAAGTCTCAAGAAAAATCCCAAGCTTGTTAAAGCAGAAGTAGGTGCAAACCTTAGGTGCAAATGTAGATGTGTACAAGTTTCTGAAATTCTCAGTTTTAGAGAATTTGGATTTAGATAATCCCCTTTTAGAAACAGGACATCTATGAGATGTGGATTCAGCTTCAAAGCTGAGTGTTGGAATGCCAAAAGCTAAAGAGAGTCTAGAGCTTGAGCTTTGATATTGTAGACCAGAAGGGTTCTGCTGGACAGCAGCCACGTGAAAGATGGTCTGTCCCATGTTATCAAATGACAAACCTCCCATGCTAGTGAGTAATGTAATGAGCTTACAATCAGGGGGGCTCTTGCAAAAGCAATGGCCAGTATGAGAAAGAAAAATATGTAAAATTGCCCCCTGATCCTACCAGAGATCAAAGAATTCCAGCAAACAGTGGATACTGTTGTGCTTTTGCACTTGTTAACTGATTGCACAAGAGGAAAGACAAAGGAGAAAAGCTTAGTCTAGGCATCTGCTTCTCTGTGAACTGTGACAAAGACATGAAGAGGCATTTACTTGTTATCATCAGCCAGGGAGAGCCGTTCTGAGAATGGAAATCCTAATCATCAATCTCCCTGTGCATGCAATGTCTCTGTTTAATAGCTGATAGAGCGTCTCCAAAGGGGCTTTTTTTTGCTCTTTGTTTAAAATGACATATAATGGACCTGGACTTATCAGTGTCTCTAAATGCATTTTCTGTGCTTTATCCTTACTAAGGGATTTAGTCCGTTCTAATGAATATGTGCAGAATTGATTTTGAGCTTGGTATAATTTAATCCATCAATTTAACATTAAATTAATATGCGAAGGGGGTCTCTTTGTGGATGAAAAACAGAAGGGGAACATTCTTATTAATTTAAAATGGACTTGAGAAATGGAAAGAGGCTGCTGCTATTAGTATCTGCCACTGGGCTTAGCCACTGGTTGGTGAGCTACCTTGTGTGAGTACTGCAGCTGCTAAAGCCACAGCAGCGCAGAGATCCCTGGCACATGCAGAGCTCAGGAGCTCAGGAGGCTGTCCTCACCTCTCTGGGAAGCAAACTGCTCTGTGATGGCTTGCCAGGAGCTCTGGTGGTGGGAATCTCCTCACTATCCTCCCACCCAAAATGGTTTTCTGCAGACCACCACTCCCCAGAGAGTTTTTCACATGAAAGAGGAGTCCAAACCAAAGCCATGACCCAAGTGCTGTTAAATGTTTGTGCCTGTGATCAGATTTCACAGATGACTCCTTGTTCTTCAGACAAATTCTGAATAAGAAAAGACACCTGGAACAGGATGTTGTGCAACATGATCAAGCAGCACAGTTTTAAACAATGCTTTTAATTCACCTAACATTGATCTCACAGAACTCACAAAGATGGGACATAGCAACAATTAAAGCAACAATTTAATATAATAATTATTTAATAAATTAAACAATTAAAAAATTAATAATATAATTTTTAACAAGGAGATGTAAGAAGGTAGTTGGAGCAAATTTGTTCAGAGCAGCATACTTTTAAAAAGTCTTTATCAAAAGAACATTTTAATCACTCCTTTATTTTACTTTGGATAAGGTCAGACTCACAGGCCTGTTAACTGAGCTATCTAGATTCCCATTTTTAAGCAGCAGTAAAATACTAGAAGTGCTGGCAGACTGGGGGGAAGCTGCCTTTCAGCTGCTGCTGAGAATAACCCAGGAGGCTCCTTAGTTTTGCCTTCAGTGACACTTGGGACCCGTGTGGTCCAGACTTGCTGAGCTTGTGGGTATTGTTTGAAGTTGCTATTAGAATCCTCTGGGATCACGGATAGAGAGAATAAAGTTTTTGACCATCATTATATGAGATGACTATATCATCTTCTTGCTCTTAAGAGCACAGGTTCCCAAGAGCAGGAAGGTGGCAACAAAAACTTGCTGGAGTTGATCCAGGAGACCCAGAAATACTCCAGAGAAATGTAACAAGCCAAATCAGTGGCTTAGAACAGCTTCCACATGAAGGGAGACAAAAATAAACTAGACTTAGACAGCAAATGATACAGCAAAAAATAACAGGGAAAAATTATTGGTTTATCACATTAAAGTAATGCAGTGACAACTAAACTAAGTTATCAGTAACCATTCAAAATAAATGAAAGATTTTTTCATAACACACGATTACATTTTAGAATGCATTGCTATAGGGGATTGTAGGAGATAAAATTCAAATTCAGAAACACACTAGAAAGACTAGTGAGCTGATTTGTGAATATAAATATTTTAACCAGAGGTTTGGCTGCCCAGGTCCAAATGATAATGTAGCAGCATTTAGTTTACTGCTACACTTTGTACAAGGCATCTTCTCTTTTATCAAATTATCAGGGCTTTTTTCCTTATGTAGCATCTGCTGATTTGCAGCTGAAGTATGAACACTTGATGAAGAAGGAATGCAGATTCCAGGGTGGGAATCTGCACTGATAGGCAACATGAACCTCGGATAGAAATACTGGATGGTCTTTACCTCTCTCCTAATGATCTATGGATTATTTATCTTGCAGTATTATGATTCTAACACATTAAACTGTAGAAAGACTGATTTGTATCACATGCAGATCAGGAGGATGCTTTCTCTTGAAATTATTTAACGTAATTTAATAATTTTATCTGTTCAGGTACACATTGGTTCAGAGAACTCTCTGTGAGAGAGAGCCAGTGAAACAAAAATTGGAAAGCTAAATAGAGTGGAACAGCTTCTACCTCACCAAACAGAAAGTAAACATAAGAAAAATGTGAACAGCAGAACAAAGTTAGTGGTCTTTGGGTCTCTTAGCTTTAGGTTTTAGCATCCTGAAGGTGTGGTGGGTCTTTGTCAGATGAAGCACCTCCTGCCCTCAGAATACTGCAAGTCACATGCAAAATGAGGAGGAGAAACAGCTCCTTGCAAAAACCAGCTTATCACCTCATCACCTAGTGTGTGCTTTTGTCTTTGCAAAATTGCTCTCATGTTGCAGTTATTCAAGAGCTGCAAGCACCAGCACACTACCTGCACTCAGTTTGGCCCATGATTTGCCATCATCACAGCTGCTCAAGTTGATTTTGGTTTTGGCTTCAATCCTCTGCAGAGGTGGTAATATCCTGCCAGCAGACTTGCTAGGACAGTAAAAAATCCCTGCTTGAAAGTCATCCCCCATTCAGTGTGTGCACCCTGCTCTTGTCACTGCCCATTTGGGAACACATCCTAAATCACACCAGCAGCAGAGACATGCTACAGCTGGGGCATTGGAGGAAGAAACACTGCCAAGTTTCTTCTGCCAGTGCCAGAGATGGGAGAAAGTGTAGAGAAATAATTTTTTACCTTTGTGACACCTATGTCCTCTTCTGTTTTCCATGGGTCTGTCGAGCCCACCTTTCAGAGGAATAGGAAGATCTGGAGAGGGGAAGGAGAAGAGTCTGGATTCTGTTACATTGAACAGTTGGGGCCTCTCTTTGGTACCTGGGAAAAAATGTAAACCTGACCAGACAGTTGTGTAGGCTTGCAATAGTCGAAGCTCTTTGTGCTTCTGAGGACTTTGAGCTACTTGTCATAATGGTCCAGTCCATTAAATCTGATCAGATAGTTTCTCTGAGAGCCTTTGGTGAAGGACTTAGACAACAATATTTTGGAAATCTCAATCCCTGTGTCCTCAGGATAGCCCTAATCTCAGGAGTTTTGCTCTTTCAAAGAACTGCACCAAATGCAGATTCCATGACTTGTCTTCGCAAGGGCCTTTCACTTTGCACTGCATTTATCTGTGCATTCGCTAATTCTAGTCCTTTGCACAGTTCCTTGCTATTTTCCTTGTACAAATGTCAGGCTGTAGTTTCTTGGATTACCCTGGGATCCTTTTCAAAACCTGATGCCATGTTTGTCAGCTTTCACTTCTCTGATACTGAGGCCAATTAAAGCACAGTTTATTGCATCACAGACAAGACAATTTCATGTTTAAACTTTCTTACACCTCTGCAGTGAGTACTGTCTACTGCTGACAACCTTTTACTAGTTATTTTATTGATTTGCCAAAAATCTTAAGGGTTCCCCTCTTGCATGTTTCTTGAAAAGAAAGGTTGTCACACTGTCACACTTTTACACTTTTTTTCTTTTTCTGCAAGGAACATTGAAGCAAAGAGTTTTTTTTCTTCTTGTTCCGACTGCATTTTCCAAATGCTTTTATTGAAAGGTGACTTTCTGGTAAGCTCCCTGCTGTGGGTATTTGAAAATGTTTTGAAGTATTTTAATTTTTTATATATGTGCTATTAATTTATTATTAATTAAATCTAGTTTCTGTTAATGTTATATTTCAATCTATTTTGTCCTGCATTATTTTGGTTACCAGAGTCAAGTCTCCATTTTCATTTGGTTGTTTGAATGTCAGTTCCAGTTTTTGAAGGATTCCAGTAGTACCAATACCGCCCCTTACTCTACTGTTTTTTCATTCTAATTAAGAATGTAAGAATTTCCTTAATAGATGGTATAACCATACCCTGATTTTCTAATAGGGGCCTATAACAATGTAGTATTATTTATCCTCATGAATAATATTAAAAACACTGTTATTTCTATTTTTACCTATTCTTTTCCCAAGCAAGTCAGTTTTTCACCATCTTCACTCTGAATAAATGCTACTTTCACAGACAGAACTGTGCCAGTAAGTTTTATGTAAGGGTCTTTAAAAGGATGACAGCATGGCATGGGAATCACAGAGATGACAAAGCTTTGAAAACAACTGGAAAGATTCCCTTTTGAACTGCAAAGGTATGCAGTTCAAAATGTTCAAAGGGTAGCTGATTTTCTTTTTTTCCAGCCTTGCTGCCTGAGTACACTGGGAGAGGAGCACAGTGGTACTTCCCTGTTTTTCAGGGATGAGGCTGTGCTTGAAACCAGGTGACTAGAGAGGCAAAGCTGTAGCATGGAATTGCTAAAAGTCTGTTAAATGCTTGATCTACAGAAACATAATTTATGGAAAATTGTTGGTTTTCTTTTTCGGAATGCCAAGAGTGAATCTGTTGAAGAATTTGCCATGGAACTGTAAGGCATATTACATTTACTGAAAGTCATAGCTCCATCACAGCTCCATCAGTGGCTGGGATGCTGGAACAATGGGGAGTCCATCATCAGTGCTGTGACAACACTGAAAGAAAAAATAGAGCTGAGAGCAATCACTGTGACTAGGCAAGACACATGGCAGAGTTCTGTTATGTAGACAATATCTTAGATATTACCCCCTGGCAGTGACTATTACCCCAGAATTACAGTCGGCTCTCCAAATTAGCAAGGTCACATAGCTGTGGATGATTTGATACAGTGCAAAACACTGTGTTTCTAATGTGCTGAGAATGTGTAGCGGATGCTAGAAAGAAAAGCAGTTGAATAGCATGGCTTATCTCAAACTCTGCCTCACTATTGAGAAGAAAAAATTATAAACTGAGAAGATCCATGTGGTTGAAGAACTTTGTGAAAAACACATAATACCTGATACCTTATCAAGATGCCACCTGTCTAAGGTAGGGGAACAAAGGTGGCTATGACTTCACTGAATTTGACCTCATTAACAGCCAGAGCTCAGAAGAGAGGCTGAAAGCTGACTGCAACCCAACCAGAAACATCCCTGGCTTGTTCAGTGCAGCCATGAGGCTTCCAGTGGCTTCCAGTGACCCTTTGCAGTGTGATGCCCAGAGATAAGAGACCATGCCACCTGAGCACACCTGATGGTGTCAGATCCTTCTCTACCCAGCAGTAAAATAAGAAGGAATGATTCAACTTTGTGCAGCCTGGATGGTCTAGTGGAAGGTGTTCCCGCCCATGGTGTGGGGGGTTGGAACTATCTGATCCTTAAGGTCCCTTCTGACCCAAACCATTCTATGATTCTAAACTTCCTCACAGACTGTCCCTAAAAGCCTCTTTTCCTTTGGTTTAAACTGACAATGAACTATCTCAAAGAATGCTCATGGTGACACAGGTGGCACATGTACCAGCAAAATAAATCCAGACCTCAGTCCTTTCTGTGGCAGGGGATGAGAAAGGCCTGCTTGGGGCTGTAGTTTGAGTGGTGCACAGAGGGCTTTTTGTGTCGGGAGGAAAATAAGTTAATAGCATGCTATATATTACAGAAGAGAGCAACAGTTCTGAGAAGGAAGCTGGACTTGAATGTAAATGAGAAATTGTTTATAGCCCCAAACAGTAAGATTAACTAAAAATATTAGGTGTTTTGTAGTCCCATGTTTTATTAAGCTTTCAAAATACATGTAGGCTTTTAATTATCTTCTGCATCCAGAAAGGCTAGAAACAATCATCTTTTTCTTCTCTCCTGGAAAGAAAGAAAGTAAGATTTCATATATATTGGCAGGGTCTGTAAAGGGAATCTTTAAAGCTAAAGCCATAATGAAACACAAAGGAAATCACAAGTTGGCAATGCTGACCTTTGATCCAGGAGAACCAAGATCTACACAGATTTCCTCCTGACCTTACAGCAAATAATTTAGCCACATAGGATAAAGATGGCAGAAAACTGGCAGGTCACTGAGAGAGTCCTCCACACTGTAGACAACTACACAAGATATGTCTATTAATATTTATTTCAGACTCTTTTTTAACATTATATAGGTGCTTTGCCCTCCACAACTCCTATTAGAGGGCTGTTCCAGAACCTTGCTTCTCTGGTACTTAGAAATCTTTTTCTAATTTCCAGTCTAATTTTATTCATGACTGGTTTATACTAATTTGTTCTTTGCTAACATTATCTTTTTCTTAAATAGCTCATTTCCTTCTGTGGCATATATCCACCTGCTGAATTTATACAGTACAGTCTTAATCCCTTTTGCCTTTCATTTTTCCAGGCTAAACAAGATCTTTTATATTTCCTATTGTACTCTAGGCTGCCTGCTCACTTAGCCATCCTTCTTGACCTTTTTTGCACTTATTACTGTTTAACTATTCCTTTTTTTTTTTTTTTTTCCCAATGAGTGGCCAGAAATATGTATAATAATCTGTGGAGGATCTCACCAGGGCCTTATATAATACATTTGTATTTAAATTTGTATAAAAAATATTTTGCTTGGCAAATTATCTTTTTTCATTTTTTTCCTGTTCATTCTCACTGAATCCTGGTTTTGAATATTACAGCTGACTCTAAGTCCGCTAAAATTATGAAGCCATATTCTGACAATATTAGTGTTATCCTTAAAAGTAACTTTGTCCTAAAAATCTGCTATAGAACTATCACTTGGTGCACTTATGTGGTTACAGAGCTAGATATATATCCTGGTGAAAAAATATAGGAACTTAAACTATTCATCTATTTGGAATGCCTGTGATAGAGCATCTTTAATGTATATCCTTTGATTCTGGTTGCAAAACTAAACATTAGTAGACAACAAGAATTAAAAGAACAAAGAGAAGTGATTTGATTTGATCTTTATACTAACTGATTGGAGAAAGTTGGACTAAACAAAGAAAAGTTAACTTTTAAAAGATTAGGAGAAAAGTGTTGAAAAACTCCATGAACATGAATACAAATGCCTCCTATGTTGCATAATGCATTGATGCAACCAAATTTTTTTACAGGCACAATCTCTTTTCAAAATTATCCATTGACCAGAATTTTTGATATCATCACCCTTTAATAGAATCTCCAATATTTACTCTATACTAAAAAATGTAAAAAACATAGCTAGTATTACATGAAACCTTATTTTATTTCAGTAAACAACTAGGTCTTTTCTTATTTTTCTGTGAAATGGCATAACACAAGACACTTGAGCCAAATAGGTTTAGTAAAGCAGTGCTTACGGAAAAAAAATGGGGAAAAAATGACAAATAAGAGGGACAGTAAAACAAACAATCCATTCCATGATGTATTTAAAATCTAAAGCACTTTCTTTGTTTACTGAAGAAATAGCACAAAATGTAAGGGATGGCGGTTCTAATGCTTCCCTTGCTTAGGAAGACCCATAAACTATAAAAATGCAACTCCCATTAGTATATGAGGACTCTGAAGGGGAGGGGAGGATAGCTGATCAATACCCATAAAGACAACCACTTCTGAGGTATCACTTTCTTGTCTAAGCTAGCTTTTATTTCTAGATTTTTATTTGGTTTGGGGCTTTTTTTGAGAGGCAGAGGGCAGGATGTTATTGATCTTTTTAAAGTTTTAAACTTTTTAAAGTTTCTTTTTCAACAGATGCACAGTCACCTTAAAGGGAATTGAAATAGTCTCTCCTTTATCAGTGACTGGATTTTAAAGTCTGCAGGTGAGCAGAAGCCTGACTGATCAAATACAGTATCAAACCTAGGCACTCTTGTGAAAGTTTAATGCTTGGAACATGTATTAATGACTGGTTTTGCAAGCACCCCCTGGTACCAACAAAACTGATGTTGAGCTGTTCTTAGTGATCTCCCTAAGGAAGGCTGAGTTCAGACAGAGTGAACTCACACTGCCAGGGGTCTTTGCACAGGTTAAGGTAATTATCCCGCCAGACTCTCTCATGCAGAGAATGTGGGGCTCTAGGAGGTTTTAGATAATGATGAATATGACATGGGAGGTTATATGAGTGAGCATTTCCTGAGTCAGTGGAAAGAGAGAATTTTTTCCACATGCACTGTGTGACAGCTTAGATTTACCTATGAAAATTGTGAGGACACTGATCATCTGCCACAAATGAAACTCAGCAGCAGCTCTGGGAAAAACTGTTTTTGGAGTCAATGAGAAGACTCAATATGAAGGGTTTTCCCTACTGCTCTGAGGTACTGCCCCCTCAAAAAGCCATCCTCATGGAAAGGTAACCCAGAGACCAAGTGTTCAGAGATTCATATGAGTCCTAGCAGGATCCCGAGCAATGTATTTAAACAGGACGACAAAGTCTGTCACTGAATCACTTTAATTCTGTCATCCTAAAGCTTATGGCTGGCAGGACCTGGGCTGTGATTACAGTATGGTAAATTGAAGGGTCAGATAACCTTCTTTGAAACCCAGAAGACTCCAGGGTAAAATGTTCTCTCTATAATGCAGTTCTACCTCATTAAGTGAGTGTCATGAAATTCCTCCAATAATAAAAAAGAACATCCCACCCTGGTGTTAAGGAGTGCTGTTCAGTAGTTGAGAGCCATTTGGATCCATATTTCTGTGCTGAAATGGACAAGCAGTCACCACCACTCTCCACAGAAAAAACAGGATTGCTTTATTTGGCTTGGAGGGAGAAGGTCATTGCTCTGTATCCTCTGTACCAGTGTATCTTCTACAACCCTGTCCAAAAGGCAACTGAGTTTTCTCACAGCCAAGATAAGCAGCCACCATGGCAGCCTCCAGCCTGTGAGAAGCAAGCCCACTTCTGTGTAGGCTTCATCACAGATATGAGGTACTGTGGCAAACATTGATATACTGAAAGGTATCACTCATAGTAGTCCTGCAGTGATTGAAGGTGTAGTCTGGTCTGTATCTCTACAGAAGAGCATTTGCCACCCCTGGAATTTTGGTATTGATTCTCAGTGTCTCTAAAACACTGAATCACAAGTGTGATTCATTGGACTGGGAATATCTACTCCTACAAAGCCACAATGGCACTTTGCCTTCTCTCTGCAATTATATTTCAACACTCAACTTTCTAACACTGTGAAGAAAGACTAACAAGGAGGCAATAAGAGTTTATCTTTGCTTAGGTGTCAGTTTTTACACTTGATGCAATAGGACAAACAGAGCTCTGTAGGGGGACATGAGCTACATAGCACTGGGAAGTCTTTTGCAGTCTGAATCTGGGGTTAACAAGGTCCTGACAGTCTGGAGGAGGTTCCATCAATGTGTGTCTGCCTTCCAAGCAGGCTTTGCCCCCATCAGCCCCATCAGTTGAGTCACAATGGAGACAAAGAATTATCTAAATGCAGCTGCCCTATTATGTATGTCTGCAAACCTCATGACTTTTGATCAAGTCATGCCCACAGAGCCAAACTCCTCATACTTTTGTTGTTGGGACATGCTTTTGTACTGTAGCCCTCCTGCAGCAGCAGCTCAGGGAGAGGCATTTATCTGGGGATTTTCTACAGGAGTTGCCAAATTAAGGGCCATGTTTATGTGCAACCACAGGCACACAAAATGATTGGCTCTTCAAGCACAAGGGCATTTGTGTTCTGCTCACTGACAGCTGGACACGAGACACTGCTTGTAGTGACAGAACAAAAGGGAGCAGTTTCTACTGAAAGAGGATAGGTTTAGATTGGACATAAGAAAGAAATTTTTTTCTGATGAGGGTCTTGAGGCACTAGAACAAGTTTCCCATAAAAGCTGTGGATGCCATATCCCTAGAAGTGTTCAGGGTCAGGTTGGATGGATCCTTGAACAACCTGGTCTAGTGAAAGATGTCCCTGTTCATGGTGAGGAAGTTGAAAGCTTCTACTTAATGTTAATAGTTTTCATGTTGTTTGGTATTTTCCTTTGTACAGTAGAATTCAAATATGATGTCTTCAAAAAAATATCGAATCATAGAATGGCTTAAGGTGGAAGCAATCTTGAAGTTCATCTAGTTCTAAACCCCCTGCCATGGCCAGGGATACATTTCACCTGATGAGGTTGCTTAGACCCCCATCCAACCTCGCCTAGAACACTTCCAGGGAGGGGACATATCTGTCTCTTGCAAATTTTCTCTTTAGAAACTTGTTTTAAGCTCCTTTTCAAAAGCCTTCTTATTTTCTGAAATTCTGAAGCTTGTTTGCGCTATGGGATTTTGNTCTGTCAATCCTGATTCATCTCCTTCAATTTCCTTAGATTTGTATAGAAATATGTTATATTTGCGCTTAGTCTAGTTGTCTGTTTTTATAATAACTTATAATAATTTATAATAATTTAATAGAATGGTACTTTACTGACCCTGTTCTTGAATTTTACTGATTTGGATCTGTCTTTTTCCCATGTTTACAGCATGTACCTAGAATCAGNCTTCTACTTAATGTTAATAGTTTTCATGTTGTTTGGTATTTTCCTTTGTACAGTAGAATTCAAATATGATGTCTTCAAAAAAATATCGAATCATAGAATGGCTTAAGGTGGAAGCAATCTTGAAGTTCATCTAGTTCTAAACCCCCTGCCATGGCCAGGGATACATTTCACCTGATGAGGTTGCTTAGACCCCCATCCAACCTCGCCTAGAACACTTCCAGGGAGGGGACATATCTGTCTCTTGCAAATTTTCTCTTTAGAAACTTGTTTTAAGCTCCTTTTCAAAAGCCTTCTTATTTTCTGAAATTCTGAAGCTTGTTTGCGCTATGGGATTTTGAATATATTATGGTTGCTATTACACTGTGGCCTTTTCTTGTCTTGTTCATTCTCTGACTAAGTACCGAGAACAAGTCACGGCTTTGTGTCCGTAATTCAGGAGACATCATGCTCCTTACACAGTTCATCCAGTGTACAGAGGAGCAAGTGAACTCATCAATTATTTCTAGATTTTTCTCTTATTAAAGCTTCCCTAACCTTCCATAACTCATCAACTTTAATGACCGTTCTGATAGGTTACTTGTAATATAGTCCCAATACCATATGATTTTAAAAAGGCATGGACTGGACNCATTCAGGTTGGAAAAGACCCTTATGACCTCCACTGAGTCCAGCTAGTACCCAATACTGCTGGGTCCACCAATACCATGTCCCTAGGCACCACACCCACGTCTCTTTTCAATACCTCCAAGGACAGTGACTGAACCACTTCCCTGGGCAGCCCTTTCCAGTACTTGATCATTCTTTCATTGAATAAAAATTTCCCAATGTCCAATCTAAACCTTGCCTGACATAATCTGGGACCATTTTATCTTGTTCTATCACTTGCTACTTGGGAGAAGAAGCCGACCCACACCTTGCTACATTTCCTGTAGTTGTAGAGAGGGCTAAGGCACCGAGTCTCCTTTTCTCCAGGTTTAACAACCCCAGCCCCCTCAGCCACTTCTCATAATATGTTTGCTCCAGTCCATTCCCCAGCTTAGATGTTCTTTGGACACTTTTTTGTCATGTTCTTTTGGATGACTTCACATGCCAAGGATATGTCATCCTGAAAGTGTTTTCTTTGCCTCTGCTGGTATTTTCTGCCCACTTTCCTATAATCTTCCCAACTGCCCTAACTGCCCACATAGTTGTATCTGCCATCCAGTCTTTCTGGGATTTTTAATAGAGATGTAACTCATACGAGAAAAAGCTATGTTTGTAAAAATAGTGTTTTATCTGCAGATAAACAGAGTTCCTCTCCAGGTTTATTACTCTTACAATATTATTATTTTGCTGCAAAAAGTTCCTTAAGTTCTGAGACTAAAGGATGTTACTCACTGAAGACACTGAAATACCCAGTCCATCAATAGCTCCAGGGCAATTTTTCACGAGAGGTAGTTGTCTGGAACATACTTTTTCCTCTCTCTCTGCAGATTTTTTATTTTATTTTGGCAATTACATGAAACATTACTTCATCCCTTATTATTCTCTTGCCATTCCTAATAAGCTGTGTTTTAATTTAAAACAGCAATTTACAATTCAATTAATATATAACAACACAATCCATTGTAATCACGATGCGATAAATTTGTGTTTTAAGTAATTTTTAATGCTCATAGCAGCTGGATCTGTGAAGTGTGGAAATAGCTACCATTTTTCACCATGTGCAATACTGCCCGTGCAAAGCACCACTTTTTAATTATATCACCACCAAAGCTCAATGTAAGGAAAACGGAGCAACTGTAATTGCAAAGGAAGAGAATTTTTGCTTATATTATACAGTTAATACAGAAAATATAAAATTAATGCCAATACATATTTAAAAAAACTGATAAAAAGATGAATTCCCTGATACAATCACTATTGAAAGATGTGTTTTGGATTTATATATTTTAAAAAGTAAAGGTATGTGATAAACTTACCTCCACCAACAAAGAATTACAGGATTATTACATTTGTCCAGAAACTTATTCTTTAGAAATTGCAGATAATGCATTATTAGTTTACTGGTAGATACATTTTGCAATTTCTTTTGTGACAGACATGTACTTTTTTCAAATTTCTGCATTTCTGAAATATGTAGGTAAAAAACTCCCGAAGGGCTAAGTTGATAATTTCTCTGACTTCAGTGAAACTACATTAATTCCAATGTAATTATAACCTTTATTTGTCTATCGTTTAGATGTTAAATAAAAACCATTAAATGTCACCTGGAAAAATTATATAAACCCTTTTCCAACTTCTACTCCAAAAGAGGATGTTGACTTCTTCAAGTAGATCCTTTCTTCTGCTCCTACAAAAGTCGTTTGGACTTGCTGTGATCACAAGCTTTTACCACTACAAAGATTAATCAGGAAGAGAGATTTTCACTCCTCTATCAATGTTTTTACTCTTTAAATCAGGAGTAATTCTATTGTATTGAAAGGAATTGTATTAGTGTAATTGTAAAATCATAAAAAGGTCTCACTACATTTTTTCCTCTTCTATCTAATGGAACATTAACATAGGGGTTTTCTGTAATCCCTATTTACTTCTAAAGGAACTTCAGTACAACAGCTTTCCTTTTATTTCCCATCCCAGCAGTGTGTCCTATGTCAGTTTGCTCCTGGTCACATGGAGAGTACTCATCAGAATGAACAATTCTGTGCTTGAGGCTCACAGTTTTTGAAAATGGGAATTAAGTTGCTTTCACCAACCTCCTATTTGATTTAGACTTTTTTTTAAGCTTAAAAACTTAAATTGTAGAAAAACGTTTTCAGTACTATGAAAGATCATATATGCAAAAATAAAGAAACCAAAACCCAACCAAAAAGAACCCCTCAACCCAAACTGGAATAAATTGGGATTTATATCCCCTTTTAAGTTATTTGATAACAAATATATGCCATAATTAGTAGAATGCTATGATCTGCACATTTCTGCAGGTCAATAAGAAAAGAAAATAGGTAATTTTAAAACAAACAAAAAATTAAATTATATCCTGTAGACAGAAGAGAAGATACTGAAAATTTTCAGATTGGAAAATGTATCTATGAGTTGGTTTTCCTCAAAAGAAACATTTTGGCATGGGCCATTTCAATACTAATCTTGTATAAATGCATATAAAATAAGCATCCACATTCCTTTATGGCAATCATTATACTACTTGTGGAAAAATACCGTATAAATGAAGTGTGAGGCTTTTATTATTGGAAACCTCTGTTGTATCATAGAAGTCCATTTGAGTTTAGAAATTGGATGTACATTGAACAGAATCAGGACCAGGACCCCAAAAATGTTAATTTCCTACTACTCCTTATTCAAATGCAGAGATAACGTCTCTGGGAATTGCACCACAGACAAAAAAAAATGCTGTTCTTTTATGTTATTACTGGCTTTTCAATTCTTACATTTGTCATTGATATATGTGGCATGAAAGTAAAAAATGCATACATAACATAAAGGCTGAGTAAATATACATTAAGGAGAACTAACCCATCAAGTGATTTTACCCTTATCTGCATTTGCAGGTTGGTTAGATCCATCAATGTATGTACGGCCAAACTCTATAATTCCATTATAGAGGTGGGAGGAAGGATGTGGGAGCCTTTGAGGTGACGCCATGCATCGTATAGTAAATCCAGCAAAATTTCATTTTCAAATATCTGGTGGAGAAGTGGCAAAGTATACCCAGTAATTTTAAGGACATTTTCCAAATGTTTATTTAGATAGAAGATAGATAACAGTAAAACTATAAAACCTGCAGCCAGATAACAAGGTTTTATTAATGACCTGCCATATACCGTGGCCGGATAATTAAAGTTCTCCCTTCCTTCTAACCCCCTCCTCCCAAAGAAGGAGAGAGTGGACAAATTTATTTGATAGTTTGATAACCAGGGGACACTGGTTGAAAACTATTGATATAATCAGGGCCCATTCAATTTGCTCCGACAGACACTCCTATCTGCTAATTTCACCTGTGAATAGTTAATTATGCCCCGGATGCATATGGTCGAGCCATTAATAAAATTTGTCTGTCATAGCTTTCTGTATATCCCCTTTTTGTCATCCTCATGTGCATTTTATCTATGGGAATCTTTCCCCCTTTTTTTCCCTTTTAACATTGCACAAGACAGATGTTAGTGTTATTGGTATTTCAGCAAGGCTACGTTATAGATGGCATGCAGCAAGGATCAGGATTGCTCTTTTAGCCTGTAAAAGACTGGGCCTGTGTACATAATGAAGTTGCTGAAGCATGAATGATAATGGAGTTCTTAACCATTTCACATTTTCAAGCTATGCTTAGGGAATTTGCTTCCAACTAAACAAATGCAAGGGAAAATGTGTTGGACCTTTTTTTTGTTTATTTGCCAGACTCATAAGGATTTTACATATATAGGATGGATATTTTGACTTTGTTTCCTTTAAATCTGGCTGCTGTTCCTTCCTTAAGATATTTCTTTGGGTGAATGTAGGTATCAAACCCCAGATTTTCTCCCTCCAGTCATCTGAATTTAATAAAGTGCATACTGTATGCCAAAGCAATTTGCTTTAATCTCTCAATGGCCTCTCAGGACTCAGGAACTTCTAAAGTTCATATCAAATTTCCCTAATTCAGCCATTTCCTCATGTTGGGACAATTTTCTCCCAGTCTTCCCTATCTTATAAAGAGCGTGCTTATTTCATCAGAAATAATTTGTTTGCTCAGAATATTACAGGTGAGAACAGGCTGCTTTGCCTAATGTCTCTGAATATAAGTATCTAAAGGATAGTAATAAAACTATGAATAAGTAATTTTCCCCCAACTTTTGCTTACTATTTTTATGGGACTGTTTTCTTCACTATTCAAATACAGTCCTTAAAGTTGCAGAGGGCTACTCTTGTCCTTTGAGGCACCACTTTTTTGCAGATAAATCCTCCTGGCTTCCTTATCCTGCAATTTTGTTTCTTCCTTGATCTATGTATTACAGTAAAGTCTTTTGCTCTTCTTACTTGGGAAGATCAAGATGGAGAAGGTCACCAACAAAGGACAGACTCTGGGCCTTGCTGGCCTCTCCAGCAGCAGACAACTTTCCAACATTGTCATAAAACACAGCGATACCTTAAAAAATTTAACAGAGGATCTCCCAAATGCAATGTGGATTGGGACCTAGCCTCCAAATTGATTGATGAGTCTTGAAACCTTAACTTCAGCTTTACTCCTTAGGTCTTCTGGGTCCGGTCCTCAGTATGATAACCGTGATTATCATGGTATGGTTTTCTTAACAATTCTATCTCTCTGTTAGTCTGCACCAAGTCTGATTGAATTTTGACTCCTTCTTTCCAAAGAGCTGTGCTGGCTTCATGCATTTCATGTTTCATGAAATCATTCATTGTGTCAGAAAAAGAAATAACCTAGAGGTTCTTGCTACCAAGTTTTACCTTGGTGTATTTTCCATCCCTTCTCTTAAGCTTTCTAAGATCTCTCCTTGATTGTTAGAAGCTAACTGATAAGGACAAGTTTAGATATTCTGCTTCTCTCTTACATTTTGCTTTGTTCATTGCCCAGTCTCACTGCATGACAGTGTTAGATAGTCTTGGTAGGTTGCTTTGCTGTTGTCTCCACAGGATGATCACCAGTGGGGGTGGGCAAAAGGGGAGCTGGAGAGCAGACTTGGGAAAGGACTGTTATTGCTGAGTGTGAACAATGCCTACAGCAATGTACTTAGAGCTGCTAAGCACCATCACAGACATAAAACCAAGTTATTATATCTGGCTGGAATCTTTTAATGTGATTTTGGCAAAAAAAAAAATTGCCTTTAATGTGAAAAGTTATGAAAGGGTAATGAAAGGGCAGAAGTACCCCAATTCTTACAGGAAAAATTTGTCCATCAATTAAATGGAAATGGTGACTTGAAAAAAAAAAAAACAAACCAAAGAAAATTTAGAAAGTTTTAAAACCTTCTCATTTTCTTGAGAATGGAGTGGAAATCTGTGTTTCTTTGCTTTTATTGAAGAATTATTGATCTCAAATTGGCAAACATTTAATTGACATTTTAGTGAGGTGACATTTTTGTTTAAATTTCAGCGCTCTAACAGGTTTTGTAACCAGTGACACTGTGAATTGTCACCCTGAATACTGTACCAGAGTCCATTCGATGTATCTGAGAAGGTGGCCTGGTTTCCATGGGTAAAACTGTACTGCATGATCCCACTTCTAGGAATATAGTCTCATACAGAAGGAGAAAACAAAAATTCAACCATTATATACTGGGCACCACCATATAAAAAGATGTTAAGCTATTACAGACCATCCAAAGGAGGGCAATGAAGATGGTGAAGGGCCTTGAGGGGGAGCTGTGTGAGGAGCAGCTGAGGTCACTTGGTCTGTTCAGCCTGGAGGAGACTGAGGGGAGACCTCATCACAGTTACAACTTCCTCATGAGGGAAAGAGGAGGGGCAGGCACTGATCTCTTCTCTCTGGTGACCAGTGACAGAACTTGAAGGAATGATCTGAAGCTATGTCAGGGGGGTTTTAGAGAACAGCTCCCCAGGCAAGTGGTCACAGCACCAAGCCTGACAGAACTCAAGAAGTGTTTGGACAATGCTCTCAGGCACATGGTGTGACTCTTGGGGGTGTCCTGTGCAAGGCCAGGAGCTGGACTTCAATGATCCTTCTGGGTGCCTTCCAACTCAGGTTGTTCTATGATTCTTTTCTATGATTCTCAGTAACTGTCCTCTGCCATCCCACTAATTTCTGTGGAACTGCCTTGGCTCCTCCTGCTGCTGCTACTGTTGTTTTGGGGAGGTTTTCTACTCAACCCCTAAAGGATCCTTTTCAAGCCCTTTTGTGATACGGTATTAACACGAAAAATCTAAAATAATGAGTTGGCTTGCTTAGAAATGACTTTGGCTTAAAAAAGTAAGGGGCTGGATGAAAGAGAAATCAGTTCTAGTTTTTGAAACTCTAGGGTGAGTCTAGGACAGATTTAATTTATTCTCCATTGTATGAGGCACAGAAGTGTACTTGTTTAAAGTTAAGGCTGCGATTCTCACAGTGCCCCAACCTGGACAATGATGCTTCTGCACTGGGTTGAGGTCTGAAGAAAAACAAGTCTCTTGTGTCAGTTTCTCTTCATATCTGCTCATACTTTTACAAGCAGGTTAGACATAATGACAGTGAGTTACACAGAAATTTAAACTGAAGGTCAGAAAAAGAACACTAAAGTGCCCAGCTTTCTGTGGCTTTTGGCAGTTGCCGTTCTGTTGATTTGCAAATTCAAACCCCTCTGACACACACACACCTTGGTTATGTTGATTTGGACCCAAACATTATGTAATTATTGGGACAGCAATTCTGGGAAGCTACATGATGCTCAGGGGCTTCAGTGTTTCCTTATGGCCCCCAAGTAATCTCACAAAAATTTGATATTCATCATTCCAGACTCCTGGCCCAAGGCTAGACTAATCTTCTTTCTAAATGCTTTGCTGAAGTTGCTACTGCTTTTGTATACTGTAGATGGAGGTCCCAATAGGATACTTTCCATGATAATTAACCTGTTCTGTAAAGCATTTCTAGTTCAGAGCAGTCTCATTTGTCTAGGCAGAAATATGGGACCTTGAAGAGAGACAAACGTAAATATGCAGCAAAACATAAACAGCTTTTGACTGACGGCAAAATAAGTATATTTTTATTTTATTTTACTTTTTTAAATGGAAGCCATACAGACAGCAAGCAAGAGTGGTTGGTATTTTGGGAGAATGAGGAGTTGATGGAGGAAGGAGTGAGACCTGGCTCCATAAAGAGTCACAGTCATCTTTCAGGGTCTCATAAAATGAACATAAGTCACAGACTCACACAGCCACAGACTGTATGGTTATCATCTTCTCTGGCTGAGCATGGAGAAGAAGACAATAATCACAGCAGTCTCTCTGTGTTTGAAGTCTAAGCTAGTGGAGGTAGAATACTCCATGAAGATATCTTGTATCCCTAACCATACTAATTTTACTAATTTACACCTAATATGGCACTTTACACATTTAGTTTACAGAGTTGAGCAATTACCTCCCTTAATCTTCATTGATCAGAAAAACATATGATGGGTAACATCTTATCTGTTTCATGCGGCTTTTTTCATGATTGTCCCCTGCTTACCAGGCTCCCCTGGGTGCTCCATAATTGTGTAGTGTTTAGTCAAGCTAAGCCTGAAAACGTTGATGAAAGCCCTTGACTTCAATCGAGTTTCAAGGCTGCATTTCAATCCACTTCCTGTAACATCACCAAAATGCAGAGTAGGGACAGGGGATGCTCTGAATTCACTTGGAGTCACAAGTGTGAATCTCTGCTACCTGTTCTACCAGTTATGCTCCCCTGAGTAAAAAGGTATCTTTATATATGGATATATGA
>VZTZ01003552.1:0-93808 GCA_013400955.1 Drymodes brunneopygia | reverse complement strand
TATATATATATATATATATATATATATATATTTTCCTTGTTGATAGTATCAATCTGTTCAAAGCCAGTGACTGGTAATTTTTCAGTATTTCATAGTCATTCAAAACTGGATTTAATTACATAAACTTATTTCAAAGCCATCTTCCCTACCTCAATTGTGCAGTTACAAAGAAGGTGTCTTGCAAACATTGGAAATGTTGGAGCTCTCAAGAAAGTTTTGAATACTTAATGGAAAGTTGTAAGTATGGAGTTAATACCAACACCCCTAATAATACATGTGCAGGGAACCTAAGAGGCTTTTATGCTTAATTGGACTGTTTCACTTCAGTAAGTTCAGAGTGTGAGCAGGAAGTACACAGAGGACAATGCACTTGAAACATCTAGAATGGCATCTTGAATGTTTAAGATTTAGAGGTCAGTAGATGGAGATAATAAATTCATTCAACATTAGAATGGCCAAAAAAAATATTCCAGAAGGAATACGAACTTGTTTGTATTGTAAGGACTGGGCAGTGCAAGGCTTTTTTTTTGTTGTTCTTCTGCAAAGATAACATTTATGCTTTTATAATTAGACAAATATTTCTGTTTTAGCTGAGGTTTGGTTTTTTTTTTGAGGAAAGGAGGTTGTTGCTTATGTTTCTGAATATGCATTAATGAGAAAAGGATTTTTTGTAAGATTTCTGGAAACATCTGCTCAGCACTTAGGTGTTATCAAGAGACAAGTAGAACAGTAGGAGCTGTTGAGAAATAGAGAACAACATAGAAAGCATTATCATGTTATTGTATGACACACTGGTGTATCTAGGGACAGTGTGTGCAGTTCTGGCCCTCTTCATAATAAAAATAATGGATATTATAAAACTGGAAAATGTGTAGAGAACCGTGACAGGAAAGGAATCTGAAATAAGAAAAAATTTCTGTAGAAGAAGAGATTAAATCGACTCGTTCTGCAAACTGTGGAAAGTTGGGGCTGAGATACTGTAGGGAGATACTACTCTGTGTTTTTCTTTGATGTTTTCTCTCTAAGCACCCAGTTAGAGACCCACAGTTAGAGAGACAATGCAGGATGAAACAGGCCTTCGGTCTGCAACTCTGAAGGTGCTCTTATGAGTAGAATGTCTCCTGGCACAGCCTTTCCTCACCTATGGGGAGAAACGATTCTGTGCGTTCTTATAACATGAGAGATCAGATCAGAATGTGGTTGCTGTGAAATGGGAATAGTCAGTGGTAGTAACTTAAGAATCCTTCTGGAAATGGTGAGTATTTGGTAGCTGTTGAGGATACTGTGAGCAGTGACAATGGGCCTCTTTCCAGGATAAACTTCCATATGTTCCTAAGTGCAACTGTCTGTCTGTGGATCCTGCTCTGTACAGGAAAGGGGCAGAGCAAACTGGCCAGCACTGGGGCTTACAGAACTGTTTAAAATATCCAGTGACCAACTTCCTGTTACCTAACAGGGGGCTCCTTCTGCCAGCTGGGTAGATCAGAGAAACTGAAAGGCTGGCATGCCTCTGGAGTGCCAGGCTGCCATGGTCAGCTGTGGAGAAGGCAGATGCTGCCTCTTAGAGGGCTCCAGAAATACAAAAACTTTATCAGGCCACAAGAAAATGTAGCCTTTCATTAGCCATGCGAGCTCCTGTGCACACCTGAAAGAGTGGTGTTTGTCACAGGAAAATGCTGAAGTACACTTGTGCCAGCAAATGACAGCAGAGCTTGACTGGCTGCCAAATGTCATGACAGAAGAGAATCAGGCCAGAGGGTTTTGAGTCATGGGTGGTCCTGAAATTGAAAGGAACAGAGTAGAAGTGATCAAATAAACAACAGCTAACACCAGCATTTGCTGAGCAGTTTTAATCTGGGAAAGTCAGTGGTATCAGGCCAGAAAGACATTATACTCTAGGGGACAAAGAAGGAAAATTGAATTGACATAACAAGAAGTGTCTAGGCTATGTAGAGCTAACTCTCAGAGGATTGGCACCTCAGCCTGCCCATCTCTCTCTTGCTCTGTTAGCTGGTTCATGAAGCCAGGCTACAACCTATGGGGGCAGTCTGTACATCTCTGTGTATCCAGTACATCCCTGCAATGCAACCTGGAAGTTCCTCTCCCCTCAGACAGACAGATCTTCCTTGCCAGGAGCTGCCAGCTGTCCAGATGAGTCCTTCAGAGTTGTTTTAGTGGGAGAGTAACCCCCAAGATGGGTAAAGGCAAAGGATGTAGTGTCAGTATCTTCCTGAGACTCTCAGGCTGGCACAGGGCATGTGGGCAGAGCAGGCTACAATGCAGAGCTGCGGGCACTCAGCGCAGCAGCAAGAAGGCATGAGCATGCTCAAAGTCAGTAAATGTCCCAAAATCCGTGCTGGCATCCTCATCCCTGCACAGCTCATCCCCATCCTCACAAGGCTTTGGACTCCTTCTTCCTTCAGGAAGGTGATCTTTTCTGTCTACCTTTCCTGAGACCTCTGAGCACAGCCATGACAGGATGCCACTCTTTCTCATCCTTCCTCTGTATTGAACAGGGTAGAGAGAGACAGAAAGGTCTGGCATGATGCTCAGTATGTTTTTTTCTTACCAGGGTTGTGTTTCCCATAAAGAATGTGTCAATAAACTTTAAATGGACAAAATGTTCTCTCTCACTGAAATGGATCATCTCCTGAATAAAAAGTTAAGCTGAAAAAAAAAAGAACATTAATTTATGTTAAAAGATTGAGTAATCATTTTTGAGGAAATAAAATACTAAAGAAAAAATAAAAAAGAAACCGAACCCCATGTCTTTCACACAAAGCATATGAAGGCTGCTTATAAACAAGTCAAATCATAAAATAAAACTTTCTTGTACTCATAAATGCATGGCACAGTTAACATTGATTTTTATGAGATACAATTAGTAAAACAGTGATATTTCTGTTGAACAAGGAACTTCTTGCAAGCCATGTAGACAGCCATGTTGTATTTTGAACTAAAGCAAACCCCAACAATTAGATTCTAGATATAATTGTCCTATGAACAGCCAAGGAGGGATTTTTTTCCTATGAGCTGTTGTTAGGAGATTGGGATCTTCCCTTTCCCTGCAAGATGTATTAACCTCTGCTGCAACTCGTTGTGCAAGTACAATTCTTCTTTTGATCCATTAGCAAACTATGCAGCAATAGGTCTATCTCCCTGCCAGGCTTAGCCACATTAATCCTGGCACTTGTCATTAGGCATTTACATGCAATGTTATCCATCCTCTGTGTGTTTTGCCAGACAACAGACGGTCAGAATACATATTTATCACTAAGGATAAGCAAATTCTTACTCTCTTGAGCAGTCCTGAACCCCATCAGCCACGTGCCTAATTTGACTCAGTGTGGGTAGACATTGTAAATATCTTGTTGAACAACTCACACTGGTTTCTTGAGACAAATTCTGTTTCTGTTAATATTTGCAATATTGTTTTAAAGTTTCTGTTAGCAATAAGAAACAGTGATGGCCAAAACTTTTGGATTTATAGTCATAATTCAGCAGGCAGAGCTCAAAAAAAAACCTGTCTAGAACAACCCTGATACCAGTGGCAGCACTGTGACAAAATTCTTAGTTGTTTTCCTTCCTTGTGTTGTTTCTGTAATCTAAAAATTCTGTACATTTTTTTTCAGTTTTGCACCACAAAATAAACAATTTTTGCATTTCTTCCAAAAAATATAACTTCATTATAAGTCAGCTTAATCTTTATTTTAGCTCAAATTTAAAAAAAAGAGTGAGAAGAAGTGTTGCAACAGAACAGTATTGATCTCATTTTTTTTGAGAGCATATTTTCTGTATGAACATCATAGATGCAGAAATAAGTAAAATTTAGCTACAATAAGACAGTGCATCACTGCACTGCCTTTTGCCTGTTTGAAAGAAAAACATCTTCAGAAGTGTTTTCAGCTCAAATCCTCCCCTTCGTAAGAACAGTTACCATGCAGTCAATTATTAGAATTCAGGGGGGAAAAGAGAAGAATCGCTGTAGACATGTTATATATTACCAAATAGCTGGAAACCCAACTATGTTCTGTGCCTGTGATATTTAACCAGAAGCTCTCATTTCTAGTAGTTAATGTGTCTTGAAAACCCTCCCGAAGAAGTTATTAACTTGCAAATTGAATCTTTTTGCTTATTTTGGAATTTAATTTGCTTTATGTTTTCACTACATCTCCATTAACCAGCCATTGACTATTAGCCTGCTCATTACACTTCCCTTTGAAAACAATGATACAACAGTGGCTTTATGCCCATTCCCAGAACTCTTGCTACAGTTTCAGTACCTATTATAGTTATTAAAATGGTGTCAGTTATGGCTTTCCAGGAAGTGCCTTGAAATTCTATGTGAAAATTATGCAGAGTTGCTGATTTAATGATTAAGTTCAGTAGATACAATTTTAATGTTGTCTCTAGATAAAGTTAAAAATAAGGAAATAACTCATAAATTTGATCAGTATTTCTCTTCTTCTCTTAAAAGAAAACCACTGACTTCTGACTTTTCATCAACTTTTCCAAATTCAGTTACCTGATAGAAACAGATTTGTAACAGTCATTGGGATTTCTTTTGTCACTGTTGGATAGTTAAAATTATAAATTTATGACCTGAAACCAGATTGCAATAAAACCTTAACAAAAACATTTTTAGTATACCTATCTTAGTCAGAAAATAAATTTCCTAGTTTAAACCCTATGTTATTATTTAAATACATCTTTTTTGTTTATTAGGTTTTTTTAAAATATTGCATTACTGACCTTTTAACTTAAAACAGCAGAACTATTTTATTAATTATAGCTTTTTTATGGTATTTTGGACTTAATGATATCAATTTTCTTTCATACTATCTGTCTGGAATTCTTGCTTCCAAGCTTTTCTGTTAAAATTAATTCTAGTATTAATATGCTAGCCTTTTTCACTGGTTGCCTAATTAAAGTCCCAAATGATTTAGACATATGCTTAATGCCTAATCTGAGTTACATAATCTGACATGTAAGTGAAGCTGAGTGTATATGTGCTTTAGAGACAAGGAGAGGGGCTGCTAAATTAGGCCAGGCTGAGAAATGAGGATTATTCTGGTGAAATCTCTGGTGGATAATTAATATCTTCTGTGGCAAGAAGGCACTTCAAGGTCTGTGAGATTTTGCTGAATGGTGTATGATAAAAAACAATTTTTTTATTTTTTGCTATTTCCATTCACAAAGGCATGACAAAGAAAGCCCAAACCCTTCTGGATTCCCTTCTGTGTGTTTGGAAAGTAGCTATGCTTCATTTTACTCTTGAAAAAAGTGCTTTCTCTGTTACAGTTTATTGGCAGAAAAGTCTGTCAAGTTTTAAAATAAAAGACAAACAAAATGCTACAAAAACATTTCTAGAAGTGACCTAAGCTGCAAAATTTTAGATTATCCTTAGTTCAGTTGGCGAGATAAGATTTGTAAGTACCATCACTTATTAGAACAGGGGGTCTAGGTTAATTTGTCTATATTACTCCTACAAACCTTGTCCTGCCTGTACTGTTGGACTGTTAGGAAAAAGATAATGATACTTTGGGTTTGAATAATATTTTTGGTTGTCAAATTACATTAAATACTTATCAAACTACCAATTTACATGCGTTTTTATTTTATTTTGTTAAATATAAAAAATAGAACATTTTTTGAGCTGACCATGGGAGTGAGTGGGTCATGGTCATGATGTGAAAAGAGAACCTTCTCAGCTTTCAAATGAGTGCTGCAGTCAGTTACTGGGCAGATGCTGAGGTTTGCTGAACTGATTGCCATGTGAGGTAAATGGATTGATGTTATAAATGCCAAAATTTTGCACAGGTTCAAAATGGTTTCAGACAAGGTCATGGAGGAAAAATCTCTTAGGGACTACTAGGTAAAAAAATTAATCACCTCTAGCTCCTGAAGCTACTGACAAGATACTAGAGAAATATTTGGGGGAAGCATCACCACAGGATGCCACAATAATGTGACTTTGTGGTAATTGTAATTTATGTTAAAAGTTCAGGAAATTTTCAGTGAACACTTTTATGAGTAAAATTCTTCCAAGACACATAGCTATCACAAGCTTTTAAATGAGCTTAATTTAAAAATCACCAGAATGCCATGTCTTAATTTCTTTTTAAATATGCAAGACTCACACTTTTGCCTTCTGGTTAAGAAATAATGCCATTCAACTAAGACAAGCAATCAAACGCAATATTGCAAAGAGAATGCATACAGATTTTTAATGAAAAGTGACTGCAATATAGATAGAAATATTTCTGACCTTCCTTAATCTTCTCCAGAGAATATTATATTTATAGTAAAACCCAGAATTAAGCAAGAGTTGTGGATCTCCTCAATTAAATATGGCCCTTTAAATGATACACCTGCTTCCTGTCTACTATGTTTCATATTCTTCAGTGACTTGAAAGTTACTAAGAATAAGAAACTACTACAAAAAGCTATGTCAATCTACATAGGAAAAGTTTTTACCTATTCCAAATTTCTCTAAAGGTCTAACCTGAGTAAGGTGATGTTTTTTTCTGTGCTTGAAAACTTTTACTTTATTAATTTCCTTATCTCCCAGAATGAAAATAAAGATCCTAAACCAATTTTATCCCCAAACCACATTCATGTAAAGTTAAAGATGAGAGTATGGTTAATATATTAAAAGAATTTAATAATGAAAACAAGCCAGCATTACGTACTTAAAATACTTAATTGCTGCTATCATACTTGAAATAAAGTCAAATGTGTGAAGGCACGGAAAAGTACCTGAATGCCACAAACATTTACTGGACTCTGAATTACAGTATCATTACTGAGCTGAGATTAATCTTTAATGTTATGATGGATATCACTAGAGGCTAGACAGTTTCCCAATTCTTTTTCAAACATCAAAAACCTAGAAAGAAACTGCAAGCATGTCATACTGGTTATTGCAAAAGGCCTTTGCAAGTATCAGGGACACTTTATGCTAGTTTAACTAAAATTGATGTACTGGGAGCAGCTGGTTCCTCAGATTGCTTTAATGTTGAAGTGATATTTCTAAGTTAAAAAAAAATGTTGGTAAAACTTTGCAAATAAGATTATTAAAAAAGAAAAATGTCTGATCCCTCTTTAAGGAGAAATACAGACCAGATCCAACTGAAAAAAAAGAAACAAAATTGTCTAAAGTGTAGCCTTAGCAGGCTTCATTTACACATATTTCAATTCTTCCCCCACCTTGCCATTTTTCCACAGTGCTGTCTCCTCCTGTGCTGACATCAGAAAAAGTAATCAGGCGAAGAAAGGGACATAGCAAAATAGTTATGAAGTCAATGTATAATAATCATTTATATATTAGGAATATTTTTAAAAGTTTAAAAAGATAATAAAACCCTATGCTGATGTTGATTCAGCCTTATATATCTAGCTGGAGGCTAATTTTAACTTTACAAAAGTATGTTTAGTCATATTTCTAATATGCAATTTTCAATAGCAATTTTCTATTCTTCACATGGAACTATACTGTATATAATACACAATTATATACAAATATACTCCATTTACAGATGAAATAGGGTTTTACATAATAGATACATTATAATAAAATGAGGTCATAGAATTATACAATAATGTAGGTCAGAAAGCACCCCTGGTGGCATTTGGCCCAAACCCCTGCTCAGAGCAGGGCTGACTTTGAAGTGACATCTAGCTCTGAATTTTGACCACGTTGTATATGGCCTTTTCTGGTTGAGTTTGGAGAACCCCCCAAAGAAGGAAATCCCATGGCCTCGCTGGGCAATAGCTTTCCTAATATCAAATTAGAATTTTCCTTCTCTCAAGCTTGTTGCCATCATTCTTTTGCTGGCCAGCTCTGGTCTTCTCTGGAATGTCCCAGTACACAGCTGAAGTCAGCAATAGATCCCCTCTTATCCCTCTCTTTTGAAGAGATCCCTTGATGCCTCATACATGTGGATACAGAATGAATGTTTCTAAGCCCACATTTTGCAAACCTCCCTCCCTTGAATACCAGGTGGCACAGAGCATTGCACTGAACTTGTGAGCCCCTGAAAAGTGTGCAGAGCTAAGTAAATTCCCTTTAGCCCCATATTGGTATTCTAATGATGGTGCACTCAGTAGCATGCTAAACTTTGATGGCTGTACCTCATTTTGTGTTCAATAAAAGATAACATGAGAGATCATTAGAGTAACTATGTCAGATTAAATGTATTTTCTTGTACAAAAGTCAAGTCCCTTCAGGAATCATTGCAATTTACTTTGTCTCATGGAGAACAATATTTTCCCGCTAGACCTCAACACAAAGGGCCATTACAAAATGTAATTCATATTTCATATGTTCAGAAACGTTCAGCACAAATTACAAATGGAGACTTTAGTGAAGTATTTATGTTCTGTTACCAACAAGATATGTATAAGTAATATGTGTCCCAGGGCTCCAGCCTACACCGCTTACATTTATTTGTTACAGGCTGCACTTATACTCCGCAGTCAAACATAAGGTAAGTCATGTTGCTTCTCTGAAAACATAGAAAAGTGCAGTGGACAAAAACATTATTGTTTCTGAGATTTTCCAACAGCTGCAAAATGACGAAGGTGCCTTGCATCACTTAACTGCTGGAACAATGATATTCCACCCAAACTTCAAAGGGCTCTTCAGTGAACTTCACTTCTTTCCCCCTGAAAAACCTGAGGCTGCATGAGTGCATTTGGAGACTAAAATGAAGCCCTTTAGAGAGCATTCTGTAGTGTCCAGAACATGGAAACACAATGTTTTAAGTACTAAAAAGTATACAGAGCTTGTGGTCTTTGAAACAAAAACCACAGGTCAATTAAAAATCCATGAGGCAAACATAGTTTTCTTGCAGAAGGGTTTAAACACCATTACATATATGGATAATTTTACCCTGTTAAACCTTTTAGAGAGGTCCAGAGTGGTGTCGTCTCATGAACCAGTAGTTGTTCTTTTTAAAAAAGTTTCTGTTTGATAGAAACCGGTACATCCAGAGGTGATATTCTGCTAGACAGAATCATTAGACCAATGGTTTTCTGTTAGGATTATTCTGCTGTTCTTTAGACTGCGTGTTCTTAAAATCACGGTTTATGTAGTGCTAGTAGCGGGACTTTTTAAAACTTCATTGACATTTCAGTTTTGTAGTTCTTGAATTTCAATTTCAAACAAATGGTGACATTGAAAATTATAGCAAGACCAAGTCAGGAAAAGCAGAGTGTCTGACAATTATAATCTTTTATTTTCGTTGCTATGCAATTATAAATTCAAGAAAGTAGACATCTCATCCTGCAATATTAATTTTGACTCACACTCACTTGCTGTTACTGTCACAGCATTTTTCCTTCATTCAGGTGAGTCACCTATCAGGGACATTAATGCTTCTTTTCTAAGGATAGTCAGTAGTGCTGCCAAGCAGCAGGGTGCTTCAGTCTCTAATTCTTTAATCTAATGTCTAATTTCACTCTCAGACTGTACAACAGAGACAATCCTTCCCTGTTTACCCTCCCACTCTGCTCTTTCCTCCCCCAAGGCAGCAGTAGTGTCTGTGCAGGTGTGTGCATGTAAAATGACACATGTTGGGGGTGTGTGTGCATGCATCATTTTGAAAATAAATTTGAGGGAGTCTGTATCAGTGTGGAGGCACAGCACACCAGCACCATTTGAGACTGATATTCTGTGTTTCATCTGAGGACAAGGCTAAAATAGTATCACTCATTTTATCTGGGTAAGCTGGCAACTCCAGTGCTCCCCTGTGACACATATGCCAATAATGGTAATGACTTGGTAATCTATGAATCTTCCAGGAAAGAAAAACCAAAAACAATTAATAAGGCTGTTCAGTATAAATGAATAGGAGAAGATCAAGTTGCATTAGAAATGGAAGTAGCACTAAGACTCACCTCAAGGTACTATTTTCACTAACTCTGTCCATATTTTTGAAATTATGCGGGGAAACTGAAGAGGACAATCAAATACAAGACCAGTAAGATACGAAATTTAAAATGCTCAATTAATTTAACAAAAAGAAGACTGAAAAGTGATATGGAGACAGTGTGATATAAAGGAGAAAATATCCAATAGTAGAGGATTTTGTAAAATCCAGTGTATAATCATGTAATAAAAACTTTGAGTTAAAAATAGGCAAATTCAAGTTACCATGGAAAGCAATGGATTCTCCATCTTCACATGCAAAATTGATAAATTCCTTAAAAATATTCTGTTATTAATAGGAGACATCTTGGGAGAGAGTCAGCACCTTATGTGATAGCAGTGAAGGGGGAGCAACCTGATAATCGCCTAGTCCCCTGTAGCCTTACAATTTCTGAGATTGACAGAGTTGACAAAGTTGAAGAAAATCTCAAGTTTTTTACTTGCAACTGAAGTGGGAATCTTTTAAAAAACCATTACTGGTTACATTTGTAAATTAAACATGTGTTTGCATTTTAATGAGATTTTCTTACTGAAGCACAGTATCCACCCACCTCTGCTGTAGTGTAAATCCTGAAGCAACATAACAGCGGTGATTTCTGTCAGAAACAAGAACATGATGCAGATGTGAGATGAAACAGAGGTTTGTACCATTTTGACACGAAAATATAGAAATAGCTAAATCAACAGTCATAGGTATGGTATGACTCAGATATTCCATGTTACATACAAGCAAAAGACTTCTTCTACCAAAGTTTCACTGCTAAAACAGGAGATGATACCATTTTAGGCTTCATTTTGGTAAGTGATAAGGACATTTAAGTGAAATGGAAAACACAGAAAACTTAGTTTAGTGATCACAAGTCAATTTAGCTAAATGTAAGGCTAAATATAAACAGATCTGTAGCTATGAAAGAAGGTAAACCTGAATAAATAAAGAGAACTGGGCATTAAATCCACGTAGAATGAAGTCTCAGAGCCTTCAACATTAAACTCAAGATGTTGATGTTATTAAAATTTGTCTCAAATTGATAAGAAAAACTAGGGGGAAGGACTTCAGAGCTAACTGGATGACACTCCAAGGAGGATGTTAACAACAAGCAGAGACTCAGTGTGAAGCAGACCTTGCAGAGAACAGCAAGACAAATGACAAAGACTAAAGAAGATGTAAATCTGCTACACAGTGATTATTTGACCTCTAGATGGAAGGCATTTTCAGTTTAGCATCAAAACTAAACAAGTACTTTGATTCAGTTTCAAATAATGTGATGTTTTCGTGGGGGCAGAATGATGGAAAATGTTCATAAGATTATTGAAACATAAATATCTTCCACTGAGACAGGAGTAGAAATGTAGAATTCTAGCTGGGGAAAATCAAATAATCTCAAAGAGCTGGCAAAGGAATGTTCAGTTTAAACATCTCCAGAAAGATTTTTCAGCAGTCTGGCAATCAGATGAGAACAACATTGGGGTATGAACTGGTGATGGAAAAGTGAATATTATTAAAATTTTTGCAGGCCTTGGAATGCCAAATATATATTATATTTTTGAAAGAAAAGATTATCAAATATTGAAAGAAAACAGAAAATTAGGCAAAGTGCAGTAAGAACAAATCAAAGCCAGTCTTGTGGGACTGATAGAGGGAGTAGATTTTGTCGATTTGCATCAGTGGGCCTGAAGAAGTGCCATGTGGGAAACCTCAAGCAAAATTGAAAAAATGAGATTTACCAGAGAAAATGTAAGGAAGGTAGGAAGCAAGGGAAATAGGTGAGCAAAGCCTGGAACAGGTAGTGCTAAAAGGGGCAAGTTGAAACATAAAATTGAGATGTTACTAGTAAGGCTCATGAACTTTTGAGTAATCCTTTTTAATATTTTCTTGATTGAACATCAAAACTGTGTTGGAGCTATTTTGAAGATACTGGTATAAAGTCAACCACTCCATCAATACTGAAGACTTTTGGAACACTACAGGGATAGGCAATAGAGAAGGAGATTGACAACACAGAGAAGCTAAGAAGACTAGAGAGCCAGAGAACCCACCTTTATGGGAAGGACACTGCAGAAGACTGACTTGTTTATATAAGCAGACTGTAGTATGGAGGAGCCTATGATTGCAATCTATAAATATATCAAGTGTGCAAACACAGTGAGGGGAAATAACTTTTTTAATTAAAAGGCAATGTTGGCATAAGAAGAAATAGAGATAAAAAGGTTGTAAATGCATTTAGGTCTGAAATGATGAGAGGCCTAAGCGCTATTCCAGCTCTTCCAGGGAAGTCATTGCAGTTAAAAAGACTTAACTTTGAAGTTAAACCAAATACATTTATTAAATCAGTTTTAGGACACAATTGTTTGTGATACCAAGAGCCAGGACTCAAGGAAGGTCCTAATCCTGTGTTTCACTGAACTATATTTAAGATCTTTAACAGCACAATTATGTCTACAGGACAGCATTTATATGCACCTTTCTCTGTGTTTCTAGGAGTATAAGCATCTGCAATTATTGAGGGGAAAAAAGTAGATTTTTTTTTCCCGGACTTTTTTTCCCAGACTTTTTTCCTGGGAGTAAGGATAAAAAGAGTGCATTTATTACCAAAGGCACATAGTCCTTCCCATGCTTTCTGCCATGGCAGCTTATGAATGTATTTCTTTACTTTTGGAGTTATTTGCAGTAGAAGTTTGTTCTGTGTGAAGAAAGAGCTACAAAGTTGAGACAGAACTGGGGAGCACAAGTGTGTTATCAGACGGAGACATTTAGTACAGACATATGTTGGGTATGAAGGAGGAACTCTGGGCCCAGCTGTGGATGATGCTGCTCTTTCTGTATTCAGTGTAGCCAGACCTGTGACACAGTTCTAAAGCCTATGGAAAAGTACCTGAAGAAACTACAGCCTCAGGAGTTTTTGGTTCTGTTTCTCACACGGTGAAGACATTGTGAGAAGTTGTGGGGACTATGGAGTTGATATCAGCTGTGAAAGACTACTGAGGAGCGTAAGCAGCACATCCTCTGGGATCCAATGAATAATGGAACCAGAAATGCAAAAGGTACAAGGAAGAACTCAGAAAGGTCCTTAAAGGAAGCCTGAAGGATGTTCTGAAGTGAATTCAAAATTTAGAGGGGAGATTGTATAAATTCAGAATGAGACCATGCTAGCTCAATAGAATATCTCAGAACCTGGAGAGTTTCTCAGGGGCTATTTTAAGCTGCTTTTAAAAAATTAATTTCAAATATGTAAGCGTAAATCATTCCTAGATCTGTCTTAATTCCAGCACCACTGGTGCAGACTCACAGTGCAATGCAGCACATGTCATTGCCCCCAGAGATGGGCTTCTGTGTGCACCTCCTGTTCTGGGGAACCAACAAGAATCATCTGCCACACAGGGACGAAATTTCAGTGTGAAATTTTGATAAAGCCTTGGTTTCCTTTTTGGCGCAGCAGGAAGGATGGTGTGGTGCTCTTAACAGCTTATGTGTGAAGAATTCATCCAAAATTCAGAATTGACTAGATTAACTAGAGCACTCTTGTTCTGCATCACAGAAGAAACAGTGCATCTTTAATCCCTACCTGACTACAATGTTATGTAGCAAGAGCAAGAAACTGAGAGTAAAGGGAAGAAATTGCATGGACCCTTTTTTTCCTAATTTAGCTATATAGATGTCTGTTGAAATGAATACACCCACACATGAACACACACAAATTGAGTGCTCTTTTCCACCAGCTTAAATACGATGACACCTTTATAACGATTTGTTTAGACATTTAAAATAATATGAGCCTTCCTTTCTTATACTGAGGGGATTTAGGATTGGAAATAAGAATTTTTTTTTAAATTTATAAAGCTAACTAGAGATGAAGTAGAATTTGTTTGTCAGTCACACAACCCTGAGAAGCAATTTCCTTCCAAAAGAGCCAAAACAGTTCTTACACGTGTAACAGCTGTCGGAGGGAGAGGATGAAAAGGTCCATGGACCTCCATCTACAGTGGTTCAGTTGCTCACTTTGGCAACAATTGGTTCACACAAATCCTTCTCTCACTGTGGGGAGTAAAGATATATCTAGGTCTTAAAAACTATTTTAATCACTGGGAGAAGGAATATTTGGAAAAAGGAGAAAGAACAAATTCCTGATTTCTTATCTTTACAGCAATTTCTTTTGTAACACAATCAGACATTTTTGTGGTGTGGTGAGAATGCCATAAACACTACATATAGTCCCACCCTGCAGGTGAGAAACATTGATACCAAGCAGTGGAGTCATTGTCACAAGCTCACTCTTTATCACAGTGGTTTCAGACAAAGTGAAACATCTCATGGGGACACCAGGAAAGCGGTGCCTCGAAGTAAATTGTAGGTTAATGGTTGTGATGCTCTTCAGTCAAGTGCAAGCTCCAGCTCACATCCTTCGTGTATGTATTACAGCAGGTGGTTATATAAAATGCCTCATTTCTTCCCAAACATTGCAAATACAGCAACACTTTTGTTTAGCACCCAAATCCAATGAATTTTCCACTGTTTCTGAAATCATGGTTGTAATAGGGCTAGGTGGAGAAAAATGTCTGATGTGACTTTCAGATAAATCAGTAGTAAGCTTTTTTTCCTTAAAATGCCTCTTTTTTCTATGTTTCTGTTTCAGTGAAAAAGTGGCCTAATAGTGAAAAATGTCAGCCTGAAGGCAACAAAATTAGAGGATTTAAAAAATCAATACTCCCTAAATGATAGAGGCATATCTTGGTGTTAGGAATGACTGCAAGTATTTTCAAGGTATAGCCATCATAAGAGAATCCAAATTAAAAACAAACTAACAAACAAACAAAAAAAAGGAAACCTACTACAATGTAAAAGAGATAATGAGAAATGTAGAATATTTTCCCATTATTGCCAAGGGAAATAGTGAGGAAAGTGACATTAAAAATGTTTTCCTGCAACAACAGAAAAATATCTGAGGGGTTTGTGTTCTTCATCTGGTATCCTGTGATCACTAGATTGTATAGGTTTGTTTAGGAGATTTAAATTGATTCCTGCTATTTCAAGTATGCAGAGGATAAGAAGGGATGAGTAAGCAGCCAACTCACCTCAATGCACAGAGTTCCACTGAGTGCAGTGGCCTTCAGATTAAACTCCAATCATTTCTTTTACATGAAAAAAAAGTTTACTTGTTTTTGTCAGTTTAGGTCTATGATGTGTAACATAAGGTTTGTAAGTTATTGCTTTGTTATACCAAGGAAATATTTCCCAGATTGCCTGCAACCTACTCAAACAAGGCCAAGACTTCTGTATTCTGTGTGTGTAGAGTTTCTTCTGCATGCTCTGCCCTTGCAATGTGAAATTAGCCCTAGATGTCCAAAATGATTGGCTGTAACTCTTCACATGGCAGTCACAATTACCAAAAATAACTGCACAGCTCCTCACAAGAGAATGGACTTGGATCTCCCTGGTAAGACAAATACAGATGGAGTTACATTGCCAGAACTTGGGACAATATAACACAGAACTGGGGTTTATTCTCAACAAAACTATAGTTTAAAATATCAGCTTCTAGTTCTGTGTCATTTATTGTGAACCAGATTAATTTTGTTGTTGCTTCCTACAGGATGATGACAGTAAAGAAAAACATTATTGAATGAATATTGATTCAAGTAAATATCAATGGGGGCCAAATCCTTTTGCTTTAAGTCAAGCCAATTTCAGTCACGTGGATGGGGTTGTTTATTCCAGACTTGCACCAGAATATATACAAAATGAAACCTGATTTGAACAAACCCTTCCTACTGGGAGCAGAGAATAGGAAAAAAGTGAAATTTCCATTCTTTGATGGAAGAAAAATAAAATCTTACATAATATGTTCTGTGATTTAAATGACAGTTGTAATTAAGAATTATATTCCTTTAATCTGAAGATGAGCCTCTCTTCCAATAATATGAGGTGGTATGTGGTTGAAAGTGTGCACTATAAGTTTGTTTCATTGCATCATTTAATGTTAAACCTTATTGTGTGGGTCTGTTTACTTCCCATTTGTACTCTTTCCCTTGCCTGTTTTGCATAATATATTGGTAAGTAATAAGAAGCAGCACTGCAGCTACAATTTAATGGGAAACACAACTGTTTATTGAACCAGATACCCATTATTAATTTAACAACTGAATACAAACGCTTCTGGCAATCAGTGCAATAATTCTGTTTCCTTGATTACTTAAGGTTTGCCATTGGCTCCAGTGGAAGCTTAATCCAACCCTCAGAGGGGAGAAGTGCTGCCTTTTAACACTTGCAAAGAAAGAACAAGCACCAGCCTAATTCAGTTACTGTGCATGCATTCCCTTTGACATCTTTTAAAGACACACATTTCTCATGTGGTTTTCAGAAGAGATTAAAACTAGCCTCTTTTTCCTAATTTTTCTAATATTTTACAACTCAATTAAAATGACAAAATTGCGCAGCAAAGAGGTTACAAGTATTTATTTTTTGCAATGAGTTAGCAAAGCTCACAGCAAGTGAAAAAAAATTCCCATCTTTGTCTTGAAACTATATTACCTACTTTTTTCAAGGAGCGATTGCATCATTCAAATTGCTGCACTGCATAATGGGCCCTGTAAAAATATGTACATTTCAAAGATATTCTGGAGAGGTTACACCACAGATTAATTTGGCCCAATGAGACTCTAGAGGGCAGTCTTGGTATAGTAAAAGAAATATATATTTTACTGTCATTAGAAACCTCAATCATGTACAGTCAGTACAAAATGTTACAGTTAAAAAAACACAAATGTTTTTAAAGATTATTTTAACAAAGTTGTCTAATTTTAGCTGAAATATGAGTATTCTTTGATGCAAGATTATAATTCACAATAATATAATGTAATTTAAAATTCTGTCTATTTTTAATATTGTTAAGTTGGACAGCTATAAGGCACAATGAATGCATCAGAACCAAAAGTAAAAGATATGGTTTGCTTCTTGGTTTCAGCTTCTTCAAACACTACTGAATTCAGACAGTGCATTTCTATCAGCAGTATAAAACTACCAAAAGTCCATCAAAAGTCCTTTGCTTAAAGAGAGTAGAATAAAATCCAACATACAGTGCAGATGCAATTTTAATGTCAGTTTTTAAAAGATGTGTTTTACTTTATAAGTAATTAATCTTTATACACAAGTTTTGACTATTGTCGGCAGAAATCAAAATTGCGTGCCTTGTAAATTTTTAATTGAGCAGTTCTTAGATTAAAAAAATGCATTAGTCACTTTGACTGTGTTTAATATTTTAGAAGAAGTTGTTCTGCAAGAAAACAAATCATTGGTAATGAAAAACAATGTGCAGCTTGTAAGTACTTACTGTGCAAACTTTTGAAACATATAACCTTTGTTTCTTTGCAGGCAAACAATATTGCAGGCTTGTTTTAAAATGGGAACTTACTTCCTGTGCAAGACTTTCATCTGTATAGTTCAAAACATCTAGAAGGGGAAAGAAAATGGTTATTCCTATTTGATGGAGGGGCATTGCCTTCTCTGTTGGCCGCAGCAGTCTCACGGTGAACGAGTCGGTGTAACAGGGTTAGCCCTAGCGACCAGAGGTTTGCTGGCTTGGGTCCCTCACACAAGGAGGATGGAAGATGGGAAGAGGTGCTAGACAGACCACAAGCCAAGCTCCAATCCCAAAAACTGCTCAGGCATCCTTCATTCTTGAAGCAATGAAACTTCCTTGATGCCTCCATCTTTGGTTTAGAAAATTCTGAGGAGCAAAGAGTCTTCTGCAACTTCTCCAGGCAGGAGGGACTTCCCTGTTTCAGCTCTGCTTGTTCATGCTCATGTTGAAGACCATGAAACTATCTGCCTCTCTGCCCATGTCACATGGTTGGTCAGCAGCAGCCTGGGGCCTCTCTGTAGGCTGGGTTTGGCCGTCAAAAGTACAGCTACATCCATTTGAAATGCAAAAAAGAAGCCACATTTAAGAAAAAGTACCACCTGGTTACAGATTTTTTTTTAATTTGTCAAATAGAACATTCACTCAGAATATGGAAGTTGGTTCGGTACCTGCACTGGCCCAGGAGGCTTTAAATTAACATTTTGTGCAAGATTGTTCTCCATACCATCCTATTTTAGTAGGTTGACAGCCTACACTAAAAATAAAAAAAATTATAGGGCTAGTGGGAGAAATAGGAAGGAGCTTAAAGAAGGACACACTGTAGGTGTCTCCACACTAACCATAGGCAGGCTGGAATGCCCTACCTGTTAGACTAGGTAACAAATATGTGCTGAACATTCTGCCTTTTCTACAGTGTTAACTCAATTTTTGGCATTTTATATCCATCTTTGGCTTCAGCTGATGCAATGCTTTAAAATTAGAATAACAATGATTTAATCTATTGGAAACCCTAATTTTTTTCAGTTTGAGGATTTGCCTTTCACATCTCCCTGAAAGTATGCAAAGAAGCTTTCCCAAGTGATGAGTATTTTTGCTTTGCTATTTGAATTTCAAAACTATCAACAACTCCTAGTGATAGGTACTTATGCTATTTTGCCATCTCTCTGAAATTAGGATTCTTTTCCTGATAAATTGAAAAAAAAAAAATCAACAAAGCAACAACTCTGTTACTCTTTAAGTATCAGACAATGCCTTCAGATTCCTATTGATGAAAAGGGTTCTTACAGAGATTCTTTTCTGACTCTATTCTGATAACTTCTTAATTCAAATTGTTGCTGATTTTGTGCAATGCTTGATTAAGATTAATACAAAAAACCATAATCTTAAAATAAAACCAAACTTGCAGTATTCTCTATTCTCAATTCCCTGCAAAGTTTGCTAAGGCATAAACTCTTAAGTGTAAGCAACTTCATATACATTTATGGTTTTGATATACATATATCACAAGAAGCAACTAATGCTTTTGTTGATTTTGGTCTTTTTGAACAAGTGTAATCCAGGCAAGCAATGTGTATTTCATGAAAATTTACTTTTCTGTAACAATTCATAGAATTATTAATAGTGCTAGTAAACCTAAATCTCACAGAAACCTTAGTCAAATACTTAACTCTTATTCTAGATAAATATAATAGACAGTAGTGTATATGGAAAGCAGTTTCCTTTCAACAAACATTCTCATTATTAAAGTCTGCACTTTTAAAGAATATTAAAACATAGCAACTTCCTTCAAAGAATAAAAATTTATTACTTTACAAGGGTGATGTCCCCTTCCAAATCAGAGCCCCTTGCCTTATTCTCAGTTTCCAAGGCACTTTTGTGAACCTCACCATGAATTTCATGTGACAGCCTCAATAGTAGTATTACCTGAATTACACTGTTGTGAAAATTCAAGTGGAAAAATATAAAAACCTCAGAAGTAATTTTTTATTCTTTTGTGGGAGACTGTCAATAAAACGACTGCAGTTCTCATTTTCAGTCTAAAAGTATAGACCTAGAAGTTTAGACTGTTGTTGCCTCTTACAAGCTTACTGCAGATCTTTTCCCATCAAAGGATCTTTACTGAGCTTGGTGGCAGATCTACAAGAGCAAACTTGCACATCAAAAACTCCCCTCCTAGATATACATGTAGTTTGCCTTAGAGACACATATAATGTTGAAGTTCCTATAATTATTTCATCCAGATGCATCCTCAGTTCTCGTCCTTGTAAGCATTTAGGACACACTTATTTCTAAGGACAAACTTCATGGAAGTCTACGGGCCTCTAGGTGCCATAAATTAATACAGATGGAATCTGAAATGCCAAAATCCTTGTCCACAGCTTATGTGTCTCCAGATGTTCTCTTACCACCGGTCAAAATATGTGGGAAGGGAAAGTATATATGCCAATAGTCCCTCAAAGGCAAGAAAAATGCATTTAGATACACTGGATTAAAGGTAAAAAATGTGAAAGAATTCAATCATATCCAAAAGAACATATCTAAAATTTTTTAAAATATGTCAATATTGTAGTAGATCACACCATCCAACATCACTTCTGTAAAATTTGTGGTGCCCTATGAGGCAGTCAGTCCCTGCTTCAGCTTCTTCTCCAATATGAAAAACAATTTAGCAAAGTTTGCAGCAGTTGCAGATGTTTCTGAAGCTTGCTGGTTTAGCAGCCTGTCTTTCCAGGGATGCTGTCTGTACCTCCAGGTATCTGCAAGCAGAACTTGGCAGAATTGAGGTGCTGACTGCTCTTTGTGTGTGTTGTCAGAGTACACTGAATCATTTTAACCACAAGTGTAACTGTGTCAGCTTTTGCAAGAATTTCATCAGTCATAGCCTTGAACTCCAAACACTTTTTCTAGTCATTATAAAAAAACACATGAATGTAGATATAAATACTGTTGACTGTCTCGTCTGATTGTACATATATACTTCTGTGAAGGACAATCCTTTTTGTTCTTCTTCAGGGAGGAAGAGAAAAATTTTAGAGCTCTAGATCTAAGTGAGAAATGGAAACAATATTCAATGCACCTGACTTCTATTACACACACCTGGGTACCAACATGGGCTGAAAAAATGGGTGCTCTTAGTCAAGGTCATTTCCTCAGCTGGGTGTGTTGACAGCTTGTGCTGAGGCAATGACTCCAGGATTTTCCCTCCTGAGTGGAATAACTAACAAATAGATACAGCTGAAGATATTCCAGTATGAATTAAGAGAGATGTAAATCACTGTCAAATTAACAAGGTTGACAAAGTGGTTCAGAAGTTCAGCAATGCTCTCTGAAAATGTGAAAGCATGACGTGGAGAATACAAATGAAATCTGCAGGACTCCTCTAAGGGTCATTAATCTTCATACCATGCTTTAGCTCTGCCCAAACTGTGTTTACAAAAGCTGCAAACAGACATTAGTTTTGATCAACAGAAAACCTCAATAATATTTAGATATGCTTTTCTTTAAAATACTGGGGCATTTAAGGGGCATTTGAGTATGGGTAAATGGCAAATGCTATATCTCAAGTGCAAGGGTTGTTATTGGACCAAAGTTAAGAGAACTCTAGCTGGCTCATTTCTGTACAAGGGAAGTCTTAGCTGGCAAAGGCCTAAGGAACAATCTTTTCGAGTGTAAGGGAACAGTCTCTGCTAATGATTAATTGGGAAGGAGTGGCAATTCTTCTATCATGAACATGCTAGAGGATTAGGTGTCTTGCTCTTCCCTGTCAGGATGGAAGATTATTCGCGGTTGAAAAGACTTGAGTGCTAGCAAGGTCAGCATTATTACTTTTGTTAATCTTAATGTGGTGCGATGTTTCTTATTTAATGCTTGTTATTTGTATATCTTTATGCTGTGTAAAAAAGAACTGCTGCCTTAACTTCCAATTACGGTGTGTGACTGAGATAATGTGGACGGGACAGAGGGAGTGGGAGTATGGCAGCACTGATGAGTTCTTTCTTTCTGCCTTCTGCTGCTAAGCAGTTGTCATCTTGATTATTCTCTAAAATTACTAATTGCCCCACTGCAATCACATAAAAGCCAAATGAAAACACCACCCAAGCACTTCCACAATTTTCTTTTGCTGGTGCAATCAGTAGATGTGTGAGTTATGGCTTAAGGTATTTTTGGGTCCTGAACTCCAAGGGCCCCCACAGAGATTACCGTGCCTCCAAAGAAGAGGTGTTTTAGGGCCACTGACAGATGATGATCATCAGCAAGCATTTACCTGTGACCATCACTGCTGGAAAGCCTGTAACACTGCACAGTGTGGTGGTCCAAGCAGAAACCATAAAGTGTCCCATTTAGTTCACTTTACAAACAACAGAAATATCATAACAAAGCTCAAAGCCCTTTTATTAAGGGGAAGTAAGTCTTACCCTGTCTCCAGAATGGGTGATATATTTCCTGTCTAAGTGAAGTAAAATGTCTGGACAGCAAACAGTGGTGTAGCCCATAAAAACAGTAGATCTGTGAAGAAATTCCATTAATAAAATGTATTTTTCCAAGGGCAGTCATAAATATAAGAAACTATTTCCTTCAATTTCATAGCTGCTATCCCAAAATAATGGAAACCCACTGTCAACCTTTCAAAAAACTCTCATATTTTTATTTATAAGAATTTTCAAGCATATGTGTAGGAAAGAAAGTGTGTTAAAAAGTTTAAGTTTGGCTTTAAATAATGAATATATTATGTGGAGAAGTTTTGTCCTAGGAATTTTAAAAAGTGTATACATATGCGTGTGTGTGTGTACACATATAATTTTTGAACCTGCCCAGAAATTAGCTTTATTCATTGATGAATTAATCAGATTTTAAATGCCCAGTCAAATGCAGCTGTTGAGCAGTAGGAAAGACACCTGTGCTTATTGCTCATGACTGTACAGCAGAGAGGCCAAAGGCCCTGGATATGCAGCAATCAGCACTTTCATGGCTGCAAGGGGGAGCACAACCTTTTTGATATTCCATTAAACCAAAGCAGGAGTAGCTGATATGTTAATAAGGCCAACTGTTGCAGACAGAATAATTTTTCCTTTCCTCTTTGTTTTTAATTACTGCCATGGGATGGGGATCAGGGAGAACACAGGTGCTTCTTTCTGTTCTATCGTGGTACCATCAGTATGATATCTTCTTTTCATTCTGAAGCAATTAGTTCACATGGCAAAATAAAGATAAAATCTACATTTTCTACAGTCTTGTGCAAAGCATTTCAACTGACAACTAAGATCCATATAGCTGGTTTGCTTTTTTTATTCTGCTGTATTAAAATTATTTTATTTTAGTTTTTTTAATGCTGTTATTTTTATCTTCACTTCTGTTATTATCAACTTTTCTCTCTTTTTAAGTCATTATGTGTTGGGATTCTTGGTGTTTCTTTCTTTGTTTAACTGCTTTTTCATTGTTTTCCAGCATGCTCTGCAAAACTCAGATGACAGTATTTCAATAATATCTGCTGGAATTCTACATTTAATTAAAATACACCTGTGTCAAATACATTAATAAATTTATTACAATTCCACTCCAGGCAGAAAATATGCAGGATCCTTTGGAACTGCCCTGACAAGTCCCCCTTCCAGTGGTCTTTAGGTCAACTGCAGAAGGCTTCCCCATGGCAGACAGGTTCATGGAGACACCACAAACACAGAGGGATGCTGTGCTGTTCCTCTCAGTTTCTCCTTGGCTAGGACCAGCACAGAGGATTGCTTGGATCCCAAAAGCATGTGGTAGGGCACTGGCCCATGGATGCCTGCCCTAATGACACCACAGAAAGTATTATCCTGCACAACAGTTGAGGCTACTACTGTGCTCCTTGCCACACACCACGGTGAGATCCACCAGGCCAAGCTGGCCCATTGCCATAGTTCCTGTGAAGAGGAAGCTTTGAAGAAGGACTCTCACTGCTGGCTCTTGGTTCCCCAGTGACACAGTGTGACCAGAACAGTACCGGGCTCAGTATTGTTAAACTTGTTCATCAATGACTCAGATGAAGGGGCAGATGCCTCCTCACTAAGTGCCCTGATGACACAAAGCTGGGAGGAGTGCCAGATACCCCAGAGGGTCGTGCAGCCCTTCAGAGGGACCTCAACAAGGTAGAGAGATGGGTAGCGAGGAACATTCTGAAATTCAACCAAGGTGGGATTGACCTGCTGGAAAGCAGCTCTGTAGAGAAGGACCTGGGGGTTTTGGAGGACAACAAGCCATCCATGAGCCAGCAGTGTGCCCTTGGGGCCAAGAAGGACAATGAGAACCTGGGGAGCATTAGGAATGAATAAAACTGTCCCCAGATCAAGTGAAGTCAACCTGCCAGTCCTAGTGAGGCCATGCCTGGAGTGCTGTGTCCAGTTCTGGGGTCCTCATGACAAAAGAGACATGGAGCTCCTGGAGTGGGTCCAGTGGAGGGCAACGAAGGTGATCAAGGGACTGGAGCACCCCTCTGATGAAGAAAGGCTGAGGGAACGTGGCTTGTTCAGCCTCAAGAAGAGACAACAGAGAGAGGACCCCAGTGACATCTAGAAGTATCTGAAGGGAAGATGTCAAGAGGATGCAGCCAGGCTCTTGGTGGTGTAACACAATAAAATGGGCAGAAACCAACACACAGGATGTTCTACCTGAATATGAGGAATAACTTCTTCACTGTGCAGGTGACTGAGCACTGGAACAGGCTGCCCAGCAAGAGTGTGGAGTCTCCTTCACTGGAGATACTCAAGAACCATCTGGACACAATCCTGTGCCATGTGCTCTAGGATGATCCTACTGGAGCAGGGAGGTTGGACCAGATGACCTGCTGTGGTCACTTCAAACCTGACCAGGTCTGTGATTCTGTGATTCTAAGAGATCTTTCCACCCTGCCTCACTTTTATTATCAGGAATTCCTCAATCCTGGAAATTTTTATTATCATCAGGTTCACTATGACAACTGAGCCAGAAAATTAAGGATTTTAAACAAAAAGTAGTTCAATATAATAAAGTAACACATCTTGTTATCAAAACCACGGATACATAAAATACCTAACAACATGTAGACTTTAGCAAAAATCACACAGCCAACCTTCTGCTTTTTTTTTTAGTATATAGGTTCTTTCTTTATTTCAACGGGAAGGAAATAGGGAGAAAAGTGAAAATTTCTACTATTTTAACTTCAGAAATGTGTTGCTGAGATACTTTTTGCCTTGAATGAGTTTTATTTTTCTTGACTGTGGAGTCACAAGATTTGGGGTCAGTCAAGTTTCTGAAGGAAGAGAATTCCACATTAAGAAGACTCATCTTTCTCTTTGCTCAGGAAAGGCTTTTAACACTTCTGTACTGTCGACTATAAAATGTGGAGCAAAAGGGTGGGAACATTTAATATACTGGAGCTGAAACTAAAACCTGGACAATGAAGCATGAAATGAAGTATGCTTGATATCACAGAGAAACAGAATTAACAAATAGGTAAGACAGAGAAAGTACGTAAAAGAACAATCTTTATGAATAAAAGGACACTGGGGTGATTGTATCTTGGAGAGGGCAAAATTAAAGACAGAATGCGTTTATGAAGAAATGGGTTACAGCACATGTAATCATCAGAACACTGAAGAATGTATCATAAAAATACCTTTTCTGCTCTGACCTATCTCAGAACATACAAGACTGGATTGCATGAAGAACACAGCGCTTCAGAGGGGTTGGAATTTAAAGTATTGTAAAGCAATTAAAAATTACATTAATTACATTGCTTGATAGTACTATATACTTGCCTCTTTTGAAGAAAGGACACTCTTATGTTTCCAGTGACAAGCTTTCTTAAGGGGAAACCATAACAACTAGAGAAACATAAAGAGTTTCTATAACCTTGTAATCACACATGTCATACACAATGTACTATTTTCCCTCTTTATAGCAGAAATGCTCAGAAATAATATAAAGTAGATGCTTCAAATTATGTTTTCTGTGACAGAAGTTAATTCTAAAGTAAGTATTCCATGAAAGAGAAACAGAGAAAACATTTTTACATGTCTATCATTTGTCCTTAGAGGACACAAAACAAATATGTTTTTTAAAGCTTGACACTGGTATTATTCTGTGTGGCCTGCGGCTATATGCTTTTTCCAGTTTGTAGAATTGAAGGATAAGAAAACAGCTTTGCATTAAGAGGAACACATTGTACAGGTTAATCATAACCATGCAGAAATCAAAATGCTGCCAACAAAATAATGGCGTACTAGTGCCAAGGGAGTCACCAGGATGACTGTGAGGGAAGCTGTGGGAGAATAACAACTCCTTTGCATGTGGGAAAGTATTTCAGGCATGTGCTTCTAAATTAATTATTGATGTGGCTGAAACAGAAGTTTTTACTACTGTCGACAATAGCAAATACTCGTAAAAATTTAATTGGCTAAAAGTTAATTTCAGTGTTCCTCAATTATGAAATGCATTAATTGAGAAAAGCCTTTTTTAAGGTGTTTAAATTTTAAAAGGAAATAAAGCAGAAAAGCAGAATTAGGCAGGGGAATTTAACAAATGTAAAAATGTTGACAGAAGTGAGAGTCATTACCTAGTCAATATTGTATCAATTAACCAAACTAACCATAGTCCCCAATGAGAACTAAGTAAAATGGCATGATTTTCTAGTTAGTCTGACTCATTCCCATTATCCATTATGTGTGTACATTAGTGTGTACAAATCAGACAAACTAAAAAGCAGTGCCACATAAAATGTGGAAGAATGAGACAAAATAGTGTTTGTAAGAATTTTAAATGCTCTAAGTCCATTAAATAATAAATAAATCATAATTTGTACTGGTGACAGTTGCTGCTTTTGAAGGAGAGTAGCTACTCTGCTCCCAGCTACCAGCTCTCCTTAGGCTGCCATGGGAACATCTGAGAATCACTTATCTACATTGCAAACAAGTAGCATCCCAAGACATTGGTAGAAGTAGTTCCAGATTTTTGGTTTAGCAAGTTCAAGTGTAACTATAAAAAAAAAGTGAACACGAACAAATTTTTTTTTGTTAAGATATGTGGCAACAGGCTGAGACTGACCTAACTACAACCATAGACTTCTTAGGTAATACTGACGCTGAAATTTTAATTCAGCATAGCTGAATAGCATAATATAGCCATATTTAAATAACTGGAATGGAAAACTACATACACTGTCAGAGGGCTAAGCTTGTAAAGTATTTTCTCTTCCATTACAGAGTTTGTATTTTTAGCCCTAAGCGTGTAACATCTTGATACCTCTGAGAAGCTGTTGAAAAGAATCTGTTCAGAGGGGACGACACAAAAAGTAAGAGCATGCAACTTTATCACTGGACTATCAGGACAGCCTTTAGTTCCCTTTGAAGGACTTGTGGGTAACCCAGAAAAAGCTCATATATTTGCTCTGCCTGTCAAGTGTCTGAGCACAACAGTAAATTCACAGAAACACCTGAAAAGGCCACTTATCCTACAAATTCCCCATATGAGAAACTGTGTGGTGAAGCTTCCTTTGAGACTGCTAGGAAATCATGGAGGAGCTTACGAGAAAGTGTTCAGAATGCTGTGAGGTTCACTGTAACTTCATTTCCTCTTTCTGGATAGCAGCGAGACTGTAACATTTCAGTGAGCACTACTCCTGCCACACAGCCTCATCTGATGTTGTGTCACCACTGTTTATTACATAATGTAGCATCCAACAGAAAACTATTATTTTATTTAGGTATTTTAATACATAACGGGGTGTTTTTAAAAAGCCAACAAGCCTTTCTTATTGAACTTACACTGTTAAAATACAAAATGTTGTTGACTGGTAAAGGCTAGCTTTTAGCTCTGAGCTATAATTGCACATGAAAATTTATTTGGATTACACTGTACAGAAGATTGTCCTGAGATCATTTCAGCTATGATGTTTACATATATAAAAGACACCCACCTCTTATGTTGTATTGTTTTGTGACAACTATCATCATCTAACAGGTTACACAAAGCTCTTTCCCATCACAGCTTATGCAAATGATTAACACAATGCACTACAGTAAATTTGCCCAAAATATATCTAGATCCCAGGTGGGTAAAAGTCTCATTTGCTTTCATGCTACAGTTTGAAGACCTGTACATATAATCACTTGTAAGAGAGTTAAAAAATTCAAACCAGGTAATAAACTACAAAAGAAGAAGAAGAAGAAGAAGAAGAAGAACCAATGGATGATCTTTTGCTTGTATAGTTTTACCAATACTGATAATGCAGTATCGCTATAACTAGATCTAACCAATAATATTATCCATTGAAAATACATTACATACAGTGTGAAGCTTGCATTTTTTAGGAGCAAATTTTTCTGCTGTGCTTATGAAAAGGCTGCAATACATATAGCCAGTGGCAAAAGCATTAAGCAGTATGTGTTCTGTTTAGCAGAGGCTGGGATACTTATTAAAAGTCTTCTGAAGCAGCTTATTTGTACAGAAGCTCAAGATTTTGTCTGAAAAGGCTGCTTCATGGTTAATGTATTCACCTATAAATAAAAGCAGTGACAGCTCTCCTGTCAGTACACGCTGATGGACGGTTCCTTTTTCCACCATTACAGCCTTGTGAATGTGGGAAAATTAATTTAAGTGGTAGTTAATTTCTAATGAATTCCATTCAAGCGGTTAATATGGTCCCTTGATGTTATGGTAACCTTCATGGATCATTGCATTATGTAAATAAATTCTACTTTATGCTGGTTTATTAAAAAAAGAGGAAGATTGGTGAGTCCAGTCAAACCTTCACATATACAAACCTGCACAAAATTTCTAAAGAAATTGCTAAAAATAGACTGTTTGAGAAGAATACACTTGATAGCCTATGAAGCATACCATTCATCTTTATAAGACATCTAATTTTTATATAATTTTGGCAGGATCATCTATTATTTGGAGCTCAGAATAAGACTTTTGGGAAGGAAATCCTCTTCACTAAAAATGGTATTACAAATGCAGCTTGTGTGTCCTTGAGGGACTCTCTAAGCCCTGAGATCAGGTGTTTTGCACAAGCATGAATCACTGGATAGGTTTCACACATCCCAACCCCCACCTTATTCCCTCATTTGGGGGGAGACCTCTGACAGGGTGTGCTCTGAGGAGGACGTATCCATGGCATCTTCTTGAAGTCATTCAGATGGCCAGTGACTTGTTCAAAGGCGGTCCTGAAATATGTAGGGTGAGGTACGTTTCCAAGAAACATGAGGTAGACATCCATCTGCCATACTGTCAAACACAAAAATATTTGGGAGGACAGAATTATGTAAAATATTTCAAGAAACATTAACTTAAAAGGTGTATGGTGTAGCCAATAATGTCCAAGAATGTATGAGAGTGAATGCTTGTAGGCAGAGGCAGTATCTTTTAAAAGACAATTGAGACAGTTGGAAAAAAAGCTGGTAAGCATTGGCATATGTGAGAATGACCTGTGTACTCAAAAGATTTCCTATTTTTTTCTAACAATATTAGTGATCTCATAAAATTATTACCTTTATTTGTGAGACAGACAAGGCCTATCTCACAAATTCAAACATGACACAAAAGCTTTATTAGGATGATGAGAGGAGCAGAAAGACTGCTTCATGAGAAAAGATTAAAAGGACTTGTTCAGCTTAGTAAAACAAAGATTGAGAAAGGACATGGGAGCTACCTAGAAATAAATATCCAGCAGGTGAATTCTCCAGGAACAGAGGTGCTGTTTAACAGAAAAGAAAATGTTGGCGTAAGTATAAACCAGTTGTGAGTAAATGTAGAGCTGGAGTTGGAAGATTAGGAAGAGGAAGGAAGTTCTAGACTGTTTGAAGGGTCACGTTAGCAAAGGACAATTTTCAATGCAGACTTAAATGTATTTATTTAAATAATATTGAGTAGTTGCCAGCTTAGCAGGGAGTTGGAGTTTATACATTGCCTTCATGACTTCCATTGACCACCATTCTGAGGACAAAACGTCCTAGAGCTGACTGTGACCATACTCCTCACAGGCAGCACCTTTCCATGCCTGGACAGAGTACAGCCATGACATGGTTAAGGAGACTCTAAATGAATGTTCCAAAGGCCTTAACACCAACGGCCTCTACCTTATGGCCCTGCCATCCCAGCTCTCTGCCCTGCTGCTCGTGCCACAGAGACATTGTCTGATTCACGCTTGGCACCCAGCTGCACCACCTCTCCCTGTGAGCCTTAACGTGAGATACACTTAGTTTTGCCCTTCACTTTTTCAAGCAGTATCAAGAGATGCACCTAAAACTCACCACAAAGGATATTCCATAAAAATAGTTTTGTCTTTCCTTGCCTGTTTTTCCTCCTGACCATTCTTTGAACAGTACACGTTATAAATCTTAAGTTCCTTAAAACCCAGCATTTCTTTCAAGGTGCCCAAGACAATGAGACAGGTGATTTGCAGCCTTCCATGTTTGTGCTTTTGTTGGATAACACTGAGAATGTATGCTGTGTGCAGAAGGCCACGGTTCAAAGTAATGTGAGACATCAAAGCCAGCTGGAGTAGTACTGGATACCTGGGCTGAAGGAACCAGCCATACTGAATATGTCTATGACACTAGTCTTAGTGCTAATCTAGGTATGCTAATCTAGACACTGAGCTGTTTCTGAGTCTGGGTTTTGTCAGAAAAAAGCCTCCTGGAAACTCTCTGTAATGGATGCAGGGCAGATGACCAAGTGAAGAAGATGCAGGACCAAAACCAAAGTGGTTCAAATTGACTCATGATATGCCTTCTGTTTCAAAACTAGAAAAATAAAACATATATATCCTAGTATACATACATGAATTCACAACTGCTTGAATAACATGTCAAAATACAACTGCAAATGGGAACCACCATGAAATTTGAATGTCTTTCAGTATGGTTTTGGGAGTATTAAGACAATGATAGATATGCTGGGGTTTTTTATTAGTGATTTGGGTGTTATGTAGATCAAACACTCATAAACTCAGGGAAAAAAAATCAGCAAAGCACTAATAATGATAATGGAGCAGCAGGAAAAATTTTGTGCTGTTTAACACACTGAACCAATTTTCATTTTGTTACCTTCAAATGCAAAATCATACATCTAGAAATCAGACATTGCAGCTATACCTGCAGAAGAGAGGGCTGTGTTAAGCAAAGGGCAGAAGAGGGGAAGTGTTAAGCAATGTAAGTCCTTTACAGGTCATAAAAAACTGACAGCAAACAAATTCTTTACAGAAATCTATAGCAGTGACGTGATCTTCAAATGAAGGAAGCAGAAGATTGCCAAGAACAAAATTCAGGAGCATTTTAACCTCAATGCTCAGCACCACTAAGGTAGATTCTACCTATCATTCCTGTGTCCATATTTTTAAAAAGAAATGAGAGGAGGGTACAGGGAACAGAAATATCCAAAGGTTCGACAAAACATTTTATATTGAGAGAGATAATTAATCTGATTATCTTAACAAAGGATTAAAAGGGTGACTCAAATTTAGTGATTGCCTTTTGAAGGAAAATACAGGAATCTAAGAATGAAAGGCTCAACAAAATTTGGTAACTGCACATTAAAGCAAACAAGCTCACCTTTTTAACAGTGAAGTGACACTATTTTGTAACATAATCATAGTTGTGTGACTGGCTGCTCATCTATCCACTACTCATCTATGCAACTCCAGAGATGCGGTCTCTGGCTGCAGCTATGTTTTAGGTTTCGTGTCCTACCTCTGATAGAACAGAATTCTTCAGCCTACAGATCAAGTCCCAAGTTATCATTTCATATTTACTGTATTTTCATTCACTTAAATATATCAAATAAGTTCTTTTTTCTGTGACTACACAATTGGTGATCAGGATGAATGACTGGATGACATAAAACCAACTTGTTATTTAATAGCTAGATGAGCAATCAAAGCAGAACCAAAGTGTTAGGCACACGACGTAGATTCAAAAGTTCTCATCTAAAGCCTGAAGATCCTATGAAAGTGACCTATTTTAGATATCCCAGTCACTGCTTTTATAAATATTAGCATCCTAGTATGAGTCCCTTTTAAAACTGTATAGACTCTGGGACTGCTTGCTCCCAGTCTTTTCCTCATTTAGGCACTGTTCATTACCAATCTTTAACCATGTACGACAGAGAGGCTTGCATTACTCCCTGCCTGTTCTTCCGCTTACTTTCAACCACTAAATGGAATCAATCTATTTTTAGATCAGATGACTTCACAAAGTTAACTTTTTATTCCTCTTTGCACAATGTGGCACATAAGCACAGGCATCTTCTTGAAAAATACTGCTTGTTTTCGACACTTTATTCATATTTACAGACAATAGATTACAAAGTCTGATGCACAAACTTCTAGGTGAAATGGTGAATTTTTCATTCCTGGAGGCAGGTGGATAACGCCAGCAAGTGACAGCTTCATCTTGGGTGCCAATATTCTCTCTGTACCAACTTTCATCATTTTTAGATCAGGTTCAGTGTCTTCACTGTGATGAAGCTCTCATAAAGATTGCTGCCTCCACTACAAGTGGGATACGGAGCAATAACGAAACTGCTGCAGCTTATCTCCCAGAGGTATAGAAGTAAAACACCACTACTTACCTAAATAAACTGGGCTGTAAAGTGTGACAGTTCAATAACAGCTTCATGGGCAGTTCACCTATTCCTGCAGGAAGACAGATTCAGCCCTGGAAAGCAGAGGAGACTGGACAGGTGAGGGCATGCCTCCTCAGAGGTGTGGTAAGTTCAACTGTCCCAGCCAGCTGGAAAGAATCCAGCCCCTTCTCGGCCTCTGGGACTAACATGCTCATGACCCCACGCAATTTAAACTACTGGTACAGATTTCAAGCTCCAAATTAATAATCTGGTGAGCTGTAAAAGAAAGAATGCAAGTATTTAAACGTAGAATCAGTTTTATTAAACGGAATGGGATTATTTTATCCGTAACTTCTGTTTTAAAAGTAATTTGATTTCAGCAGTGTATATCAAGGCGAGTCCACCCTTGCTGATTCAGAACTTCGCAATATGGTGATACTGCAAATAAACATAAACTGGCTTTAGTAATCCTTAGTGTCAGGTGCATGGAGCTCACAGAAACCACAGAATGACATTGGTGTTACTTTGAACAGCGCCTGCAGTAGCATGTTCTGTCTGTTTGCACTGTTAAAGAGGAGAAAGCAGCCTGGCTTCTCACTTTCTTCTTCATTGTTTAAGAGTATTTACATTTTTGGTTTGTATTTTTATTTTTTGTTTTATTTCACCTAATTCACCTCTACAAATAAAGAAAAACTTACAGTTGCTAATACTTGGCAAAAGCATTAGCAATTGCTCGGAAGAATCACTCTTTCTTGTGGTGTTTTTTTTTTCTTTTGTGGATGTTATAATAGAATAATTGTGAGAACAACATGGTATCTCCATAACTCAAAAATAGCTGTTATTTTAACTAAGTGAGGGAAACTGGCTGTGGTGGTGTCAGAATCTGGAACAGTCACCTGCCAGTCAGCTAACCTCAGGGTATACTGCCTCCATCTGAGCAGACACAGCTTCTCGGTACTGCAATTCCTAAAGACTTCTCTCTCACCTGCCATTTTTGAACAGCTATTGTCCTGAATTCAGCAACCAATACCGTAATTCCCACACACACAACCACAGACAAAGTCTGACAGTCATTAATATACATGAGCTGTAAGATTCATTCTCCAGTTGACCTAAATACATCTCTACCTGTTGCGTATCAGGAATCTAACAATCTTATTCCCTAGAACAGTTCTGAGGAGTTAAGCAAGTTCAGTCACTCACAACTGCAAATGATTTTCCTAATTGTACAATGGAGACAGTCACAGGAGACATCAGGTGTCACATTCCTACTCCACTGTGGGGATTTGAAGAAGAATGAAGACTTTCTGAAGGGGGTAAGCTAGACACATAAGCAGTAGGAAGCGAAAAGCTGAAAATGTAATTCGAGCCTGAGTCTTTTTTGTTTTCAGTGTATGGATTCTTCTTCCTGTGTCATTGGGTACTATTTCCCCCCTAAAACATTTTACGTTCTAGCTGCGCTCTACTTGTCACTCTCCTCCCTTTCAGCCTTAGGGCGGAGAAATAAAACAGAAAGCACATGCAATTAAGGAACTAATATAGATTGGTATTTTAAGTATTCCAGGACTAAATTTTTGGCCTGGGTAACTTAAGTAGTTGCTGTGTACCCCTCCTTTGCCAACAGCTGTTTAAGTAACACAACATTCAGAAGGTCTGTAATGAAGGATGTGAACTTAGCTGTCAACCCTTAGCTACCAATGGCCGGTATTATTTCACCTGCTCATTTTGCAGCTGCTGTAAACAAAGCTAAAATAAACATGGATCACCCCCAGCTATAGTCACCTTCCTCATGTCATTCAAATTACAGAAAGCTATAGATTCTGATTTTTTTTAGAACACTTCTGTAACAGTTTGTAGATATCAACTAAAAAATGGCACTTTCGATTGTGAGTTTCAGTACTGCTACCTCCCACCTAACAGATGGAAAAATTGAGACAAAGGCAAAATTACCTTTTCAAGATTACACAGCAAGTCAATGGCAGAGTACAATTACAATTCAGAGCCTCCTAGTTTCTAATCCTATAATCCTCTTTCCAAAATCTATTAAGCACAACCAAATATGCGGTTTCAGTGATGGCCATGAATGCTCCATTCTTTTGAATGCTCCACCCCAGGTATCACAAACTGACTGTTCAGACAATGACACGAATCGTTTACAGCCATAATAAACATTTGAATTCAAGTTACTTCACATCTCAAGTTTCTGACCAGTAGCCCTACATTCAAAGGGTTTAATTAGGAAAAAAATTTCCCTCATTGCAGGCTGTTGAAATAAGATGCTCAGTCAGCATTGTATAAAAGCTTGTCTTAGGCTAAAGGGAGAGACGAAAACAGAAAATTGTGCCTCTCTCTGCTGCACAGTAATCCTAGCCCTAAATTTCACTCAATTTCTGACTGCAGGTCATATTTCACACCAGCCTGGCAGAGTAAACTTGCTTCAGGGTCTCACACACCACTGAATTCAGCAAGTCTGGCTAGGTAATGACTGTTGCTCCTCACCCTGGCAACTTGCAGGTGTCTCTTCGCCATCTGACACTGCTCCTGGCAAGAGAGCCCTTGTTTGAATACCTCCCCAGCGACCCACCACCAGCACAATTTGTCTTGTACCAGCGAGCTGCCTTTTTCTGACAGAACCAAGGGGCTGGATGAACTATTTGGGAGGCAATAAGACCAGCTGTCAACTATCTTTCCTAAAAACCCAACCAACAGACCCTCACTTCATCTCATGCCCAATCCACAGGTCAGTCCTTACTATCCAGGAAAGTGAGTAGGCCTGGAAATCACTGTTTTTTTTTGGTCATACGTACCCTTTTTACTTTAAAGGTGTACCAATCTGTTAACCTCACAAGGTGTCACAGAGTTTCACAGCACACAGGACTTTTCTTCTGCTGGAACAAAACACACAGCACACACCTAGAAATGTGTACCATTAACACTGAGAATCTGAGCTTTTAAAATCTTCAGTTCCTAAGATGGCTTAACTGTCAAAGCACGCAAAAAGGTGTAAAATACTTCCAAGAAATTTCTCTGCTTACAGTTTACTTTCATGCACAGGCTGTGGGTATTTAGAAGGGAGTACTTTTTCATGAGCATCTGAATTTCAATCAAACCTTCTGAAGCACAGCTAGTTTTCCACTACTTCAAGGTTCTTTGATTTTGAGGAGCCTTACACATTTTGAATCACTGTCTCTAGTTAGATGAAGCTAGCCTGTTCTCTCTCCCCTCACTGCCATGAATTCCTTTGAATGCCCCCTGAGATGGATGTGTACTTTAATTAACCCACTCCTCTCTCTCCAAACCCACATTTCCAGTGATGAGATAGATGAGTGAAAAGACAAACCACCCAAAACATGGAAAACCAGTAATTATTGCCTCTGGAATGCTTAGCCACAGCTCTACAGGTTTAGATTCTCATTGTCTACAAGCACCAAGACTATATTAATCATAAAAGTTACCGCAATTGTAAAGTTGGGGAATTATAACTGGGCAGAAAAAGTCTTTAAGTCATCACACTATCCAATGTTACAGCAACTTCAAACACAGTGCTCAATCAATTTCACTTCATTCAAGTTGGGGAGACTCTCTCACAGTACTCAGGCAAACTTGTAACAAGATCCTTGTCCGAAAGTTTAGCTTGGTACCGTTTGCTAAGAACTTGCAGTTCAGAGGAAGATCAAACACTCCTGCCTCGAGCAGTGTCATATTCAGAAGCATGAGGACCACCACTGGGGACTGAAGCAATTTTGGCTCTAATTAAGAGGTACAAATCCACTAGTTTGCATTCAACATTATGCTTGGCTATATGACCTCTGAGGCATTACTGCTCTCAGTCATTCTCTGCACACCTCTTAGGAGAGAGTGCTTTCAAGGGACACAATAAAAAGAGAATATTCTTAACCCTCACCAGTCTGTAAGAGTGAGCCTAAAGCTTTGCAGAATCTTAAGGCAAGTTAGATGGAATCAGAAATTGCCCACCTGAAACTATTGGTTCTGTTACCAACATCTTGGGGGGAGGGATATTTAAGAAAAAAACCACGGTGTATTGTAGTAAGGAACATCAGCAGAGTTTATTTTCATTTTGCTTTAATTAAACCCAAATACACCGTAGAGTCCAGTGATTCAGCTTCACCATTACTAATTTAACAGCCCGGTGATTTTAAGGCTTCACAACTAAAACGACAAGAGGTGCTGAAGGCTGCTGTTTCTCACTCCAGTTCTCCGCATCCACGGCCTGAAGTTCCGGCAAGGGCCATCAGGATCGCACCCCGCCCTAGGTGTGCGTTCAGACGGAACATTGTCACGGACACCACTTTGCGAGTCGTGTCCCCAGCTGCCAGCCCCCCGAGGCCGCGGGGCAGCCTGGTGACAGGGACAGGGCAGCGGGGCGCTCCGGGCCTGGCAGCCGAGCACGGCTCTGTGCCCCGCGGGGTCCCGGCCGGCCGGCGCTACCCCTTGCGCTGCTTGTGCCGGGGGTTGCTCTTGCAGCACACGTAGAGCCGCCCGCGCCGCCGGACGATGTAGCAGTCCTTGCAGCGCCGCCTCAGCGCCGTCTTCGTCTTCAGCCCGGCCAGCAGCGGCGGCAGCGGCGGCCCCGGCGGCGGCGGCGCGGCCAGCNGGGCCCGGTGCTGCCGCCCCTCCGCTGCCCGGGGAGGGCGGCGGGCGCGTCCCGCCGGCGCCTGCAGGGAAATCCCGCCGGGGCCGCGAGCAGCGCGCTGGTGTGGTCTGGTGTGATGTGATAAAACGGGGATGCTGAGGTCGGACATCAGCAGGAATTTCTTCACGTGAACAGTGGTTAGGCACTGGAATGGGCTGCCCTGGGAGGCGGTGGAGCGTCCGTCCCTGGAGGTGTTCAGGAAATGGCTGGATGTGGCACTCGGTGCCACGGTCTACTTGACATGGTGGCGTTCGGTCACTGGTTGGATTTGACGGTCTCAGAAGTCTTTTCCAGTCTAATTCATTCTGTGATTCTCCGTTCAGCGCTCACAGTGGGAATTCATGCTCCTGGATGATCCGTACACAGGAGGTACGGGCTGTTTCGGAAAACAAACAACAACAAAAAACCCCCTTGTGAATCAGGATCGGGGTCATTGGCCGAGCGTTCTTGTCCGAATCCGGCCTGTGACCCAGCCGAAGAGTTGGCAGGGGGAGGCACCCTTGTGTTAGTGTCTTGTCACTCCACGTTACCTCTCTTCCAGTGAAGAAGCTGAGGCTCGTGTGGTGCCTTGAGATGAGAGAGGATGGCTGCTGGAGCTAACTTGGGAAAGCTCGCACTGTGGTTACTTAGCTGAACAGAAATAAATGCAAAACCTGAATTTCCCAGTTTAGTTCACCTGCCAGCTATCAGTGTGAGATCAGGGAACTGTATTAAATAAGTAACACCTCTATAATCAGAGCTAAGGCTTCTGTTTCCTGGCTTTCATGCCACCTCCCACACCACCAGTTTCCTTTTTTTTCCTACTTTCCAATGTGCAGTTTAATTTCTTGTACGAGAGAAATGGAAGCTTATTTTTTGTGTACTACATGCTTGTAAGGTGATAATATTTGGAACTAAGTAAACAGTTCAAGCTATTTATTTTCTAAGTTTTTGTGTTCTATGTTTATAGTTGTTGCTCTTTAAATAAGATCAAGTTTGTTTTATGCTCTAGGTGTATGACGAGAAGGATTATAGAAGAGTTAGATTTGTTGGACGACAAAAGGAGGTAACTCATTCTATTTTTTCTCATGGGAGAGGGGGTAATTTATGGGTTTTTTCATAACCTGATAGAGGTGTCCTCAATCTCATTGTCATTAAAAAAGCCCCAAACCAAAAAACCCCAACAAGCAAGAAACTGACTAAACCCAAACCTCACAACCCAAACCAGCCAACCAAAAATAAAAAACAAACAAACAAAAAACCTCTACCAAACGCAAACTGGTTTGAATTTTGGGTTTCAGGGGTGTTTTTATTCCACTATGGCACAGATTTCTTTTAAGGCAGGTTATTGTAGCTTCTGTCTTACCTCCCTGCGTTTGATAAACTTGAAAAACTCAAGACTTGCTCTACATCTGTTAACTGCTTGCATTTAGGGTGTTAGAGCTGTAGGCATTTGAACATCTTAAAACTTGGAACAGTTTTTGTTCTAAGCATGTGTTTAAAGAAATTATTAGTATGTTTTTAGGACATCTATATTCAGAAAAATCACATCATTAAATACTCTGCTCAGTTGTTAATTTGTTTATATGTCTGTGCTGTAAAGGTGGACCTGTTGCTGCTCCTTAAAATTTCACATACCTGCTCTATTGATAAGTCCTTTAGAACTGAGTTTTCTCTAATGATCAAGCAGCACAGCTCCACGAGGGATCTGCTGGCCTTTGGGATAGAAACAGAGCTATTTCATCTAAATTGTGTTCCTCAATACCTGAGCTTTTGAATAGTGACTTGGTGTTAATGTTACATTAAATATAAGGTATGGTAGATTTTTAATGTAGTTGCATATAATGATTCTCTTCCTAAATTAGCCTGAACTAATTACACTCATTCCCAAGTTTTCATGTTGAGTTTACCTCATTGAGTGATGGATACAATTTGACTCATGCTGTGTGGCAAAAATGGGGATTCTACACATGAAATAATGAAATGAAAATGTCACTTAAAATGCTGAAATAGCTTACTTCGGGAAGGATAGTTGGCAAAGTAGGTCTCTCCCAAGTGTATTGCCTGTGTGTCTGGTACTTCTGTAACTTCATAGGAAATGCTCCTTAAGACTGATTTTCCATGGGGCAGTGGTCCCTCTAATGTGCCTTTGCCATCAGGTAATTTCAGACTCTGGTTTTCAGTTCAGCCCAGTTTTTCCTTATCCAGCAAAAGCCAAGCTCTAAGCCTGCTGAGCGAGGTTTAATGCTAAATTTTAATGGTGAAATTGGGACAGAATTTATGTGTTAAATACTTGAAATGATCTGTGCCTTTTAATAGCATCCCTCTCTAGGAGCTTTGCCGTTATCCCACAGTGTGTTTCAGCTGCCAGTATTAGGATTGAGAGTTGTGTCTGTAGTCTGAATGTTGTCTTGTTTCTGCAGCAAAAGCTCTCCTGGTGACTGTTCTTTCTCAGTCACTTCTTTCCTTTGCGTTCAGTAAGGTCCAGGTGGCTGAGTCTGGCTCGGGATTGGCCCAGCCCAAGGCAGCTTTCTGGTTTGGGGGGGACACAGCCTCTGGACTCTACCCCGGTCAGGGTGTCTGGGCCTGTGTCCTTCCGGTGGAGTGGAGTATGGCCTGAAGTACATGCTTATTGTCCCCTCAGTTCTGCCAGCCTAGTTGTTAGTGAAATCCATGTGTTTTAGTTAAAATCATTGGTTCTCTGTGGAGAACCAGGGATTAGTGCTCTCTGACACGGGCCTGAAGCAAGAAGCTGTGAGAAAACTGAGCGTGGCAGCTGCTGAACTGCATCTGCCGCAGTCCAACCAGGTCATCCAGCCCTTCTATAATTCCTAAGGTAGAGCAGGACCTATTTCAACACTGCCATTCCACTTCGGTCCTATCCTTTTTATTGGGCTGGTGCAGCAGCTGAAGATATGAGGAGGACTCACCTCAGTGAGTTTAAGTATTCTCTGTTTTAAATATTCCCTCCTGGCTTCCCTCTAGGTCTTTGGACCTGAAACAAATCCAAGTTTGGTTTTGTCTCTGTGGTCTCCCAGACCAAGTACTGGTACAAGTGGATAGGTGAGAAGAAGCAAAAATGAAATTGTCAAACTGTCACTCTGGCAGGAAAAACATAGCCCATGGATTTATGTTTGGAGCAAGGCATCTGGATGTGCTGAGGGAATCAGCCACTTCTGCTGAGTAGTGCTGTGCTTTAGTCAAAGGGATATGTTGTAACTGCAGCCACTTGGTTTTTTCAGGGTTTATTTTAGTGGTGTATTTTCCCAGTGAATTCCTAGACTGTGTCTTGTTTAGTAGGCTGAACCACGGATAAGTCTTAGCTGTACAGAGGATGAGAGGTCTTTGCTTCCCTCTCTCCCCACAAGTACCTTTTGTGGTTAAGAAATGTTGGGACGAGTGGAGTTTTTGCTTCTAATCTTGAATCTAAGATGTATCATGGTTTTATCTTCCTCCTCCTTTAGCACAAAATGAAGGATGCACAATTTTGAGTGTTATTAAAAACAGCAGTAAAAGTCCTTGCTATTTGGCAAAAATTACATGACTGGTGGATGCAGGCCCCAAACAGTGAGGTTCTTGATGTTGCCAATTTCTTTCAATACCAAAACTTAATTTTTTGCTGACTTCTTTTAGCTATGATCTTCTTTTGGTAAGGAAAATTCTTAGTTGGCAGAACTGACTTTTCCATTACTGTACCAAAAAATGCCGATTTTGGGGAGACTTAATAGGAGGCTTGGTGAAAGATGCTAAGTTTTTATGTACTAGGATTATATAAAAACACCATCGTAATTCCTAGGGATTTATGTAATGAATGCATAGTTGTATTTTTTCCAGGAATCTCATCTTTATTCCAATAGCAGCATATTTATGAACCTTATACATAGAGCAGTAGATAGTGCCTCCTCTGGATGTGCATATTATTTGATATTCATGTGTGTATAATACTGGCCTTTGAAAAAGGTGGCCCCTCCTGGAGTACTTTTCCCTGAATTACAGCAGTAGTTGTCTACTCAGTGCAGACTTGGAGAGTATTGGAGTGCTGTAGGTCCTGCTGAGGGACAAGCTGCTGTGTCACCAGCCTGTCCAGACATGGAGATGTTTTCCAGGCCATGCAGGTGTACTCTAGGAAGAAGCCCTACTTGTCAGTGATGTGCATATTCAGGAAGTGTGCATGATGGATTTACAGAGTGGAGTAGTGACATTTAGAGGTTTTTCATTTTTTCTGATACTGAACAAGTTGTCTTTCTGACTGTTGTTATGCACCACATTCATGTTTTCATGAGATTCCTGTGCAGTGATAGAATAAGGTACATGGCTAGAGGCTCTAAATTACCAACAGTTGTTTTATCTCATGCCTGACCTTACTTGTCTCACTATTATTTTTGAGTTTATCAGCAGAGATTCTTCTGCAGTTTTATCATGCAGTCACTGAAGCAGAATATAGTGTTGGTTAAATATCTTCTGTTCTTGTCTACTTGTTCCTGCTCACCTCTCTGCTGAATCTGCTGAAACCTGAGCACTGATGTGGCCTGTATATCAGGGGAAAGGGATTACTTTTGCAGAGTTTAGTGTGTATTTCATTGATCTGGCTTATAACACAGCCTCAGAGTTGGCAGAAGAGTTGGGAAGAAACCTAAGCAGGAACTTCTCAAAATAGCTGTAGGGGAGCTGCCTAGGGAGGCAGCTAATATCAAGTGCTTTCTGTTTGAGTGGGGATGGTATCTGAAAGTTTCCCTCTTTTTCTTACAGGTGAACAAGAATTTTGCAATCGATTTGATAGCAGAGCAGCCTGTGAGTCAAGTGGAAAGCAGAGTGATTTCATGCGATGGTGGTGGTGGAGCTTTGGGACATCCTAAAGTATACATAAACTTGGTAATGCCATTATTCTGCATATAGCATGTTTTGCCTGTGCCTTGTTTTTTGTAAGATTACCTAGTTTTTGGAATGCTAGTTTAACAAAATAAAAGGAGTAACCACCTGAGGTGCTCATTTTATTTGGTGCCTGATATAAATCAGAAGAATTAGAAGATTTCCATTTGAAGTTATAGAAACTCTTTTTTCAAAATTTCGATTTGTTTAGTAGGACAGTTTAGATGAAATTAAAAAATTAGAAATTAGATGAACTAGTAAGAACAAGCACTGAGAGCAAAAATTAACATTCTTGCTGCATTTTGAGATTCTTACTTGAATTATTTAAATGCCACCATGTAGTTTGATAATACATTTGCAGTATTCTTAGGAAGATCCAGTTTATTTTCAATATTCCAAGTTCAAGGGAAAAAAAAGGAGGAAAACCAAACAAACCAACCCCTCTTTCAGTCTTTGGGAATCTTGGCAGTTCTGAAGATTGAATATTTCAATCATGGCTAGAGAATGAAGAATAAATGTTATCTTTTCCTCCTGTTGACAGTAGTGATAATTTCTGGTGTATTCTTGTTCTAGAGAGTAAAAATATTAAGACTACTGTCCTATGACCCTACTTGATTCAGCTGTTGCTTAGGGTGCTGTTCTCAGGTAGACCCTGATTGCAGATGTCTTAAAATCTTTGCTTGCTCACCTAAACTTTGACATGTTTAAAACTAATGCCTGAAAGAGTGGTGGGGAAGAGCTGGTGTCCTTTAGTGTCAGTGTTGTTGTGACTCCTAACTAGAATCATAAACATTTCTATTTTGAACAAAGTAAGAACTTTGTAATAATTAATTTTGCATTATTCAAATGTTTGGAGGTTCTGATTTGTAGCACTCAGGAAGAACTTCAACCTTAACTTCTGTAGCACACTCTTGATCTTTATGTTGATTTGTTTGACCTGTGCCACACTCTAGAAGACTGCTTTATATTTTTTTGAGAATTTTTTTGTGGTCACAGTCAAATTATCTGTGATTTGTGAGTCACAAATTTGTCTGTGATTTAGTTCTTGAAAAGTAAAGTCTGCAAACAGAATGATATTAGAATAGCTTGTTTTCCCTGGTCCTAATAATTGAAATCCAGGCTTTTGGGAATGGTAGTTTAGATTTTTGGGAGGCTAGTTTAGATTTTTCAATTCTAATCTTTTATTAAGGGGAACCATGAGTTTAACTTCGTTTCATAGCTGCAAGTAGTTATGTTCTTAAATAACAGAAGATCCCGGAGTATTTAGCTGTGTTGTATTTTGTCATGCTAGGAAGGACTGCAGCAACAGCTTGCAGTCAGTCACACTTCAAATTTCTGAAAAAAACATGTATCTTCTGAAAAAAAAAATGAAATTTTATACAGTAGTAATTCCTCTTTTTCTCCAAAACACTTTCTTTCAGCATTTCTCATGGACTCCTACTGAAATTTCCTCCTTTCTGTGACTAACTCTGTTACTGACCAAAATTCCTGTCTAGGAAATGCCAGATACTATCCTGTGTTAAAATAATTGTGAAATGATCTTTCCAGAACATTTGAACAGATATGACCGAATTGGCTTAAGATGCCCAGTTTGGTAAGATGATCTTATATTTCTGAAGAGATATCACTTAGCTTGACTTTAAAATGATATCATTGAAATTAGGGCTGGTGGTTAAAAGTCTGGCACAAGGGAAGCTGCATAGGATACAGAAATAAAGCCTGAACCTCATACCATCATTTTTTCTTCCAGTGTTTCAAATAAGATTAAACTCTGTACTTTGGCTATACTGATTGGTTTTAAGACAGCACAAATAAATAAGAGAAAATTTGTAATTTCTAAAAGTTTTATTAAGTGAAACTAGCAGCTTTGTATTTTTATATTTTTGCAGGACAAAGAGACGAAGACTGGAACATGTGGCTACTGTGGACTTCAGTTTAAACAGAAACATCACTGAAAGATTATCCCTGTGTGCTCACAGATTTCTGCTCAGATGTTAATGTTCAACTATAAATAAACAATATATTTACAAAGCCAAGATTTGTGTTTATCCTAACTATGGAAAGTCCAGTCTGGACATTTTTAAAACCCAGCTTGTCAGGTATTTGAGAGCTGAATGGTATTACAGCATGTGCTTTATACTTAATTGAGTTTTCATATTTGGCAGACTTCTTGCAGGCTTGGTAGTGGTGCTTGGCTGTAGATTGGTTTGTACTAGGTAGATATGTGTTCTTTTCAACACTGTAACTGTTTACTAGGTGATTAATTATCCTAGGTGTTTGTCTTTTGTCACTGTGTGACACTCTTAATTGGTGCATGGCCCAGTATCTATAGCTAGATTCACAAGTGGAAGTGCAAAGATATTATGATACTCAGCATTACAACAGTCACTCCTGGAAGCAAGATTGTCAGCCCTGAATTAAGTAGCTGCTCTTGCTACTTGTTTAAAAGAAGCCACCAGTGCCTGGAATCGTAATCAGTGTGAGCTGGAGAACCACCTAGGCTGGCACATGTGAAAGGTGAGGACATAACCATGTGCCCCTCATTTAAGGGGATGACAGTGTATCTGATTCTGCTTGGGATTCATACCCTTGAAACCTCCGTAGCAACTGGGTCAGACTCAAGGTGGGGATTGCTCCAATTCAGGTGGTAGCTTCTGCTCCTTTAATACAGGTAATTTGACACTGAGAGCATGTACCTAGGCTGTGTGAGGCTGGTTGTGGGACATATCTACCTACTTGCTTAATTTCACTTAGATAGCATTCTGTCATATGAGTGTGACTTTTAAACAGGGCCTCTGTCTGGAGCAGAAGGGTCCGAGTTTAGATTGGTCTTTGCTCCAGAAAGCATTTCAATCTGTTGTCAATAAATTACTTTTTTAAAAAAATGCTGGTGATGGGATATGGTCCCAGGGAGTAATAGGTGCTTATCTAAAGTTTAACAGGGTAGGATTCTAAACCTGCTATTTATGTAGTTAGATTGATGTGGTTGTATCAATTTGAAACAAATTATGTGGGCCTAAAGCTGCTTAACTTGCTTGTGTCAATTTATAGACAAAGTTGAACCAACTCAGGCTTAATGCAAGGTCTGAATGATTCTGTCTGTAGAGCTCATGTGTTTAAAGGCTGTACTGCATGTGAGTAATTGCATGGACACCCCTCCTCTTTTTTCACTCACTCCATCTATAAAAGCTTTACCTCTCTTTCTGTCTTTTCGTCTTATTCTTCCCCTCACTTTTTCTCCTTTCCAGTACTGCTGGTTTCATGTGGTCTTCTGGCCTTCAATTTATTCTTTGGGACCTAGATTTGACCTAGATTTTGGAAATACTAATTAGAGTTATGCGTTGTTGTGCAGTGGAAGTTACTGATCACTGACCTTTCTATAAGGCCAAGGTCTGCTATGAGGGTTGTAATTTTGTAATGTTGGTGCAGTGGCCAAGTTAACATATGTTGTGTTTTGAGTAGCACCTGGGCACGTACAAAGATGGCAGAAGAGCCTTCCATGAAACCCAGTAATTTGCAATCTGACCTTATGCAAATTATCTGTCAATAAATGGAATGTTATGGACAGTCTTCTGATAAGTCTCATGCTTGAACTATCAGTGTCTGTCTTGAAGCATAAATCTGGTTGCATTTTACTTTGGCTCTCTACCAGTTTGTAGGGTGTCTTGGCTGGCAGAGTTCTCTCATGGTGCAATCATCTCTTCAAAGAGACCTGAAACAAGTAATTGTACGCGGTCCTTTTCCTTGGACCTTTGATGTTCTAATGAATAATATATCTACTTGGATCACTGCTGCTCATAATAAATTAACAATGTTTAAATTGGCACAGCATCTGCTGAGGAGCCAGACAAATCCCATCCCACTGGTCTGAACTATGGGATGCTGTTCTTGGATGTTCTCCCTAAAATACTTGTGCTGTGTGAAGCTGTTGACACCAGTGAAACAAAGGCCTCTATGTTGCTCCAGTGATCCCCAGAGGAAGACTTTAGACTTTGCTTCTTATTGGTTCCTGTGTGCTAGGTTCATCTGTCTACTTGGGAATGACTGTTTATGTGAAGTCTTGCACTTTGAGCTATGCCATCCACATACCTGTGGAAAGACAGCCTTGATTTGCAGGAAAAAGAAGTGGGGAAAAGCAAGAACTTTTACTTTATTGGTTGCTCCAAGCAGATGTATGTGGAAACAGACGTGTGAGGATAGACCAGAACACATCAGTATCAAAGTAAGGGTAGACAAAACCAGGTAAGTATCAAAGCAGCTTTGCAGTTCTCAGGCCACAGATTCAGACTCTACAGCAGTATGAAATAAAACTTTCAGAGTTAGATTCTACCAGTCATTGTTTTGTTCCTCATAGATAATTCATCCCAGGCTGCAACTACAGCCTCTGATTAGCAGAGTACAAACCATAGTTTATACTCTTCCACTTAGGGAAATGTGAAGTATGAACACGTGATAATGGTTGCAACTTTATCTTGTCTTACCTAGTAAAACCAGATAGGCTTTTTTTCCCTTTATTGCTGCACATTTAAGGTTGGTGAAAATCATTATGTATTTAAACTTCCAAAATAAATAAGGACGATACATCCTTCTCCCCACATTACTTGTTAGCTCTCTGTCCTCAACTAAAATGTATTTACAAGGCAAGTTCTGTTTACAAGAGCACAAATCATTACTATGACTATAGCACAATACACAAAAGCACTTTTTCTAAAATTTTTCAGTTGTGTGGCATCTGCTTGTGCTCTGGAAGTTGCTCTTCTAAAAGGTTTCTCCAAATCAGCAAATAGTATCCCTAAATTTCTCACCCTCTGACCTGCCATTAATACTCACCCTTTTTATTTAATGCTCTTGCAAGTATCAGACAAAATACAGCGTGCTGTAATAGCAATAGAAATGTTTGCTTTTGTAATATCCACATTGTTGGCATTGTTTAGTGTGTTCCCTACTAGTGGTACACATTGTTTTGAGAGGCAGTAGTTGTTGGCTTAGAGCCAGTACTAAAGGAGGCCACATGGATTAAAGACTTGTCCCCCTGTTCAGTGGACAGGTGAGCTGTTAACTGTAAGGTTAAGTAATAATGTAGATTTCAGATGACTGAAGGAAAATGAAAATAAAAGACTGATACTAAGCATAACTAAGGCCGATGTGGAGCACTGAATTACTTTAGATTCGAGCAGATGTATTGGCCTAATGTGAGGGATGTGGTGAAATTGTAAAGTGGTGTAAAAATATTGGCAAATTAAAAGATGTATGTGTTATATTATGTAATTGTATAATAGGAAGTCAATGCAATAATTTCCAGTAATAGGCACTCAAGGGGTTGCTCTTTAATAGCTGCTAAATTTAGCCATTTTTAAATTGGCATGCTCAGATAATGAGTTTCAACAGGGCTGTCCAATGAGCTTCCTGGATTATTAATGCTGATTTTTTTACAAGCTTTGAAATACTGGAGAAAGAGCACAAAAATGGCTAACATCCCAACATTCAAAGAGGGTAAAAGGCATGACCTGGATAATTACATGTCTGTCAGCTTGACATCACTTCTGGGCAAAATAATAAGGGACCTAATTAATAATGAATTAAAGAAGTGTTGTATAATTAGTGCCAATCAACATGAGTTATAGGAAAGCCAGGCCATGTCAAGTTAGCATGATGTATTTTTGATGAAATTAGAAAAAGTGGTTGATAAAGCTAAAAGTGTTAATGTAATATCCTCTGATTTCTTTGAAGATTAGTTAGTAGTCCATATTTTGATTCAGAAATGAAAGTCTTGTGTAATCAACCAGCAACACTTCACATATTTTACATGTGTTAAAGGGTAGATAATTCTTAGGTGTGTAACTGTCAGTGTAAAAGGAGACTCTTTGCTGAAAGAGTGCATTCTTCTTGGACTCCTCATGGCATCCTTTCTCAGTCCTGTGGCACTTCGCTTCTTAGGAGTGTCCTAAAAAAACATGTGATAACTGCTGATGGTTTGCTGAGGATTGAAAGGTTGAAGCATTGTTAAGTAAGGGAGAGGATTCAGCAGGGATTCTGTTCGCTGCCACTTACACAGCCAAGCTTGGATGTGTTTCTGTGCAATGAATGGTACAGGAAAAATGAAATGCTGTCCATATTTATTGTAAAAAATGTGTTTCTGTGAAGTGATAATTGTAACAGCCTGATTTGCAATTTATCCTGTGTGGGAAGCAGCCCTAATAACTTCAGGTTACAGGAAATACTGACTACTGTGTTTGACTTGGGGAGTTTGTTAATCATCAGATGCCATGAATTTTCAGTCCAATTCCGTGTCTTAAATCACTTTTATGGACTTTGGAGGAATAAATAGAGATGTGTTCAGCAGGCACATCTTTCTGAATTTTACATGAGTGCGTTTGTTACTTGAATACTGAGTCCAGTTTGAAATCTGTGCTTCATTAATTAATATGGCTAAATTAGAGGAAGTTCAGAAAAAGCCATGGCACTAATTAAAAGAGTAGAAAATGTATTGTGTAGTAAAAGATCTAACAAGCTTTGTCTTTGCATTTCCTTATAAATGAGGTTAAGGGGATGACTTGATCAGGGTCTACCAGTACAAATGCAGGGAACAAAACCTTGATAATGGGATCTTTAGTCTGGCTAAAATGATGAGCTCTAGTGGCTGGAAGCTATAGATAAGCAGATTCAGACCATGGAAAAGGAGGCTTCACAGTGTGGTATTTACTAAGCATTGTAGTAAATTCTGAAGCATTCCGGACTCTATTTTTAAGGCTGGTATTTTCTAAAATGTGTATTAATTGAAAAAAGACTGGAATCTGAAAACCATTATGGACTGTGTTCCAAAGGTAATTATATCCTTGCAGTGGTCCATTCTCAATCTTTGAAATGAAATATGTATCAGGTCAGAGACAGTGGTTCCATTGAACAGTGGTGCTGTTAAAAATGCCTTCCAGACCTTGTTCTGAATAAGATTCAGAAAGGACTTGAACTCTATTTTTCCCCACAAAAAGTATTCTAGTGGTCTGAGTGATGGGGACTTGAACTTTGCTGTTGCAAAATAATATTTGGCTTTGTAGCAATGTGGAAAAAGACCAAACCTCAAATCCTGATAGTAATCATGATGAAGAATTGTCAGCATCTGCTCAATGTCTGACAAAACAAGACAAACTAAAATTAAAAAAAAAATCAGTGCTTCAGGACATGGACAATTAGAGGACTTCAGATCTGTTCTCAGTTTCACGTTTAAGAGAACATAAGTGAAGTCTGCACTACCTTTTGGGATCAAAAGGTAAAATTGTTTCCATTCAAACTGAAGTCCCAGATTCCAAAGGCTATCGTTATTTTATTTTTGGCAGTATTGCTTTTGTGGTGCTCTTGATGCTATAGCAGGTTCTGGATTGAAGAGACTTGTACTTTTCTAAGCTTTGCTTACCCACTTGAATGCCACTCTGGATTCCAGTGGCTTCCCACTTTTCCCATGGCTTTGATGAAGTAGCTAGAATTCAGCATCTCCTGTGTTGCATAATAGCATCTTCCTCAAGAATAGTCATGGAATAAAGTGTTTACTGATTAATCACAAAATGTCTGATTTTTATGCTAATTAGCATAAATTAGACTTGAGATTCAGACATTTTTGAGAAGCCTGAGACAATATTAGGGAAATTTGTACTTATCAGTAAAATATCTGTCTTTATTAATGCTAAGAACAATTGAAAGGATTTTTAAAATGTATTAAAAAATAAACAAAAAATCCCAAGCCTTCCCCTCTCCCCCTAAAAAAAAAAATCAAACCAGCCCAAACCACCCCAAACTATGATCTTTGATGGTGGTTACATTAAAGACATACAAACCCCAGGAATTTTAAAAAGAGAGAAAATATTTAACTAATTATGTCCAATGGATTGGAAAAGAGCTGCTATTTATATTAAACAATGGTGAAATATGTTCTGTTCCAGTGATAAATAGAAAGGATGTTAGGCATATACTCCCAGTGAAGATCTTTAGACCTGCAGAACTGGATAACTTTGAAAACAGTTGGCTGAAGAGCTTTCACTGCTACCTTCACTGACAGATCTAACCTCTTGGAACACAGGTGAGCATCCAGAAAACTGCAAGAAATATATTTATTACAGCAATATTTAAAGATGCTGTTGATGACAGCATCTTGCTACTCATTCTGGCTGTGTCCTGTTCCATTAAAAGAGTGATTAGCATCTGTTACTGTACCTCCATGAAGGTTTTTATACACTGTGTCCCATAACCTTTGTTTTCGTTTGCTAAGATGCACAGATCAAGTTTTTATTTTTTTGTGACTCAACCCTCAGTAACTTCTCAACACATTAAAATATTGCTAGCTACAGTGAATATAATAACTTAGCATTGAGAACATTACTGCTGCATGCAGAAATAAAAGAGCAGGGAGGGAATCCCATTTTTATTCAAGGGAACACACTCACCTTCTTGGATAGCATAGTGTTGGAAACTTGTGCAGACTTAGTTGTCTGTTGTGCCCTCTAGATTCTTACTTGTGTCTCCTGTGCTACAGATTTGTTCTGGATGTTCATTCTGATCCTGACTGTGTGACCTTGCACTTGAGTGTATGAGATTTCATTGAGCTTGGATGTGCTCAGCTGAGTGGTTCAAATCCCTTTGTAAGCAGTTCTATCTCTGTCTTTTACATTCCTCTGCAAATATTTGCATGACCAGGCATGGTTTTATATTTCTTTCTGATTCTGGGAAACAGTTTTGCTTGGTGTCAGGCCTTGCCTAATGAGAAACATCCTTGTTTGACAAGGATTTCCTAATTTGAAACAACTTGTAATCTGCCACCTACCTATTTCTAATTTCATCCAATAGTAGAAATATAACTTTAGTGTAAAACTTTTCCTAAAGCACTCAAACGTTTATGGGTCTTCTGTCTTGCAGTATAGATTTTTCCTAGTGTGCTATCTTCTATAAATTGTGATAAATTTATGTAAAATATTTTCTGCATTCCCTATTTTTAATGGTTTTAATATTTTGTTTCAGTTCTTCTGGTATGATTGTATACATCAATAGCTTGTGTAGTTATTTGTGACTTTGATCTGTTATTCCCTCTTAAATTGTCAGTTGTTAACTGACTGAAAAGTGCTGAAAACTTCAGAGCTATAGTAAACTTTTTTTCTGTGATTTTTTTTTCTTTGCAAATATTGGGATGAGTATGTTGAGTTTGTGGTGGAGGAATACCCAAACCAGGAGTTATTTATTTATTCAATTTATGAAAAGTGAAACCCCTCATTTTCTAGCTTGTGATTAAGATTTTCAGTTCTTAAGTTCTTTCTGAATACTTGAAAAATATGTTGCAAAACAGGACCATTTGGGGGAAATAATCCCCTAAGATTTTTTTTCAACCTCTCATATGTATTTTGAGAGTGTTTTATTGGTTCTAGTAACATTTCTGCTTGTTTTTTAATGAAAAAAAAATGGTGGCTTAGCACTGTTCACTTTTTTGCAAAGTTGACCACTTTCATGTTTGAAGTTGCTGTTACGAGCTCTGTAACTCTATATTGCTGTTAGAACAGAAAAAAAATCTTGGAAGTAAAATGTGTGAATCAAGAAACCTAGTCTGTTGTGTTGTACCCATTTGAATCAGAGAGGAATCAGCATATCAGACTTTCTGTATGGAAACTTCTTGTGCTTTATCTAAGGTCAGATTTATGAATAACCTGACTTCTGATGACCTGTGTGGTCATAATCTATGAACTGTTTTCTTCTCCTTTCAAGGAGGATACAAAGCTTCATACTCCATGAAGTATCACACTCAAATTCATGTGTTGCTCAAGCAGATCATCTTACTAGTCAATGACATTTCCTTGTCAGGTGGCTTATTGGTGTTTTAGTGAACTTTCACCTATTTTTAAATTTTATATAAATCCTCTTTTTTAATTTTTATATATCCTGAGAAAAATGTATTTGGAAGCTGAAAAGAAGCTGATATTATAAAATTGTTGTGATCTGAATACTGGTCTTTTTCTTCATTTCTGTATTTCATAGAGTACCTGTGCTTAGTCACCTCTTTTTGGACTATTCCATACAATTACCTGTGTCCAGGTAATGTGTCATGGTTTACTTTTCACCTCTCAAATTTGTAATAACCCAGGGCTTTGCTGCTGCCTGGGAGCTTGTGATGAGTGCCCATAAGGATATCTTCTCTTAAAAATTTGCAGAACCCCATAAGCAATTTAAGGCAAAAATTGGAACCTATGTCCACAGTCAAGGGAAAATGGTGTGGGAATACATGCTGTGTAGAATAATCTAGTCTAAAGCTTTCATGGGTTTTGGTGTTGATAGACTAGTTAAGGTTCTGTATATCTGGACATCTGAAGATGTGACCTTTCCTGTAAATCATATTTGTGTAGATAGGAAAAAACCCCATAATTTGTAGGAAATGCCCATTTTATTTCATTTTACACTCCATCATCCGTGGAGTGTTCTGCTCTCCAGACTGTCTGGTTTGGTGGAGGGGATTTTTCTGATTCATGTTTTCTTCTGAGGGCATGAATATCTGCTGAGTTGATTAGCTGATGGCAAAATGTCAGCAGAAGGATGAACATGGCTACTTTCCTACAGTAAGAGCACTCTGTTGTATAGGGTGTGCTTAGTAATACAAGGGGCCGGCAGTGCAAGCTTTCAAATAATGAGCAGAGGCATCAGAGCTTTGGTTAAAAGAAGTATAGAATAAAATTTCTATCTTCCTTTCCTTTTTGACTAGATATAATTTAGAAGTTAGAGGTGGAGTGTATGCAGCAAAACCAGACTAGTCAGTATGAGAGATTAGATTATTTCCCCTTTTTATCCCTACTTTTTACTTTCTGTACACTCCTCACTGAGTTGTATTCATTACATAAGGATTTCACTAAATGTATTTTTTATATATATTTGTAAATACATGGATAGCATTCCATATTGGTAAATCTTGAGTTAGTTACAAAGCAAACATGATGCAGTATTTCCTTCATAATGAAAGGTGAGCATACAGAGCCTTATGTCATTTGAGTAAAATTATGCATGTATTAGGCAGTTGGAAAAATTTGGGGAAAAAATAAACCCACAATGATTTAATACTTCTTTTTGATGGCTTGCCAGTGAAGCCAAGGAAAGTCACACTGTCAGCTCATCACTCTGAGCCCCATGGTATTATCTGAAGTGCTTCATGTATCATTCATTACAGCAGGTAGAGGGACAGTGAAATGTGGTTCACTTTAGCAGGAAACTCCTTTAGGACTGTTTGGTTAAGTGACTTAATGGCTTATTCTTAATGTTCTTTTCTTTTATCTTGAGACCTTATAAATCAAAATGACCGAAAATAATTCAAATTCTTCTTGGCAGCAGGTCACCTGTGAAATATTTTCTGTCCAACTTTATTACTTTTGAATACAAAATGCCAAGAAAAACATGTGTGTGTGTCTGGGTATGTGAAAAACTTACATATATATATCTTATATGTACAACTATGGCTCCTTTTCATCTTCTGTATACTTATGTGGGCATTTGCAATGGCAACAAAGAAAAAGTGTTTTAAATCAGATAATCTGTACCTCATTATAATATGCTCCATCTTAAAAGCACTTAAGTTTTGACATGAGCCACAGATAAGTGACATAAAAGCAGAAACAAAGGAGAATTAGAAGCAGTGGGACTTAATGGGAGAGAAAAACATGTAGTGAAGAAAATATGAGAGCTTGTGAGCATTTGGGGAAAAGAGGGGAATTCAGAGGCAGAAAACTGCTCTAAATTTTTTTCTGAATTCTTTTTTTTAATATGGAAAATATCTATACATGTTACACAGAGGAATTTTTAGCAATCATTGAATCCAGGTACAAATAGAAGAACTTGGAAACTCTATTTAAAAATTAAATGCCTCAGAACTTCCGAGAAGGATAATTGCATTCATTCTCCATTTGTCTTTTAAATTTCTTTATCAGAAGAGAAGAAATGGACAGTCAAAACGAACATTTTATGTAGATAAAATTTGCACAGAAAAAAATACCCTCTCTTAGGTGGTTTGTAGCAGATATAGAAAAAATGACAAGTTCGGGGATAGTGGTGTCTTGGGCTGTGATCAAAAAAATCTCAGTTAACAATCCCTCTTTGTGAGATTCTGATATAAGCAGAACAAAACAGATTAAGTACAAATCTGACACGAGGAAGTGAATCCAGTGCATCCAAGCAACACATTGATAAGGCATCAATAGGAAGTACCTGTTAAGTAACTCTTTTCCAGCTCATGTTTTATAATTGGCCAAGCAAAATGGAGCTTCTTTATTAGCATTTTGTGATCTGTTAAGTAGTGAATGGGAGAGGTACCAGGCAGCTGCTAGAAGCAGAGCAGGAGGTACTGCAGCACTTTTCAAACCTGACCCAGAGCTTGACTGTAAATGTGCTACTCTGCTCTTGTACTCCTCTCCCTTAAGGCACAAACCATCCTCCCCAGTACTGAAGGAGGCTTCCTATTTACATTTAAAAAAATCTGACTGAACCAAAAACAGAGGCAATTTTGGTTTGGCCTTCGTGGAGCCCATACATTTCTGACCTTCTACTTAAAAGAGATTGTGTATTAACTAATTTCTTTTAATAATAAAAGCTTGATCAGAAAGTCTTAACTGTGAATCTGCAGATGAGTCAAAACAATCTCTTACTTTCTGGTTTTTTTTCAGTGTAGTGTAGAACTGCTTGTTGTTGCCTTTAATGTTCATTTTTCACTAAATCTTGCCTTGTGTCTTATATTTTTGGATTTCTGATACTCTCTTGACATGTTTATGTTGTCGCTTTATATTAATATTTCTTTATGTGTCCCTAACATCACTTCATGTGTAAATCCTTTCACAGGACAGATTGTTTACTTAAGATTTCTGTAACTGGTGTACCAGTACCAAAAGTATTTTTTTCTAATCTTGCGTTATAACTGCCCCCATGTAAGTTTACTTGGTTTAAGTGAAATTAAACACAATGTATTGTTATGGCCTCTTCCACATTTGCACATCCAAGGATGTACCTTCTGAACAGACCATGGGAACAAGTAGATGGAAGTACCAGTTTGTGGCACTGTAGTGATGTAGAATTTTGAAGTGGGGGAGGATTGTTTTCTTATTTCCAGGAAAATTATTTGACAGGTGCTTTCATTTTCTTGGCAGGTAGTTCCTCAGTTACTGTCGAGGCACTTTTGCCACCCTCACATCTCCCCAATAACAAATAATGGCACAGAGAAAGGCTGATCTGTACTTCCTAATCTTGCTTACATAATGCATGAGGCTTGTTAAAGAATTTAAGTGTTGGGTGTGAAAAGTCAAAACTGTTCAAAGACCCGTCATTCCTCTCCAGCACTGGACATTTGTGGATGTCAACTCCTCTCCTTTTGCATTGTCTACTGAAACTACTGAAACAGGTGGGCTGCCTGGAACCTGATCTTCCTGGGCATTTTGAACAGCCTTAAAAAAACCCAAAAAACCAAAAGCCAAACCCAAAGCAGAAACCTCAGAAACTTCTCTTCCTGTGTCCTTTCCCCGGTCAGTAGTTGAAGCTGTAAAACTATTTGGGTGCTGTGTAGGGGTGATCAGTGCTCCTCATGCCACAAGACTTCCTTAATCATGACTTAAATCCATGTTGAAAAACCAAAGAATTAGATCATTATCTTATACCTAATATTTTTAACTAATATTTACAGTTCTAGGTCCTTTTGTTGTTTCTACATGCTTCCTTGAAACTTTCTAGGACCAGAGTCTTGCAATAGTTAGTTCCTCAATCCACTCACATTTTATGGGGAAAAGTTTTATTTTTGGGAGATTGTTTTCTGGTTTTATATCTTGACTGCTTTGTTGTAATAGATCCTTCTGTATAGATAGATCTTCTGTATATGCTTTACAAAGAAGAATTGATCAATATCCTGCATTTTAGAATAGCTATTTCTTGACATTTTAAAGGTGGATTTTAAGTATTTATCTGAAAATGATATGTTACTACTGTGTATGTGAAGTAAAGGTTTGGATATTTTTCATGTAGAAATGCTTTTGGTTGTAGAAGTGCCTTTTTAATTGTCCTGGAAATTTTCCTTCTTATACAGTGGTAAGATTCCCCTTTCATTTGCCCTTCTTAGGGATATCCAGTCTGTCAAAATCTGATGAACATCTGAAGAACCCAGGTTGTTCTACTACCAGGGGAGTAACAGCTGCTGCTACAGCAGCCAAAACTGCAACTGCAGTGATTACCTCTGTGCTGAAAATGCTGACATGTCACTGTAGTAGAGCTTGGGGTAGTGGCTTCTGCTACTGCAGTTCTGCAGAGTACTGTCAGGTTTTGGTGGTGGTTTTATTTTAAGAATATCCCTTTTTTAAAAAAGAATTATATTAAGAAAATGTTTCTGTTGTAATCTTCTGAAGCACTCAGAATCTAGAACTGAGCCTGCAGTCATCTGCATGTGCTTCCTGTCTTTTCTGGTTCTGCATTTGGATTCTGAATTGTATGGTCATATACAATTTTTCCCACATTAATCTTGCCTTATTTAGACTCCAGAACAGCAACATCCAGGGGTGGAAATCTAGTTGTGTGAGCAGCAGTAGAATTGCTTTCTTGAGTAGTTTACTTTTCTGTAACAGCCTCCTGATGTTGTCACTTGCATGCAAGTTGATGTGGTTGATTATGTGTCCCTTTTTATTCATCTGTTTGCTGTCTTAGTGATTCCAGTCATGGAATCATAGGATGGCTTGGGTTGAAAGGGATCTTTAAAGATCATTTAGTTTCAATCCTCCATCAAAGGTCAGGAAGATCTTCCACGAGAAGATCTTGAACACTTCTAGGTGTGGGGAATTCAGAGCTTCTCTGGGCAACCTGTACCAGTGGCAAAACAATGTAATATCAAAAAGCTTCTTACTTGTATCTAATCTAAACCTACCCTCTTTCAATCTGAAACCATTTGCCCTTGTCTTTCACTACAGGCTCTGGCAAAAACAGTCTATCTATCTATCTATCTATCTATCTGTCTATCTATCCATCCATCTATCTGTCCGTCTGTCTATCTATCTACCTTCCTTAAATCTATCTACCTTCCTTAAAAGCCCCCTAACAATATTCCAAGGCCACAGTAAGTTCTGTCCAGATCCTCCTCTTCTTGATGCTGAACACCCTGACTCTCTCAGTCTATCTTCACAGGACAGGTGTTCCAGCCCATTTGTCATTTTCCTGACCCTCCTCTGGACCCCCCCCCAACAGGCTCCTTGTACTGGGGACTCCATCCAGAAGTGGATGCAGTACTCTGGATAGGCTTTCATGAGAGTGGAGTAAAGGGGAGAACCACCTCCCATAACCTGCTGGCCACACTTCTTTTTATGCAGCTCAGGGCACAGTTGGCTTTCTGGTCTGCAAGAGCACATTGCTTGCTCATGGAAAATGATAGAAAATTTCTTCAGCTCAATTTGCAGTCCATTCATCACTCAGCTTGTACTGATACTGGTGATTGCAGCCACACAAGTGCAAGACTGCACATGGCCTTGTTTAACCTCATGAGGTTCAGTGACCTACTTCTCAAGCCTCTCAAAATCCCACTGGATTGCATCCTTTTCCTATGCAACCAAGTTTATTTTTAAAAACTACTAGTCAGACCTCTTAACATATAAATACCATTGGAAACAACAATTTCCTAGGGTTCCATGGATTTTCTGATGATAATTTTGCTCCATTTTAGAAACGGTTATCAACTTACTGATGTTGCAGTCTGAAAAACACTGCCAAAGCATGAAGGTGGACTTGGAAAGTTTTCAGAAAGAGCCTCCTCCTCAAAGAGGGAGTCCAAGAGGAGACATGGGAGTGCAGAAGTTGTCAAAGTGGCAGAGAAAAGAGGATGAAAGCACTTTTTTCCATTTGTTGTTGATTGTCCAGTGATGAAGGGTCAGAGGCTTGGCCACCAGTAGGGAGCCAGACATACACTCCAGCAGGATGGGGGAGAGAATCAAAAGACTAGAAGTGAGAAAACTTGTGGGTTGAGATACAGAGAGTTTAATAGGGAGAGGAAAAGCTGCACACTCCAGGAAGGCAAAACAAGGCATTCATTCACCACTTCCCATGGACAGGCAGGTGTTCAGCCACGCTCAGGAGAGCCGGGCCTCATCACATGTCACAGTGACTGGAAAAGACAAAACATCATTGCTCTAAATCTCACCCATTCCTGCTTCTTCCCCCCACTTTATATGTGGAGCATGACACCATATGCTGTGGGATATCCCTTTGGTTAGTTGGGATTAGCTATGTCCCAGCTGTGTTCCCTCCCAATTCCTTGTGCACCCCCAGCCTCGTCACCGGTGGGGCAGTGTGAGAAACAGAAAATCCCTTGACCCTGTGCAAGAATTGCTCAACAGTAATGAAACCATCTCTATGTTGTCAGTGCTGTTTTCAGCAGAAATGAAGAATAGAGCCCCATACAAGTTACTGTGAAGAAAATGGACTCCAGCCCAGCCAAAAAAACCCACACAACATCTTTTAAAGGAACTCCACGTAGTTCCATCACTACAGGCCTCTGGATTGATGAATTTGTTGTGTGGTCTTCTGGTGTACTAATAAGTGTCTAGGGGATGAGGGAGAAGTTATAAGAGATCAATTTTTGTGGCAGGATACATCAGGAATCTGTAATTTCATTCAGTGTATGCATGCAGTGTCTGGAAAAGAAGATAAAAACTATTGTGAAAAACAATATGACACAAAATTACTGAGGGCAGCAACAAGAGTCATAGAAGAGTTTCATATTAACATATTGGTTTAGGAATTCAATATTGGTAAATAAAAAATAATGCAGACAAAGGAGGAATATATGCAAGGAAGAACTTGGCAGATAATTCTGTTAAAAATTTGATTGTGTGCTTAGTGATGCTAAGTAGGTAAATCTGAAAAGGATTAATGAAGGACTTGGAAGGAAAACGGAAATATCATTACGACCCCGTATGCAATGGATACACTTGTGTCTGGAATACTGACAATAATTATTGTTGCTCCCCATTCTCCTCTGAAAAAAAAGATGTAATAAAACTGGGGAAAGTAAAGAGTAATACATTAAAAGGTAGGAACTGCCTGGATAGGACATACCAAAGACCTAGTAACCTGTTTCTCACAGCTGGGAATGGTGGGTGCCCAAGAGAGATGCTAGGCTACATGTAGTGGTGCTTCACTCACATAGCACAACAAATTCCTGGTGTCATATCTTTGTAATTTGTAGCACTGAACAGATTTTTTTTCCCCCTCTGTGTTCAGTTCAGTTTTGATCCTGTATAAACTTGAACTGTCTGCAGAACCCTGCACCAAGGCATCTCACAGCAGCCCTGATCAGAGGTGCATAAGTTCAGCATGAAGCAGAACTAAACAGATTGACTCTTTGGCCTGGATGCAAGATGACTGAGAGAGAACATGACAGGGCTACAGAAGAAGACAATCAGCTGGTTGTTGTGGAAGATAACTGAAAATGAAGGGATTGGAACAAGCCTAAAAAGCCTGAAGCACATAAAGTGGAGATGGATGCCAGCAAAGTCCTGACAGTGCCTGACACTGTAATCATCCAAGGTGGCAACAGGCACTGTTCATTGCTGCTTTGCCAGGAAACCTCAGCCAGGACATACACTGACCCGTTGGACTGCGTAATGAAAGAAAGGGGTGCAAGTCCTTTATAAGTCTGGTTTTGCCCCTAGACTAAAACCAGTTTCTCCAAATGTGCTTTAGGATTTAGAAGAAAATTTTTCAGTGGAACAGTGTGGCTGATAGAGGGAGTCCTGATGTTGCTGGTGAAGACTCAGAGTCTGTGACACCAGTTTCCAGTCAGGATATTGGCTGTAATGGCAACATAACTTGTAAGGGCAGGAGAGCAGGTAGCAGAAAGTGGTGCAGGCCAGTGGGAGATGAGTATCCTGGGGCAGATGGGTAGTAGGATTTACAGATCTCCCTTGTGCTAAAAGGGTCAAAGGTGACCGAAAAACTGGGTTCCTGTTCTCCATTATGTCTAGCAAGGTTCCTTCAGTACTAGGGGAAAAGTCATATATCTCTGTCTCTTGGAGAGTGTTGCCTTGACCAAAGGTCTTATCTCTAATTCCTGTGTGTGCATTTTCAGATGGGATAATCTGGCAACCAGGAGACCACAGATTCAGGGTAAGGATGGTAGAGACCCTGGCATTTCTGGGTAGTCTCTCTCGAGATGTCACTGCAAATACAGGCTCTGCCAGGCAGCAACATGTCATATTTGATGTACACCATAGGAACTGATGCCCCGTGTTCACAGGGAGACCAAGAAGAAATAGGTCCATGGCCAGCATCTGGGCTGGATGGAGCTGGATTGATGTGTTTGGTCTTGTATTGGCAAGTTATTTCCCTGTTTTCCCATCACTTCATTCTGCTGGATGAGGGGACTGAAGAAGTACAATGGTGAACTCAACAGCAGATCTTCACTTGTCCAAATGTTTTCTCTGTACTGTCTGTGGTGGTGGTGGTGATACTGATAGCTCCAACAGGGAGAATGCAGTCAAAATGTGTCTGTTTGCAGGGGAGGTGAAACCCACGTTTTGGTAGGATCTGCTATGTGCTACAAGAAAGAAAGCAAAGGGAAACTGCTAAAGTGAGGAGAAAAGACGTATGGGTTAAAAGGTGTAGAGCGTAAGGCATTCATGCTAGAGAAGGAGGATAGATGCAGTAGAAATTGAGCAAGAGGGAGGGAAAATGAAGACGAAATATCAAAGGTATCAATGTCTGTAAAATTCTAAGGGGCTTGGTCTCTCAGTGAGAGGTAGAGGGACAGCAGTAGGGACATTCTCAGGTCCTTTTTATAATTCCTTGGGGCAAACATAGTATTGGTGTATGTAAAGGTATAGAAAGGCTTTTTTCGTGTGGCCAAGTGGTAGAAAGCTGTAGCTTTACACTAAGAACAAATAAAATTTCATTCAAACTTCCTGTTTCATAAAATGCCTGAAAAGAGAACAGAAATATGATTTTGTCCATGCTGTGTAGAATACAGCCTTTAAGGAGGAATCTGAATTAATGTAGTTTGCATTAATCTACTGTTTTGATTTGGCGGGGATTAGTAATTTATTGGATGGAAAATTATTTTAACTTTGAAAAAGGGCACATTACCCCTTTAAAAAAAAGAAATGTAACAAGTCATTTTTGCATGTCAGTATGTAGTAAAGTACAACTGCATTAGAGAGATGTTGGTGTGTAGTGTATGGGGTCATCAGTGACATTCACAAACTGTAAGTTTAGTCTCAGTATTGGTCTATAAGCATGAGGGGCTCAACTCACAGAAGCATCAGAAGAAAAAATCAGAGAAGGGATTAGAAAAATGAACACACCAGAGGAGAAACATATGATGTATGAAAAGTCAGCGGCAGATTTTCATTATTAAAATGAGCAAACATGAGACATTTAAAGGTAGAAGGAAAATATTTTCATACACAATGTATAATGAACTCGTGGAAGTGCTCAATATGTATTAAAGAATTAGAGGCAGAAGATCTTTTTTGCAGAAACTACTCTTTATTCAGAAGTTGTTTTATTGGAAAAATACAAATACTTATATTCACTCTTCAGAAATATTTATTCCAGAACTTTTTTCCTGGTCTTGCTTTTGTGTTGCCTTTTCAGTTCTTTCCCAGAACTGGTAGTTCCCTGAGTCCCTGCTAGATGGCATGGCAAGCCACCACAATAATAATAATGTGATAAGGCAGATGTACTGGCATGCTCTCTACAGTAGCCAAGAGAACAGCTCAGCCAACAGTTTTCCATTCCCTTTTCCTTCCTATATTTTCATTGTGTTTTCTTACTTATATATGGGAGATCACAGCTAGGCTTTAGTTTCTTAATTATGAAAGCAATTACAAGCACAGGTAAAGTTCTCTTTCTCCTATATAGATGAAGGGAGATAAAATCAATACTGCTTGTAGCTGTATTTCATAAAGCACGCTTGAGTCTTAATAGATGTTCTCTCTTCTTTTTCTGTCTTCCCTGCTGTAGAAACAGTGTGATCCAAGCTGCAGCAATATATTGTTCCTTCCCTCACACCCAACTACAGGTGAAACTTTCTCCTTGGTCCCACAGGACCCTGTGAATCAGTAAGCACTGGCCTGCTGCACGTTTCACTTTGGCTTCACAGACTGTGCTGGGATGAAGGCATAATGTTTGAATGCTGCTACTAACAAAGCAAATATTCAGTTTTGCCTTCAGTGTTTTTCTCTCTGTGTTAAAGCCTGATTCGGAAAGTCTGGTTTGCCTGCTACTCTGTTAAAGGTGAAATTAAGAGTATTTCTAAACAACTCGCTGAGGTGACACTGTTGTAACTGCTGTAGGCATAAGCACAATTGGTGTGCAAAAGACTTGGGAACATTTTCAAAATTACCTTTTTGAATGGATTTTAGAAAGTGTTATTTTAATGGCTGCTGCCTTACACAGTAATTGTTTTTAAAACAACCAATAGGTGCGATGGGGAAGGACCAAAGGCAGGTGGTGTAAGTGTGGATTAGCTATGGGAGTGTTATTTGTAATAGAATTCAGTCAATATTTGCAGGTGCAGATTTACAGAGGGGGACAAGAGCACAGGAGTCTTCATCTCCTAGTCCTTGCAGCAGCACTGGGAAAATGGCTATCCACAGCCCTGCATTGCCATTTCTCCTTGGCATCTTGGTCACAGGAGGCAGATGTGGATCACTACAGGGGTTCTGTGACTCCATGCAGCAGCTGGAGAGTGGGAGCCTTGTGCTGGGTACTGTATGGTGGAGGAAGAAGGATAGTGCCTCAGCAGGTGATCAGGTGTACAAGGGGTAAAGCTCATCTTGTGCCCCACACCTCTCCCAGTCACATGGAAACTGCACTGGCCCCTGCTGCATCTTGACTTGGCAAAGCACTCAGACACCAAAGCAAGAGGCTACAATATTAAAGAGGTTAATGTGTAAAGCAGTCATGTAAAAAAAAATCCATGCTCTCTTTTTACCAGAGTTTAATAGAAAAAGCTTTTCTACACTGTAGAGTTAGTAATTCTGCACACATGGAGGGTGATCACAACTAGTGAGTCTATTATAAATAGTGCTAAGTTTATCAGTTCTAATCTCATTTGTTTTCCTAAAGAAAAGGTAGGCATTAACAGATTCTTAACTTGTGATAAACAAATTCTCTTGTTCCGCATTTCAGGGAGGATCTAGCAATGGAAAACTCTGGGGAAACACCTGCTTAGTGTAGTATAACCAGCCTGTTTAAAGCCTGCACAAGTAATTTCAGCAGTGTTAGTGCTGAAAGTATTATGGAGAATGTGAGTAATGGATATGAAAATATGGTATTGCATTGTAGAAAATGCCCTGGAGAGGCAATATGTGATTACAGAGTCTGAAGGATCTTTTGTGTGAGTCTTAATGTGAAATCTTTATGTTGTTCAAGTCAGTGGCAAGGGCTGTGTAATGACACCTGAAGGGAGAAGAGCACAGAGCCACTACATTGATTATTGATGCTGTCTTTCATTAGAAAGTTATTTGAAGCAGTGTATACCTCTGCAGGTAATCCTGTAGATAATAAGGGTTAGATGTGTGGAAAGACTTAAGCATCCATGTATTCTTTTTGGTGCAGTTCTAGTCTTTAGGAAGCAGCAGGGATGTTAAAGCCCAGTTCAGTGTGGCATGCACAAACACACACCCAGTCAGGATCCTTCTTCTTAATGACCTCAGCTGAATTCCTACCAGAATCAGTCTCCCTCAGCTTAGCCAAAGGGAGAGTCTTCGAGGACTTGCAGTGGCTATGGCTATTCTCCATGCACCTCTTCTCAGATTCATTACTCTGTGTAGTTCAGAGAAGACTTGAACCTGTCTCTTCATCTGTGCCAGAAAGAGGACTGCGACCTCTTGTCTGTCAGATATTCAGAGGGGAGGGGAAGAGGGAGAACTATCTCCTGTTAAAACTCTTCCAGTATATACAAGTAATGACAATTCATTACAGCAGGGACAGAGATTGATGACATAGGCATATAATTAGGGATATCACCTGGGAAGTGGGAGAGTCAGGTTCTGGTCCATGCTCCAATGAATATTTAATTATTAACATGAGATGGAACAGCTCTGTCAAGCCTGGGTAGGCTGCACCTGCAGTTCTTCTATGGTTTTCTGCTGCAGGCAGTCTCCTGGCTAGTAGGAGAACTGGACTGAGCCCCTTGTTTCCAGTTTAGTAGGTCTCTCAGATCAGATCTTTCACTTCTGCTAACACTCACCACTGAACAATTTTATAAGACAGCAAAGATTTTTATTATTTAGCTTCGATTTACTTTTGTGAGAGGTCACATGTCTCAGGCATTTAATTTGGAAAGAGAATGAGAATTTTTAGAAAGCTCTCACATCTCCAGGATAGGTTCCTTTGTGTTCTGCCAAGGTGGACAGAAGTGAGGAGTGCATTCAATAATTTATATGAACTCCTAAAGAGGAAGAAAGAAAACAGAGATAAAATCTTCTTGGCCCTTTCCCAGATGAAAAACTGGGGAATCAAAATCTTGGTGTGCAAGGTTCAGTTTCAGTGAAGTCTCTGGAGAAACTTGATTTTCTGGTAGAAATGGAGTGAAAGGCAATCTACAGCCCCAGACCCTACAAGGAGGTCAAGCTAAGGAGGAGAGGGAGATTCAGTTGCTGAAACAGGAGGGCCAAGTATCACTTTTGGTGTTGACTCTGACATTTTAAACCTGCCTGGCCTCCTGATGGTTTGCAAGGGAGCAGATCTCCCTGAAGTCCTGCTTCAGACCTGCAGATATTGTGGCTGCCCATGGCATCTCAGATAGCTTGAGGTGACAATGTTTAGGCAACTGAATCCCACCTATCCTGTCCATCTTGCAAATATGGTCAGTCTAGTCTTTGAATTTGTCTTGTTGTTCTGCTTCATCAGCAAGACTAGTGACTACTAATGTGAAAATCTGTCTCAATCTATGCAGTGGCTAAAATTGTTCTGTTCTTGCAAAAGGAAGGACAAAATAAATTCAGTTTGAACCCCCTTGTCATGGAGTAGCTGGTCCAGTTTTTCACTGATCCTTTTTATGGCTTAAAAGCAACTTCACAGTCTACAGTACAACTTTTAAGAAATTATTTGCAAAGACTGGCTGAATTTTAATAGGTGTCTATTGGAAATTTGTAGTAGTTTTCTTTGCTAATAGTATCTTCCTTACTGGTTTTATCAATATTTATTAATTTTACAAGGTTATGATGTAGTAAAAAATAAAATATGGCAAATACAGTTCTAAGAGATCAGAAGAAGACCGAAATACATCAATAACTTCCCATTGAAAAATAATAAGACAAGAACAACACAAGGAAGTTTATAATGGAGACAGATACAGATTAGGGACATTCTGCAAGATATTGTGTAATACAATGTGTGCCAATAACAAGCAGTTTCTGTTTTCAGAGACATACAGCTTTGCATCTTATATTGTTCTGATTTTTAATTCATCTTGATTGTCTTATATTTGAGATGCTCTTTGCCCTTAATATAATCAGATTTGGTAAGATTTGCTGTCTCACTGGATTTCACAGTCTAGGTTTCATGACCTTGACTGACATATATCTGGATATCAATTACATTTTATTAAAAAATATATCCATTGTAATATAAGCATTTCCTCCCTCCTGCTTGCTTCAGTAATACTTGCTGAGAATCAGGGGAAAAAAATTGCAGGTCACACTGTTACAAAAAGGCAAGACTGACTGGGTCTTTTTGCGAACAATGTTCTACTAAGTGCTCTGTTTCTATTCAGTGTGAACATAGACTCAACACTGATTTTTTAAAAAGTTGTGTGGAACCACTTGTTACCAGCAGTTCCTCTTGGAAATGCCACCCAAACCTTTGGGCTTGTGTGCCAGATCTCTTTTGACTGCGTCTGTTGGCTGATGAGCTTGTTCCAACCCAAGGATACTGCTGAGCAAAACCTTGCCTGTCCTCCTCAGTATCATTTTCAATGCCTGGCTGTCAGTTTGTGTTCCAAAATGCAGTGAGCCTGCTAGCTGCACTGCAGGAGAAGGCCAGGTCTGGACACCAGCTGGCAATGAGCTTACACTCAAGTGCTGTCCTATGATCAGTACAGCTTTGACAGCTTAAGCCCTGCCTTCCCTCTTGCTATTACAGTCCTTCTTTGGAAACTGGCTTTCTTTTCCAGGAAAACAGCCACAGGTGCCCCAGGTATACAGAGGGCTCCAGTCTGGTGCTCTGAAGGAAATATTTTCTGACACAGAATTTAAGCAGGAGGCTTAGGAAGCTCATTGACAAGCTGGCAAGAGAACAGTGGCAGATCATGGATTACTGCTAACCACTCCCGGGGTTCAGAAGGATAAAGGATTGGTGTGAGCTGGTGATGGCATCATGGCAAGATTTTGACATTTGACACTGGAAGAGTATAAGGGCAATTTTGCTGGAGGCCAGCTGCCTACCAACCATGAAGCTACTCCAGTAATGGGACAAAAACAACCTTCTCCCAGTGACCCAGACAGAACTAAAAGCAAAAGGAAAACCAAACAAAAAAAAGGGAACAGCACCATGAGTTTTGGATGATTCTGTGGATGGCGTGTGCCAACAGTACAATAGCCAGTAAACTGCAGGACCACTGAAATGATCACTAAAATTTTCCTCATCAAGGATGAACTAGTCATGATGGGAATGAGAGCAAGAACTTTTTCCTACCTTCTGAGAAGAATGTCAGCTACAGGGGCACATCTTCTGGCACCATCACTGAATGGAGGGGCTTGAATAAGCATCATTGTCATTTTGTTCATCTGATTCTTGGAATAAGCTGTGTTTTCTTTGCAGAAACTCTCTCTTCTACCAAGTAGGATAAAATGATCTGATTCTATATGGGCAATTTAAGACCAAAATGTTAAGCTATTGACACAAATAATTGTTACTGAAAAATACTTTTAGAATGGGAAGTATTTCGCAAAGGCAATTACGCTCTTCTACTTATTTAATTAAGAGTGATAGCAGAAAACAAGTCAGCTATAGGCTGTGAAACTAAAATGCTGTAGAGGGCCCTAAGTCTTCATATAAATCTGAAGCTTTTATCATTATTGTACAGAGTATTTAGTAAGGGAGTAAGAATCCAGGCAAGTGGTAGGTTCTGGAGTCAGTGCAAAGGTGGGATTTCTTTCTGGGCGTAACAAGATAAAAACTGTTGGGTTTCGGGTTTTTTCTGAAAATAAATGAGAATCTTTAATCAGTTATTGGAAACATGGAAGCATAAGAAAAGATAAATCTCTAATTATTATTGAGGATTTCATCAGTTTGAGAAACCATCCAATGGGGTCTGAGTAGGAAAGAATATATTCAGAGAATCCTCTCTGCTTGGTTCTCCTTTTTAACATGTAATCAGAGACCTTGAGCTCTGCAAACTCTTCCACTACTGATAACAAGTCAGTATTTAGGTTTCAGAATACACTCCCAAACTGTGAATGAAAACTAGAAAAGGAAGAAAAAAACAGCCTGGTGCAAGACTTTTCTGTTTGTCTCCTGATTTTACACAATGGAACCTCTATGTGCAATTGTGTTGTGCATTTTTAGGGCAAAACACAGTATAGAAAATAATGCAGCTTGATGAGTCAAACTCTAGTACAGTATCATTTTATATAAGCAGAGAATATTTTTACTCATTTAATTTTAATAATTTGTATATTTTTTCTTTACAATAAATAATCCAGCTTTCGTATTTTTGTATTTACAACCCTTCTAATATCCCAGTACTCCTTTACATATTGTTAGTTAATTTCTTTCATTCCTAAGGATTCATAGTATTCAAATGTTTATAAAGAATTAATGTTTCACCTTGATCATTACTTAGTCAAGGTAAGTAACTTTTTTTAATCTCGTCTTGCAAATCCTTCCAGGTTCTAAATTTTAGTTCTTGCTCTCCTCTGGACTCCAAAAGAATCTGTGAGTATGTTTTTCTTCAGAGACAGGATTCTAGCCTGAAAAAACCCCAAACAAAAGCCAAACAAGAGTAATGCAGTGTCGGTATGGAAAAAATGATCTACAAACATGATGTTGGGTTTTTTTTCATATCTCAGAGAATTACTATCAACAGGTAATAAAAACATGTAACTAAAATAGTTTCCCTAAAGTATTTTCTCCCACACGGTTTAATTTATAAGAAAAATAGATTACCTCTGGAGAGCATTTATTTATGCATTCTTCTTTTCTATAATCTGTGTCATTTTTATGGGGTGTTTTGTTGTTCCACCTCTGTGGAAAGTAGGATTTTTTTAATCCCCTTCAGACCGAAAAATACTTTGCTTAGGTTGGAGGTCTTCTGATTTGTCACTGGAAGGCCCCTTTACTTGCGGATTCCTACTCATTAAAGTGGTAGTTTATCCACCTTCAAATGTCTCTGCACTGTGTCACAGACACTTATTTGTTCTCTAGCCATCAAAGTGTATTAAAATTAACAGCAGTCATCACATGAGTGGAGGGTAGCCATTCTCAGACACACAGATAGTTATATACTCACAGCAGGAAACTCGCAATCAAATTCTAACAAAAGGTCACATTTGCAATAAGTAAAGGAAAATGTAGGTAATTGGTTATGGAATCAGTTAATATCTTTGCAGGCCTTGAAAGGCACTCTGACGGACTTGAAACCCTTTTGTTCAAGTAATTAAAAGTGAGGTATTGTGATAGTATTAAAAAACTGAAGAAATTCTTGGTGTGTGCTGTAAAATGATGTTGCTACAATGGCAAACAAATTTAAGAGGGAAAATTATTTGTGGGTTGCTGGAAAAGACATACAGACTTGGATTCTGGATGAAAAGCAGAAAAGGAATAGGGAATGAAATGAAAGAAGATGTGAAGATTAGCTCTACAAAATATATTTTTATATCTGGTTTCAAGACATGCCCACTGTTTCCTTCAGCTGATTTAGTTTGGTGGCTGCTTTAGAAACACCAGGCTGTGGTGCTTTCCCAGGCTTACCACAGACTTCAGGGTATCTGCTGGTTTGGAAAGCAGTGTCTGTCTTTTTCTGAGGCTGCAAAGCATTTCAACACTGGCTGGAATTCTGTTTCTTCTAGTGGCACAATGCAGTCCTGAGCCACATCTAGAGTTTAACTGTGCCCTGGGTTGGGCAGACCCCTGAGCCTCCTGCCACAGAAGGCAAAGCACAAAGCAGGGACCTATCAGGAGACAGACTGTGGAAATGCACTGCTGTTTTCTTTGTCCATCAAACATTCCTTTTCATCTAGTTCAAGCTAGGAGTTTCAGACAGTTTTTGGTGTGTCTGGGGACTGAGTCTTTAGAGCATCTGGCATGACACCCTTCCTCTACCTGTAGAAAATTGAAGTTGGTACCTGAGGACCCTCAGCAGGAGGCTAGGTGCTCCCTTGAACAGAGGGTGGTGCATCCTATATCTTCCCATTTATGCTCTGGTTCTTTGAGTTGTGAAAAAAAGATATCTGCTGGATCAGATGGAAAAGATGTGTGACCTGGGCATATTCCTGAATCTATGGGCTGGGGCACTTGGTAAGAAGAGGGAAGGCATGATTTAAATCTTCTGCTTGAATAAACATTTTAAATAACCAAACAGCCTTTTAATATGCTGAGAGAGTTCTTTTCTGACACCAAGTGCTCTGACAGATAAGCTGGGCTGTCACACTCACACCAACTCCTCTGTGCCTTAATCCAGATTTGATGGTACCACCATACAAATTTTGACCCCTTCTACAAATATGAGGTCAGGCTGGTTTTGCTCCAGAGCAGCCCCAAGCCTGGCATTCCTGATAGCTGAGGAAAATCCATCACTGAGCCCTGGTCTCTCCAACTATCAGTGAGTCCTCTCCTTGCTGAGCAAACAGAAGGTGGAACTGGACCTACACAAATTTGGTGGAGGAACTCCATGTAGGACAAGGCAACTTCAGGCCTCTCAGAGATCCCCAAAGAAGTCCCAGGATCTTTCTTAGCTATGACTGGCAGTGGGGATACAACCAGGGATGTGGATGAAATACCTGTGGTTGCTTCCAAGCAATCCAGGTGTGCCTGTGTTTTCCCAGATGAGCAAGGGGTAGAGCATTGTAATTTTGACTCCCTTTAACGAAAATAAAAGCTCACCAAACAGAAATCTTTTCCCTCCATTCAGCAGCGCTCTCTGCAAACATTCTAAAGGAATTGATAGTTGCCAACAGAAAAATTTAATGTCATCTGTCTGTTTTATTTTCTAATAGCTAAATTATCTTAACAAAGGCAACACAGGCCTGATCTTGGAATGCTGTGTGGAATCTCCCAAGAAGAAATTTGGGAAGCAGAAGAGAACTTCCAAGGCAGAATCAAAACCTCATTAAAATACATTAATTCAGAGGAAGACCACAGATTGTGCTTCCTGCAGGAAAAACTGTTTCAGTGTCACTCCCTCTCTCCAGGCTCAGTTTTCCACTTCCCACATGTCTATGACTCTCATAATCTTACCTCTGCACTATTTTTAGTGATTCTCCAACAAAGGTGATCTTGGGAATGATCAAGTCTCAATTTTCTGTGTTGTCTGAGCATATGCAGACAAAGAAATCACTTTTAATTTTTTCCTTCCTTTTCTTTCTCACGCTGGTGTCTGAAGTGACCGTCACTGCTTAGACCAAAGCTGGCATGAAAAGTGGTTTGCCTTGTATTAGAAAGAGTGACAAGTGTCATCTCAAATATGTACTCCTTAAGCTCTGCTTCTGTGCTAGTGCAGCAAATAGGAGGAGGGAAAAGCTGGTTAAAGTTTTCCCACCATGAGGTTCTTCATTGTGCCAGTCCTGACTGGACACTGTGTTCAATCAATTCAGCATAATAATGAAGTTGTGAAAGTTAGTGAGAACATTCAAAAGACTTTGAATTTTGAATATTAAGTATTCTAGAGAACGGAGTCTAATCTGTAAACTGTATGAGTGAGGGAAGAAGGGGAAGAACAACTCTTACTAGTAACACATCAGTTTTATTTGAGGATCTTTCCCCAGAGAGTTAGCAAAAAGGAAGATAATAAAGCATTTCCTGAATTGCTAGGTGGAGACTATTTGCTCAGTTCTAGTTGAAATTCTTGCAGGAAAGTCTTTGTAAATTTGCAACTCTTTCAATTAATAGGAAGAGGGAAAATACCCAAACATCTTCTTGTATTTAAGAAATCAATCATAGGTGGAAATTAGAAGTTTGAGTAAGACAATATTTGAAACAATTATTGCAGTAGGTAAGTGTTACTTTATAGGTTGAAATACCTTTGCCAAAGCAATCTGTTACAAAATTCAAATAACATTTAAAAAAAACATAGGTAGGGATCAAGTTGTTTCAATTAATTAATGAATGAATTTATCCAACTGAAAGGCAAGAAAATGAAAATACTGAATGAAAGTAAGAACCTCTCAACATTTCTCCTCTTTCTAGGCTAAATTGTGGTTAAAATATCTAGTCTAAAGCAATTTTCATGGAAGTTATATTTTTTTATGTAGAGTTTTTTGGGAAACAGTGTGAAAGTTTTTTTCAGGAGATTCTCTTTTAAACAATTTGGCCATGTGAGATCAAAATATTTGAGCCCTGTGGTATGAGGCCTTCAGAGCTCACCTTGCTCAGCTTATTTGAAAGAAGATCAAGATGTAACCTGATCACTGGTAACAGGAATTTCATAGTGGAAAAAAGCTCTGACAGTAGGGGATTACAATCTTGTTGACACAAACATCCAGAAATCCTACGGAAGCCAGACAGCATTTCTTGAAATACAATACTGTTTCCTTGCTGTGAGGGGAACAGAGCTTCTGTTGCATCTAATCAGGTTCCCATCCTGGAAGTGTCTTGGTCTCTGCTGTCCTCTGCCTTTGATTGACTGAAATGTCACAGCCCCGGGCTTGAAAAAAGGTATTTGATTGATTAAGGACGTATGAAATTTAACTTCCCTGAGAAGGTGATATGATGGTCCTTTCAAAGCCTATAAAAGATACCAAAATATCTTGTTGAACAGGTTTGGGCTTGCTTGGGGTTTTTTTCATAAAAATTTAAATTAATGATTTGCTCTTGGGTTTTGGAGGTTTCTTTACTTGATGTAATTACTTTTTTGTAGTAAAATTCTAATTTATTTTCTTTGTCTGCTTAACTAAATCTCCCAGGAGCATTTGCACCACATTTCAAAACTGATCTCTCTCTTCTTATGAACCTGAAATGTTTACTGTCTTATTTTCCACCTTCCTTCTGCAGCAGTTTTCCAGTGTTGTACTGGAAATTATGTTTCACCATCTGCAGATTGAGTCAGATATAAATTAAATTTAGGGTTTTTTTTTTAACTGGGATTATTTTTGTAGGATTTGCCTTTGATATTCTCCTCATGAAAATTCTCCATCCATCCTTTGATGATTGAAATACCTGGCTGGCACCCCAATAAACTTTGAAAAATAAAAATATTTTAAAATTGTATGGTAAGTTTGAATGCTGAGGAGCTACGAGTAACATTGATTGGGCTGATATTTATACAGTTTCACACTCCCAATCTGTCACACCTTCAGCTGCTCCTGTTCACTCCAGCCATGCCTGTACAGTCTGTGCTCATGGCTGTAGCACCCAACCTGCCCTCCTGTTGTAGGTACACGTGTTTAAGCAATAATTGTTCTCCGGAGCTGAGGAGATCATCAATTTGCAGAACAGAGCCTTGCACCCCCAGGTTGCCTGGGTACTTGCTGGCAGAGCCGTGCTGGGAAGCCTGGCAGAGCCAAAGGGCTTGGCAGGATCACATCAGTTCTCTGGGTGCTTGTGAGGGCTGTGAGGGCAGCAGCCACTTTATGCAGTAAGCCACTCCTGGCCTGCCTTCCTAACTCCCACTGGTTTTCTGGGAAAAGATGGTTTGAGTTTTCCTGGTCTTCCTGAAGTCACCCTGTAAGGAGGGGAGGGACAATGCTGAGTGCTCGACAAAGGATATTTTTCCTTTATGCATTTCCAGAAAGAGAAGTACGGAGGACACAGAAGACTTAGTTCATGGTAGACAGAGCAGCTCATTGTATGTGTTTTGTAAATATTAGAGGGTTCAGAGAACAGAATAATAATGCTTAGATATAAAATATTTACAATTTATCTATTTATAAAGCTGATAAACAAGTAATATCATGAAACTAATTTAAAATGTCCTTTTATTTTTTAAAATCTCAAATTGGTTCTGCTCTCAGGATAATTTCTGCTGTAAATTTTATGTTGCATATTTAATACTATTTGGTTTCAAGTAATTATCTGTTTTAAATCTTACTGTTGCAGTTTCCTTGTATGCCCTAGGGCAACTGTGTATAAAGTTATCAAAAAGATACTATATTCAAAAAGAACAAAATATGTAAAGCTTTGTCATATTTTTACAATCCCATGTATATTTATCATAGTTTCTAATTATTCTTTTTGCTTTACTGCATATTATTAGTTTAATTGAACCATAAACTTTAGACTAATAACACCAATTTGTCTTTCATTATACTTTGCTCTATTAACTTTTACAAATGGGTTCATCTCAGCCACTGATTGATGGGCTCACAGCAACTGTGCTAGATTTCTTGCCCAAACAACCATGTTGCATTTTCTCTTCTTGGAAGATGCTTTTTCTTTTTAATTTTTTTTTTCCTTCCCCTTCCCCCCAGATAAAAGATTTTATGCTTTATTCTTAGAGTTTAAATATAAGATACATTTTGTAACTTCCCTCTTCCAAACATTAGCCCTTCTGGCAGAAACCACCAGCAGTAAAAAGAGATGGAGCTCTCAACTATTTCAAGAGATCCTTTTCAAAATAAAATGTTTGGTTCAGAGTCCTAGTAAAGCCCTATTCTCTTCAAATTCTGAGGAATTTTAATCCCCTAGTGATCTTCATAGGCAGGCAATTCTCTGTTAAGTAGTGGGAATTTCATTAAAATATAAAATCACATATATCTTTTGGAAAAAAAACCCTCGTAACTATAAAATTACAGAAAAATAATAGAAAACTGCAAAACAAAAGCAAATGTGAAATGCTGTTATAGGGCCACATAGCAAATTCATAGTTTGGTTAGGGCCAAGACTTTTTAACAGCACAGTCCTCAGATATCCTTCTACTCTATTCACAAATCTAATTATCCTCAGGGTGAAAAATTAGCATTGAAAGTAAGATGGTCTCTCCCAGCTGGGTCAACTCTTATCTGTGGTCACCTGGGCCAGCTTCACAGGCTCAAGTGATGCTCTGCCTTGTGCTGTCCTGCCACTGCGGGGTCGGTTTCTTGATCACTGCCCACGTCCTGTGAAGACTTCTGGTCCAACTGTCACATCTTTGAAAAATACAGAAGCAGACAAACCCTTTGCTATTGTTATTGAGGCTCTGTTTCTCAAATATCTTGAAATATAGTTTTCCCTGTCTTATGTTCTTCTTCCACTTAGAAAAACATTTTGTCTTTTGTACTGTCTGCTCTTCTGCTTTCATGCAGGCCTCAAATACAGTTGTCTTTCCAAGATTCTTTCCAGGCAGAGCAAAAAGGAGCTCCAATCCATCTTTAGCCAGGCAGACAACATTTGCAGTGTCACTTAAACACGCAGGGAAAATGCAGCCACTGCCAAAGAGACCTTCTGGAGTCCAAGTCCCACAGAAAATTATGGGAGATATCAAGCATTTTGAATAAGGAAATATGTGTGATGCAGGAGTCAGAGATACTTCTAAAGTTAGCTGTGTATCACCACATTAATGATAAAATTATGGCAAGCTAAGGGGAAAAAAGGTGGAAAATGGATGAAAACAATGACAGCTTGAGAGGTGATCAAGCAGAATGAGAAGAGCACATGAACGGAGAGGAGATCTGCATGTGGAAATTGGAAAGGAAGAAGAAAGAGATTTGAAGTTCAAACCCCTCCAAAAGATATGAGAAGATGCAGAGGAGAAGAAGCAGAGTGAGCTACAAGCCATGCAGTATTATGGCATCCAAAGATCCTCTTCTGCAATAGGAATATTGCAGTTTCTTACTATGAAAATACCTTTTTATGTGTCTTGGACAGTAGAAAATGAAATGTGCTTATTCCAATGCCATGGCACCCCAGGAGCACTGTCCCTAAATAACAGCCTTTCTGAAGGAGAAATTTACCTTGGGAATGTGATAATCCAAACAGTAATATCCTACAGCAATATCCTGCTCAAAGCCAGTATCTCACCAGACAGAGAATTGTGACATGCTTTTCAACTCAGCTTTTACACATTATGGGGTACTAGCGATTGCTAACGATAGGGGAAAATGGGGTTGAAGCAGTAACTCTACAGCAAGAAATAGCAGAAAAGTAGTACAGAAGGTTCTGCATTTTTCCATGCCTCCATCACAGTGTTTTAGTGTATTCAGATGTCTTCTTTCCTGCACAGCCCTTGCTAGGACCTGTCTGGAGTTCCAGAGTTTGAGCATTTCCAGTGCCTTTCTGGTATTTCAAGGAAATGTTGTAATGACTGAGCTAACAGTTAGAAAAGAACACATCCTCTCTCCTGTTGGACCTTGTTTTCTGTAACTTCAAGCAGCATTAGTTTCAGTTTAGTGCAGGAGGTAAGGATAATGAAGAGGAGAGCGACGGAGAGCTGTGCACTGCCCACAGTAATTGCTGTGGCACAGTAAAGCGCGATAGCGGCACTTCATTAGGGTAATTTCTATGTCACTACACTCAGATATTCACAAATGACGACCCAGGCTTGTAAAACAATTACATCATTAAATGAATTATGAGACTTGGTAATAAGTAGTGCATCTGGAGACTCTGTATTTGCCATCTGCATTTTGAAAATACTCATGGAATACTGTGAGGCTTCGTTTTCAAGCACCTTCAGAAAAAACAAGTTTGGCTGCAACCTGCTTGTCTAAACAATGGCAGAGATTCTCCAATAATGACATATCCTTGTAGGTCATGGCTTCAGAGTAAATTTCAACTATATCACTGCTCTAGAGAAAGCTGTGATAGCTGTCAAGGTTTCTAATCTCCCACAAAGCATTTTTTACGTGCATGTGATGCATCTTGACTGTTTTGTAGCCCCTGTTCAGATTTTGAAATCTGACATGTAATATTGAGATTTTAATAGATTCTTTAATTACCTTATATGATTCTATTCTTTGGTGGCTTTTAATTAGGGAAGCAACTATAACTTTTATGAAGACAAAGAGGCTTCCTTTGTCTACAAAAGTCACCACACCCTGCATGTCACATAAAGGGACATCTAGTGAGCACATAACATATCCTTACTGAATCATTGAGCACCAGACCATGTGGTTTATCAAGCTACATTTGTATGTAGATAATCCTGTGATTATCTAACTTTTGTAAAGAAATTATATGTTTGCTACCTGCACGTTGGAAATTACAATAAACTTTTTACTACACAGCCCTTAACTTCTGATTACGTTTTCAGTATATATTTTTGAAAAGAGAACTGTGAATATTTTTCAATAAATGAGTTAGCTATTTTTTATTATATCTACATAATCTGCAAATACTATTTACAGTAGAAAAATATAAGCATTTCTTCTTTCACTTGAAAGAAACTTGGTGTTTCTTTATAGTATGTCATATTATCTCTGTGTTTTTTCTGACACTCACAATGATGAATCAGTTCAGCTTTACCCTATGTAAACTTTTATTCTGTTCCTGAACTTAACTGATCAAAATAAAAATAGTCAAAGCATTAAAGCTCTCTCCGTATCATTCTGAATTAACTGAAATCACTGTAAATGATCTCTTTCCTTTTTTTTTTAATAATTTCTCTTATTCTTTGCCTCAGTTTCTGTGTCATTCTTTTTGGTGGCAGTGGCAGAGGCAGAAAATGGAAAGTGTCATTTTGCTGGAACAGAACACACAATTTTCTGATTGAATTGCTCACTGCAGCCATCCATGTCCTTATTAGTAAGTAGCGCAAAGTTCTTACAAAAGCTTATTCTTAGTTTTTAAAAGAGCAATATGGGTAATCATTGTTAATAAACAGAATTTTGATCCATGGTACATTAAAGTAAGGAGGAGGAATTAAACATCAGAAAAAACCCCACATTATAATCAGTGAAATAAGGATGTCCTTAGTTCTTATTGAAATATATACTTAATTGCTATTCTTGCTGCTGAGAGTGTATTTGACCTGTCAATTATTTAAAGTGTTGGTGAAGTTTATTGCTGAATTTTCCCACAAAAATGTGTACCTATTGACTTTTAGGCTGGCACAAAGTTTTTCACATGTGTAATTAGGAAAGAGGTAGATTACTTTTTACCATGGAAAGAGCATTTTTTTACTATGCATCATTTAAACAATTATTTTTTGGACGTAGGCTTTTTGACTCAAAAAATTCTACAGCTTATGAAGTTGTTTGTTATTTTACTGTGATTTTATACACAATGGAAGGGTGAGAAAAAGGTCAGCAATAACTCTGCAGTTGCATTTTCACTGGGAAAAACATAATATTGATCGATAAGAAAATGGAAAAAGCACAACTATTAGCGTCTTACTTGATCTTCTCCGACCTTTACCCTGCCATGTTGATTTTATTCTTAAATGTTATGTCTGTTGTTCCAAAGGTTTGTCCTGTTTAGTCTTTTATTTAATTAATACATGATCTTGTTTACTCTTTCTAATGTTAAAACATGAAATTCATTTTTATTCCTTGTTGAACCATTGTCCTCTTTACACTCAGCAATTCACGCTGGATAATAACTCCATGTAGAAATTGGCCTGCTTAAAACTACTCTTGAATCATAATCAATGGGTACTTAAGTTCACTAAACTGTTTTTCGGGGTTCATAGGATGGTTAGATTTAAGGATGTGTAAGCTCTTTAGAAAGAAAATTTAAATCTCGCGCTCTGAATCTTCTTGGGTGTAGACTGACAAGCAGAATATAGGATATTGAGCCCCAGTCCTTCGCTAAAGATCAGTGTATCTGCTAGGTAGTGACTCCAAAATGTACTCAAGGGAGCAAGAGCTTTACAATGTGAGGACAGTCTGCATACAGTGCAGTATTTGGTACATGTTTAGTAAGGTACTTCCAGGGATGGGGTATCCACCACTTCTCTGAGCAGCTTGTGCCAGTGTCTCAGAGAATTTCTTCCTATTATTGAATCTAAATCTACCCTCTTTGCATTTGAACATGCAGGTGTTGGGCTTTTTGGGTTGCACCCCTTGCTGAGGAGCAAGTCGTGGCAGCATGAATCTCACTCACACTTGCTGGGAGCAGGGCACACTTGTGTCCCTGCACTGCAGGAAGATGGGCATTCTTGTCCCAGCCCCTTTCCTGGCTGACACCTTCTTTTCCTCACACTCCTTCAGCTCATGAAGTAACCATTGTCTTTGGCAATGTTTAAAGAAAGTTAAAAAGCAACCAAAACCTCAGATGGTAAACCTCATGGTATTTTTTCTTTCCTTCCTCTCCTTGCACTTTTTCTTTTAAAAAGGGACAGAAACCCAGCCCCAAACTGACCTGAGTCTGAGATCACGCATTTGTAGGTCCAAACAACAATATGGGGAATTCAGTATGTCAATAACTGGGCTTATAGCTATGTTCTAAATTGAGTTTATAACTTCTTACTTCGGGTGCTCTGTAACAAAAAAAAAAACCCAGTAACAAAGTCATTTGCACTGTTAGAAATAAATGGGCTTCAGAAATAAGCTAAACAACTTTAGGGCTTTTTACAAAGGAATGTTTATCATTTGAATCCAAGAGTTTTGAAATAATTGTGAAGGTTGTTCTTGGTTGTTCTTGGTTGTTCTTCATCTTAAAATTTCAGAATGGCAGGGAAATTCTAAAGGATGGCAAGTAAGTAAATTTGTATCTTAAAATGATTGTTAGAATAAATCTGTAAAGATGACATCAAGTTTATCAAAATAATGGGATAACTGATATGTAAAATAAAGGATGAGATTACAATTCCTTTCAGTTGACTTCTTTTTTTTTTTTTTTCCATAAACCAGTCTTTTCTGGCCTCATTTCCTTTCTTAAGAAATGACACGCTGATTAAAGGTACCTTTATTGTTCTGTTCAGGCTGAATATCTGTACAGTTTTTCACATATTACCATGCAAATTTCTCAGTATCATAAGGTGATATGATACATGATATGTGAATTATAAATATCCAACAGAGTAATTACCAGACTATCAAGTATACTTTCACTGAGGTCTCACACAGACCAGTTCTTGCCCCAGTGCAGCCATAAATCATTGACAAAAGCATAAAGGAAATATAAAACAATTGTTGATAAGGTTTGCAGGTGCCACAAAAACAGAACCTGTGGTAAAAAAGTCATGATGCTGGATTGTCTGTACACAATCCTCTTAATTGTTTAATAAACTGGAGTAAAAAATAATGCATATTTTAATATAACTAGATGTCAGGTCACCACATAGGGAAAAAAATGTAAGATTAAACATTAAGGAGAGAATACCTTGAGAAGCACTGAGCCTGGAAAGGTAATAATACTTTTTCAGTGGAAATATTTTCTCATCTGGTGCTACAGCTAAAAGGATTAGTGTAAATCTGTGGTTTTACAAACAAGAAATCATGGAACAGGGAGAGAGAGCTGTGTTCTCTCTGTCCACAAAGTTACCGACACTGTTGCCAAAATGCAGTCTGATATCTGTTCTACAAAAAAGATTTAAAAATCTTGCAGAGTGCTCAGACAAGAGCTATAGGAATGATTTTACAGACAGAAAATTCCACTTTGGAACCAAACCCACAGGAAACTTGAAGTTTTTAACCTCTCTGAATGAATGATGCTCAAGAGATGTATGTGCCCTGTATATAGTCCTCCAACTATCAAAAGTGTTTCCTTTCAGTAAGGCACTTGAATTCAGAAGACAAAAGTACCCATTTCAGTAATCAGAATATAAAGTTAAAGCACTATGTATAGAAAGATTATTTATTTTTTTTCATTTGCACTTGTACATCAAAACTGAATGTTGAGGTTTTTTTCTCTTTCCTTAAATGATGTTTTGCAGTCAGTCACAAGCCTTTAAACACAACACAATACTACATGAAATTAAACAGATAAATCATACAGAAAAACAGATTATATTCTGTTTTTTAAAATCAATTACCCTCTATGAATCTTACATACACCAACACTTCTCTGTAAAAGTCTTTGGCATAATGCCAGAATGAAAGGCAGATCTTATCATCCATATTTGTTCACATTATTTTTTCTCAAAGGTGAACAGTTGTTAAACAAATACCACAGGCTTTTTTTGTAAAAGTGTACTCTTCTGTCATCATATCATTATTTCCCCAGCTCTCTCTTTTTAAGTGCTTTAAAGTTGCTTTCAATTGCAAATTAGCCAGGACTAAAAGAAGATGGGCTATGAGATTTCTTTTTGTGGAACATGTATCTGTGATCTCAGATGTTTGTTGTAAATAAGGATTGTATAATAAAGAAAAGGCTGATAGATATATTTGATTTAGTGCTGGCTATTCCTCATGAAGCCTGATTTGTTTTCCTCCGAGGTTTTGCATATTTCTTCCACTGTGTGAGGTTAGGAGGAAGAGCCACAGATAAGAAAGTATCTGGAAGACTCAACAAGTTATCTGCCTTGACCTTTGGAGAGCCTTAAAGGGAAGTGTTGTCACTCTGAGGAGATGTAGAGGTCATACTAGGCACAGAGCCAGCCTACAACTTTTTTTAGAGTGTGTCAGAGCCAGGGCAAAGTGAAGACAGACTAGACTTAATCCTTTAACCTAACCTGTCAAAACTGCATCAAGTCAGCACTGCCAAATCTGCAGCCACCTCATAACTCAAAAAGGTATGCATGAGTGCATTTATGAATTTGCTTTTGAAAAGCAGTTTTATGGTTTGGTATTCACAGCATTATGAAACCTGGCCACATCACTGGGAATGCAAACATAAAGCTAAATGCTGCCAGCTGCATGAGCAATTCATCCCACTGAGCAGTAAGAAGATATGAAATAAGATTATTGCAAAAGGTGATTGTTTTCAAGGGATTCTTACTTCCAAATGTAAAAAATGCAGACTTTGAAGAAATCAGGTTTGTGTTGTTTTAACAAAAACAGTGAAAATAACCTATTTGTCAAATCCACAGTAATAGATAAAGCATGCAGCACATTAACCTGGTATTTTATAATCACTGAGTGTACAAAAAATACTGTTCCTGTGTAGTGATTATTTTCTAAAAGAGCAGGGGATTTTAGTTATTTGGAAGACTTACCTGTATGGATGTATGCATTTTGGCTTCTGTGTGTGTGTTTTCATGTGCATTTTGTGTGAACCTGCAAATATTTATGAAAGGAAGCTCCCATGTGAAAATTAACACAAATGCATGCAAAACACAGGGCCACATCCTTACCACTGGAATCTACCTTGGCTGACAGTGGCACCACAGCCACGCTCAGACATGACACTTGTCACAGCTCTCTATATGTCTGTGAACTTTAAATCATGAATACACAGTGATGCAAATGAAAAGTGCTAGAAAGCTCATTTTGTGCCATTAATCCTTGAGGTTTTCCCTAAGATGGGTAAAACACAGTAACAATTTTACCTCTGCTCAAGGAGAATGTTCTGAAACCAATAGCCTGGGTACACAAAAGTCTATAGGAGACTATAACCTTCTCTTGAAAGGTAGGATTGTAATCTGCAAAAAAAAGCTGATTTTTTTGGTCCTATGTTGGACTTGAGCTGAAAACCTACAACCTGTAAGAAAGAGATCACCTTCCCTGCTTTATTTGTGAGGGTTTACATGGTCACAGACAACAGAAGCATTCTGCAAGCCACAGCACAGGCTCTTTGTCTGACACTGGGGCAGGCCAGGCTCCAGCTCATTCTCCAGTGTTTGTTTGAATGCTTTTACTGTGGGCTCCCTGCAGCTCAGCATCCAGCTTGACCCATTGGAGTATGTGGAACACCCAGGTGGACTTTACCTGGTCCATTTGCTCCCTCCCAAATGCACAGCTGCCACATGGAGGGTGAGGCAAATCCTTCTTTCCCAGGGCTGATGGTTCAGACAGCGTGGGGGTTTGTAGGGATCAAGGAGCCTTGAAGAGATTGTGTGTGTGTGTGTCTTGCAGGGGGCTGGTGCTATAAAGAGATCTGTGTCTGTGAGGGACAAGGACAGAGCACGAGTGTGATCTCTGCCTTAATGATCAATTAAATAGGAAATTGTCAAAAGGAAACACAAAAATGTCAAGATTTTGTTAATAGTTCTTGCTTTTGAGCTTGGAAGATCTGTTAATGGCACTTTGAGATTTTTATGCTGGAAACATCAAAACTAGAATGTGGTCTTCAATCCTCTCAGAAAATGAGTGTGCTCTCATCTTAATGAGTCACCTGAGCAATTCCAAGGCAGGACAAAGAAATCCTGATATTTACTTTCCTCATGGAACATGACAAATCTGGAAATGTGAAAAGTAAACCAAATCATGAAAAGAAAAAGTAAAAGGAAAATATAATGCACTGTTGAAAAGAATAGGGATGTCTGAATTATGAGTGAAGTCAAATAAAAATTATCATAAACACATGTGCCAGGGATTTTAATTAATATGTATCACTGATCTTGTGTGTAAACTGCATTGAGTAATAAAGAATTCTACTTTCAGAAGGAGAAATAGGCTGGCAGATGCTCCCCTCAGTCTTCATGCTTTTCTGAGGAATGACAATCTATTTATGTATTATAGGACAATGATCATATTAGGCACAAATATTAACTTTTTCAAGTGGATACAAATTGAATAGTCTAGCTGATTGCTAATAGGAGAAAACAAGAGCCTGTTCCCTTCAAATCAGAATAGAATTGAAAAATACTCAGTATTATCACTACTTAAAAGGAACACTAGTGTGTTGTTTCATTCTTAAATTGCTGAGGATATTTAATAAAGCATACATATAGAACAGATATACAAGAATCATAATGCTGCCATAAAACTGAAACCTGCATTATCTGTTACTATTGCTTTTGGATAGAAATGAGTCATTTCAGAAGAAATGTCTACAAAAACAGGTTTTTAACTTCAGATGCATACAAAGAACATGTTTTACCTACAGTTTCAGACTTTACTGCAAGGAGGGCAGTCCAGGTCTCTGGGATGGCTGACAACATAACCCAGGCCATAACTCCTGCTTCAAGCCTCTAAAGACTTACAAATTGCCCCAGACCTGAATTTATACTCAGAGCTAAGGATTTCCATCTTTCAAAAGACATTTTACCAGTTTTTCTCGGTCATCAAGGTCTTTATTCAGGCTTTTTTCTTGTGCCTTTGGTAGAGAAAAACTCCTCTTTATTCAGAATATGTGTTATGAAATGATTATTTTGTTCAGCAAGTATTAAAGAGCCATGTCATGTGTTTCACAAGCAATTCAGCACGAATACCCTGTAAAAATGCAAAAGTTTCTGCAGGACAGACATTGTAACTTTGGACAGTTTACAACATATATAACCATATGTAAAATTATTCTATAGCTATTGCTATTGGTATAAGACAGTTAACTCAAGGTGGCTGTGGGTTAGAAAGCCTGCAGCAGCTGTACCTCAACTGCACTTCAGTATGAAAATTACTGGCTGTGCTACCTCAGAATAAAGAGTGGGAGAGATGGCCTTGCCATACTGCTGTTAAGTGTTTTGGTATCATCCAGTAACTTGAGAACGATAAAAAAGAAAATTAGTTTTTATGTGTCACACAACAATTGCATTATGAAAATGGAGCTCAAAGTTGACTTTGGCCATGCAAACCTATTTTAGTAAATGGAAAATCAGAAGGTGCAAGTTTGCCATTTCTAACTTGTGGTCTTTTGAGAGTTTGGTTGTTTTGTCCTGCCCAATACTCAGATGACAATTGTCACTGGGGACTCAGCATAGTGTTCATATGATCTAAAGTGTAGGGGGCTAAGAGCTATTTATAGGTATGACTCAAAATGTTGAGCCTGATACATGTTGTTCTACTGAGAAAGTTACACAGGAAAGGGTATCAAGAGAAAACAAGAAATGCTTATCAAATGGCTTCTTGGATGTAAATATGTATTTGCTTCAGGTACCTGAAGCTTTTTAACAGGTGCTCCTGCAACTGGAACAGAGAAAAAGCACAAGGTCTGGTGGCAGGAGGAGCAGGTATGGATCTCCCAGCTCCATGGGGTGGTCTGTGCTGGCAGAGCACTGTGCTGTTCAGCTGGCAAAAGAGGAGGCAGAGCCTGGGCTGGTGAGAGTTGTAAGCAAGAAAGTTCCTGTGTGGGCAAAATCCCTAACTCTGTCCCCTGTGTGCCAGAAAAAAAGAGCTTATTCCAAGGGTCTCAGCAGTGCAAAGCAAGCCTTTGTTTTGAGCTCATTCCCAAAGGTGTGGTGGGTTCTTCATACTCGGAAGTTGGTGGGTTTACTTGACATTATTCCAAGGAGACAAACTTTTTATTCTGATCAGGCTCAGAAACACCCTCTTTCACCTCTGACAGGAGCCTGATTGCTCTAGTGCTTTAGATCTGAGTTACTTAATGATATCGAATGAGGCTGATCAGATGCTGAAGGGCTGCCAAGATTACAGGCCTGTCGTCCCTATCACTTTTGTTATTAATTATGATAAAGCTGTACAAGCTGCAACCTGGTCCATTCAGTGCAGACACTGGGACAGCTTTCCTCCTTTATAGTCCCCTCTTTTCACTGCTCCAGCTATTCTTAGCTTGGGGAGCTGTCCCTTGTGGGATGATTGTCATCTGGTGTTTATACATTGCAGCAGCTGACTCAGATAACCAGGAAACTATAACCAGCTCGCTCACTGTCCTGGGAACTCGGCAGCATCAGGGAGTCTGGCCCAGTACCAGGAACAAGAACACAGAACACATGTTTCTGATGCTTCATCACTTTTCAAACTAAGACCACAAAGATCTCTACAAAGCAGTGAAACATAGACAGGTACCCAAATTGCAGAAATGAGACCCAGACTTCCAGACAAAGAGATGTCCTAAGGATCTTGATGTTTGTATGATTCCTGCCGTGTATCATCACTGGCAGGTGATGATACAAGAGGTCTCTGCCTCTGTTTAAATTACAAAACCAGTATATGTTCTTTTGAAAGTCCTGCTAACTCCCCTACACATTCCCCTATTGGTCATGTTTTATGATTCTATGATCTTCTGTCAGTGTGTCTGTTCACAGCAAAGCAAGCAGGGCAAAATTATTAAGTCATTAATAACCTTGAGTGCACAAGGTTACCACATCCACAAAACCCTTTTCTGAACATCTTTATTACTAAATTCATTCTGATCTGATTTCTGAAAATTAGTCTTCCACCAAAAATCCAGAAGTAAAGGAGAAGAAGGGTTACAAACAACTATATCCTATGTGGCAGGGTCTGACAAAGCTGTTGGGGCCTTGAAGCTGGGTGACTGCCTTCTTCTCATGTCAGTGAACAATTCTATCAGTTTGAAATGGGCATGTAACTTCACCCCAAGGCTTTAGTTTCACAGACAGTTGAGCCCACAATGTCTTACTGCAGACAAAAGGAGGAAATCTTGTATATCCCATCCTGGCTTCCTATTCTCCTTCCCCTGCTCTTCCTCCTTGTCTCAGATTCCAGCTGTAGATCTCTGCCTGCTCTTTTTGGTTCCTTTCCTGATTCACACCAGCTCACTAAAATACCAAAAAACATGGTTTTTTTTATCATGGGTTACTTTTCCACTGTTTTGATGGACTGAGCTAGCTGATGACAGAGCACCCTTGGCCGCTGTATTTTGACGCACAGAAACAGCTGAGTTAGAGTGACACAATTCTATCCCCCTGCAAAAGTGAGAGAAGAGGCTGGGGCAGTCCTGCTTCTTGCCCTTCCACTGCTGAGCAAGATTTGGTTGCTCCTTCAGTTGCACCTGAAGGATGGGGATAGGCTCAGCCCTTGTTTTATATAAAACCCTTGGCTACATTTGAACTTAAGGTCTTCCTTCTATCAGCCATTCCAAATGACAGCACTGCTGTTTAAACTAGAAACAATTAGAGGAAGTGCTCAGGGCAGATTCATCGCAGCCCCCTGTGCAGGGACCCTTTTCCTGAAGACCTGATAGAGCTGTTTTCCTTGGTGGTCAATGAGCTGTTATTTCAGGCTTCTCTTGACAGCAAATATTTCTGCCAGCTTTGCAAGTCTCGGCATTGTACCATGACCTGTCATTGGAGTTTTCCTGTCACTGCTTCTGTTCTGGGGTTCTTACAACTTTCTGTTTGCAAAATAAAAACCCCTGGTAACAAACCTGCCTTGGCCCTGGTGCACCCTTTTGCTCTCAGTTTTTGTTCATTACTATCCAGCACTGAGCTAACTTCTGAACCTTTTGAAGTGAGCTCACAAAGAAACCCTACATTTCAAGAAAGAGTTACAAGGCAGTTAACACACCAGGATTATTTGACTTAAGAGTCAAGTCTAGATCCCAAGGATCAATGACGTTGTCTCCTCACATTTAGAGACCACAGCAAGCTCTAGCCAATCTCCCAAAGCCTCAGTGCACAGATATGTGCAGAACAAATGCAGCCTGTGGGCAATAAGCAGCAGTGGGCAGCTGTTCACACACTGGAGGAGCAGGAGGCATGAAGCTGTCACAAGACAGCATGGCCAGTCAGGAGCTGGTTGCAAGTTTTCCCACTTATCACTGCTTCCTTTCATCTGTTCTCGTGTCAGATTCAAAATACTCCTTTTCCTCAGGTAGTGAACAGCAAAGACACAGATTTTTATTAAATGTCTTTATTGTAGGGCCATTTAAGGGAAATTACCTGTCTGAGAAGCCACTCAGAGCTTTTGGGAGATTTTTACAGCTACTACTGTTATGAGTGAATGGAATTTGGGGGGAAAAAAGAGAAGCTGGAAATGAGGCTGAGGCAGGGAAGTTTCTCTGCATATAAGAGGATGTAGAACAGTAACAGTGAAAAACTGGGAAAAGAAAGAACAGCATACCTAGTAGGACCAGTGCCAGTCCAGAACTAGGATGAATGTTAAGGGACATGGGAAAGGAGAGAGAAGAAGAAAGATTATGATTCATGAAAGCAAGCCAATTCACCCTTCCTAATTCTGCGGCGTATTCCACTTTAAAACCTTTTGTGTGGTATCAAAGCAAAGACTGTATCACACAGCCTGAGCAGCCACCACAGTAGCAAGGGAGCAGGAAAGAGAAGAAGTAGCAGCACACCAGTTAGGATTGCAGGGTGCTGATAGCAGGCCTTGCAGGATGCAGAGGTATGCTAGCAATGTCTCCCTTATTTCAACGGGTGAGAGGGGTGTTTAGCTCCCAGCTTTACTCATGAAGATTAGTGCTGCTCCCTCTTAACTATTGCTTTGTGGAAAGTCCAGATCAAAAGGCACAAACCAGCTCAATAGAGAGTGCTGTTCAGGGAGAGACATAGAAATGGTCACCATGTGTCCAGATTATTTCATACTTAGGCATTTTGTCTGAACCAGTGCTGAGAGATCTATATTTGGGTTAAGAGAAGTTTGAGAGTGCTGCTGGAACAGTTAGGAGGAAGCTCCAGCCAGACTGTGTTATCCATGGATGCTGTGTCCTGGCCCCCATGTGAGGGCACCACACCTGAATTCTAAGGCTGTTTCTTCTGTACACCCTATTCTGCTCTTGAAAGAAACCTAACAAGCAAGGAGGGAGTCAAGATCTGCTGCAGCAATCCCCTGCTGTGGGTAGTAAAGGGACTGGGAGAGTGAAGGCACAAGCCTTCAGTTCAGACAAAGCTTCAGTGTCAGCAGTTCTGCTGAGGTCTCCTGTATAGTTCAGCTCCTGGGACTTCTTCCAGGGTGTTACTAAAAAGAGTCTAAATAAACAGATCTGTATTCAGTCAGGCTGAACCCATCACCAACATCTTAGAGTGAAGTGACAGCCGGTGAGTAGGAAAGCCCTGGAAAGTACCTGCCTAAATTCACAGCAAGCCCCTGAGTGGGATTCCTCTAAACCATCGTGGTACTGGAAATCAGAGAATCTGCCATAGCAAGCATCTCTTTCCACTGGCTGTAGAGTAAGTTAAAGTTGATTAGGTGAAGCACTCTATTTTTTTACGCGTCTGCAGGTGGTTTCCCTGCTCTTCTCATTATGTGGGAACAAATTATCTGTGGGGCACAATGAAAAACCTGAAATTTTCAAAGGAAGAATCAAAGATGAGGCAGAAAGTCACATACTTCCTTAGTTATTGCAAAGGAACCTAAGATTTTTGAAATGTTTTAAATCCTGTATTTCTGTTAACTTTGATGTATTAAAAAAAACCACAAGCTATTTGTTAATCTTCTATGTATGAGTGTAATCAAACAGTCCTTTGAAAAAGGAAAGTTTTGGAAATAATAACAGGAAAAGCATAAGCTGTCCTAATTTTCCTATCTACTGCCTTTGTCTACTTAAAGCATTCTCTACTTTCCCTTAAAATTTCAAAGCCTTTGAAATACATTTTGCTTTGCTCCTATTTATAAAGAGTATCCAGAGAAGTGGCTGGGATTATGGGTTTACACGATCAGTCACACACAGCAGAAGATACAGCTCTGTGTTTGAAGAGAAACCATAGCCTGACATTTGTTCATACAGATGATATGATGAATAATTATGAAAAATGATCCAATTTGTGAAAATTACAATCAGGTCATGTACATTACGGGGAAAAGAACCAAATTAATTATGTACAGTATGTAACTGTCAAATACCAACAACATCTGTAATGAAAAGTCAACAATATGTAAGGTTCCAGTTGATTTCTATAAATTTTTCTGAATGTTCATGTTCCTTGGATTCCTCCGCTCCTGTACTCCAGCTTATTAAGCTGTATTTGTAAAACATTGGGCCAGGATTTCAAAGAATGTTTTACTGTGGATTTTTGTTCTGTGGAATCAAAACCATGGTCTGGCTACCCGTGACTGCACTCTCCTATGAAGCTGGGTTGCAGGGCTCAGCAAAACTCCTACCAAAACTGCAGGCAATTACTGAGTTCCTAGTTTTGGAAATTGAACTTGTTGTGACAAATAGGCTAACTGTGAATCACTTGTACACGTGAAAAGGTCTAAAGAGTAAATAATCTTTCAGAATTTTGGTCAGTGTTGCATCATCAATCCCTTAAATTTTAATAGTGGAGTCGCTGATATTACTGGCCCACTGTAAAATTGATTTTGTGTGAAAATTCTGTGAATTTTTACTGTACCTGTTAATTTACTTTATAATTAAACTACTACTTTAGTAAAACTAAAAAGCTTTTTTTAGTTTTACTCTTTCCTAGACGCTTTAAAAGCATCAGTGTATCTGAATTGTGCTAATAATTAAAACATGAGCAGTAATGAATGAAAAATTGCTAGAAATGGTAGCATAAAAGCCCATCTGCTTTTTTTTTTATTATTTTACATACTCAAAGAAATCTAAAAATGGAAACAAGTGTGTCAGCTCTGAAAACTGAGAGTCTCAACTTTCAGTTGAATTAGCTGACATCTTACCCTTATGTGGGACTACTGTGATGGAATTCTAATTGTATTCCAATTATAACTTTGGAAGTTGCTAATAGAAATATAATTTTATTTTTAAGTACCTGATCCTAAGCTTAGAAGTAGGAATTTTTTCTCCAACTCTTTTGGTTTTTTTTTCAAAAAAAATAATCTCATGACTTAATGTGCACATTTACTTTAAAAGGGAAAGCACACATTTTGTACAAAATACAGATTAGGAAGAATAAAACCCCATTTCAGAATGGACTGGGTGTTCACAACAGACTCACTGGGGAGTTTGATCTTACAGTCAATGACCATGTATTTCCATCTGCTTAGTTTTTCTTGTATGATTACCTTAAAAGAATTCTTGCCATATGTCATTTGAATCCTTCGGGGTCTTTGAAAGAAAATGAGAGGACTACTTAAGCAAGATTTGTAAATATATATGTCTGTCCATATGTATTAAAGTGTACAGATAGTTTTTATTTTATGCTATACTTAAATTTATTAAAAATAAATGAAATGTACTGAATTTTATAAAAGCTAAAGTATGCAGCTCATATAGTTTATTTCATTTAGCTTTTGCTGACATGTATCTGTTAGGGAACAAGCTCAAATATTTATATTAAAAGAATGAGAAAAAAATCAGAAGTATGCCCAGCAGAAATACTTCCTTTTCCTCTTACAGAAATATATTCATGCAAATATCTGACACAATTCAAGTAGGTTTTTTTTGTTTATATAATCAATGTGAATAATTGTGGTAATCAAGAAATTGATATTGCTTCAACTAGACAAGGTTATACAAAGTACTATGCATGAATTATCATGCAGCTTTCCTAGCGCACAACAATCCCACCCTGAAATACTTGCTCACTTCTTTCCTAACCTGTAGTCCTAATATTGTCAAACTGCACTAAACAACATAGATCATGATTGTCATTTATGTATCTACCTATCTTGGTAGGCAAGTTCAGTCCATGTTTCTTTCTGTGCACTTCAAAGGGGCAAGGCTAAGACCCAGTGGGCCAGACCAAAAGATTGGAGAAATCAGCATTCAAGAGGAACAAAATACTGAACTTCCAGGCTTTTAAAGCAAATTTGATATCAATATGGTGTTCATAATTGCCAGTTTCTTCAACCAGAATCTTTAGGACCTTGCAGAGGAAGAAAGGAGGGATGGGATGCCCTAGTCTGGTCTGAGCAAAGCGATTTCACCAGTATTATTTGTGTAAATGTCAAGGCCTAGATCTAGAAGGATAAGGAGGCTGCTTAACTACTTTGCAGTTCAGCAGCAGCATACAATGAAACGTACTGCAGAAACAGCTCTGAAGTGAAGGTAGCAAACTGGTCCAAAGTGTTTAACTCCCATTTCTCAGTGAATTGCCCAACACACGTAGCAGCCTGTCATTGCTGAAACTGTTAGACAATGTGCTATTGATTAGGGTCATATATTGTGTTTTTGCAGAATGTAGTCACTGAACATATTCAGACTTACTGTTGCCACAAAAACATTTGGTGACATGGGCTATATACTAAAGTACCTTCAGTTTTTATCCCACACTTGAATCTGCATGTGAAGTTATTCAGCCTCTTTGCTCTGGCTTTGAAGAAGGAGGCATCCTTTTTGGAAGCTGGATGCAATAATCGTGGCCACACATCCCTCTTCAGTTCAGGAAGTCTCACTGGTGAGAAATGTGCCAAAGCCTGCCTTTAGGACTGCATTATCTGACTCAGTTTTGATAACATATGCAAAGTCAGGAACTTATCCTTTTCCAGATCACAAACAATTATTATATTGCTTCCTTCTGGCAGAGCATTAATCAGGATAAGTCAAGAGGAAGGCTGAGAATCTTGTCTCCTTACATCTCAGTGCCTGGAGAATTTATAGTAGTTAAAGGCAATGGAATGAAAATAAAACACTTCCTTACATCCTTTTCTTAATGTTGTCCTATTTGTAGAGATATCTGTCTACCAGTCAGCTGCCTCAGTGACAGCAGCTATCACAGCTCTGTAACAAGACTTCCTATCCCATTCTCCTGGCTATCTACAGTGCCAACTGCTTAAAAATAACACTCCCCCCAGGGGCATTGCAGCTCAAATGAGGTATGCCCAATGGAGGACTCTCTGCAGCTATCTTTGCAAGAATCCTTCTTCATCTGCACCTCTCCCATGCACATAGCCTCACATAGCAGCCACCCACTGGGAAAAACAAGCTGCTGTTATTTCTTGGCCTGCAGAATCTCTTCCTGTGCTCAGCTGAGTTTGTATCAAATTTGGGAACATGCTTCCAGTGAACAGAACATTGCATTTCACCACTCTCCTGTAAGTGATGCATCACAAAATGAAGTGTCCCTGATCCCCTCTGTCCCTATGTGCCCTACTGTTGGGACTAGAGAGAGGAGGAGGTCAGTAGCTGCTCACAGCCTGTCAAGAACAGGCTACATCCTTTCTCTAGCAATCCTGTGAGCAGCACCGAGAAGACTTCAATTTACATCACACTGTCCCCATCCTGTGGGTCCCTCACACTCCAGAGTAACAAACCTCTTCATTCTTCAGCATCCAGGCCTGAAGTTAGGTTGTGAAGAGCTTGGGATGTTTGCAAAGGATTGGGATGTTGACATAGCTATAGTCAGTCAACTCTAAAAGGCAAAGCACTGAGCCAAAATTCAGCTTCAAACATCCCTTTATGAGGCTGATCAGAGAGAAGAGTAAGTAGATAGGCTGATTCTCCCATGCATTGTGAATCTGGTTTTCAGACTGATATTGTGGTACTGTTTGCCTGGATTAAGAACTGGTCATTTTCAGCCTTATAATTGGCCCAGTCATGCTCTTCAGGATTAAGAAATTATAGTTTTGAAATAGTGGCAGCTGTAAATTAGTTCTACACATATCATGTCAAGCCTATTTTTTTAATTGTTGTTAATTGGAGATGGATGGCATGAAGGAATGATCTATGCATAGTTAATTAAAGTCTTTCTAAAAGTAGGAGTTTGGTGTTTGCAGGAAGCACTGATGGACAAGTTTCAAGAGGCTGAAGCATTATCTGCTTATTGTGTTTGCTTTCTTCCTACTCATACTGTATGTGTGCAATCCCATTCTACCAGATTTCTATCAGTCACTTCAAGCAATTAAGAAATTTTATTTTCTTGATGTAAAACTCAGTTTCTGTCTTGTTTGTTTGCTTTTCAGCTTTTTCTTTTTTGTAATGGAAATTCACAGCAGAAGAAGATGAGATATGGTGTGCATCTTGTTCATCCATTGATTTGGGATCAGGATTAGCTGTTTGTGCCCTCTTGTTTTGCTCTTACCATGGAACAAAGCTCGTTTCTCAGAATCACCTGAGTATTTTAAGTTCCTTCCCCTTCAGTCAACCTGGAAAATTGGCTTTTCTCTTATTGTTTTTTTTTAGTAAATTATAATTTAAGTTTTGTATGTCCTTAATTTCAATTCAAAATTCTTACCTCAGGATCTTGGTAAAGTTTATCTCCTTAAATGTAATGAATGTGTGAAATGGGATGTGTTGTGGCTGTTTCCAGGATTATCTTTGTTTTACACAGTTGCTCAGAATTGCAGAATTCAGCCCAGTACTGGCAATGCCTCCCATCCGCAGCTGTAGGCATAAACTTGCATCTGTGAGTATGGGTTCAAGTGAAGGACATTTTTTTCCTACCTGATTTTTCTTCCTTTTTCATCAGTTCTCCTAAAAAAGAGAAATTCAAGCAAATGAAGAGCAGCAGCAAAGAGAATAGTTGTATTTGAAGACCTTTTACAGACTAGGTCATGTGGCAGCAGAGGGGAGAAGAGCAGTTCTGTCTACCAAGAGAGGTTTGTATTCCTCCAGATGGGAAGATGAAAACTCTTGATATTTCTCTCTGTTGTGCTACTGTCAGAGGAAAGGGGCTTAGTGGAAGTGTTTTAAACTAAACCTGGAAGTAAGTTTGAGAATCTGACTTCTGGCCTCCACATCTGTTGCTTCCATTTGCTTCAATCTGATACAGAAGTAACATGACATGAGCTGGCCTGCTCCACTAGAGCACTCCATTTATATATTGAAAACCCTTAATCTAAACCAGTTCCTTCATGTACTTTGTGAATGTTGTTAACCCCCAAATTTACATGCAGGAACTGCATCAGCAGGGGTTTACACTTCACACACAAGGATCCTTCCTGCTATCTGATGTGGTATCATAAATATGCAGAAGCTCCAATGAAGCTAGTCTGAGTTAAAGCTGGTTAAGTCTAGTGTTAATGAAGGCAGAAATCATTACTGGGTTGATGCATGGACTTAAAACCCCTTCAATTCCTACCATAATAATTTCCCATCCCCGGCTTCTTTCCCTCCAGCCTTCTGGCATGGGGGGTCTTTCTCACCTTACTTCCCCAGTAAAATCAATATGGATACATAATTTTTTGTTGTTATTTACTGTATGCCAAACCTACCTGTGGTAAACAGACTACAAGACTGTCCAGGCTGGTTGAAATCTGGCTTACTTTTACCTGTCAGATTATGAGATTGCTCCTTTAAGTGAGCAGATTTCTACTTGTTTCTCCCTGAAGGCTGTAACCAAATAATTAAGTCATGTACACAGGAGTTTGTGGCAAATAAGAGTCCAAAAAATAATATTATCAGTACTTGATCACATATTTGACATTGAACTAAAAGACATCTCGCAGCTTCTATTTCCTTTGCTTAACTGGTTGGAGTATGGTGCCAATAACACCAAGATTGTGTCTTCAATCCCTGTATGGGCCATTCACTTAAGAGTTGGACTCAATGACCCTTGCGGATTCCTTCCAACTCAGAATATTCTGTGATCCTGTGATTTGTCAGCCATTTGTGTCACAAAGTTGGGGAGAAGATGATGGTATGTTCAAAAAGAGGGTAACCTAATGGCATAAAGTCTCAAAAGCAAAGCATTTTGTTCACAAGGCTACCAACAACCAGTGTCATGAGGGCTGACGTATGTGACATCACCTGCATGTACAGCATTCATGTGAGCTGTAACCTGACTAGGCCAGAAGAAAAAATATCCTGCTGTGATCTATATACCTTCTGTGAGGGCTAGGTGGAAGGAAGGAAGGAATTGTG
>VZTZ01003551.1:229288-495954 GCA_013400955.1 Drymodes brunneopygia | reverse complement strand
TTTTTCTTCCACTCAGCGTCAATTTCAGCTGTGCCTTCGCCCATTTCTCCACCAAGACGAGAGGCGCTCACTGTATTTTAAAGAGAGCGAGTGTAGAACCACTTGGAGTTTTCCCGTGTTCAGCATGTGCCAGTTCAGGTTCACACTGGAAACAGTTGGTTGTGATGAGTCTGGCTTCTAGTGTAAGCGTCGGCATAGGGAAGTATGAACGGGTGACTTAGTCACCACTCTTGAGAGCCCTCTTTGCTTATAGCGACTTCCCTTTTATAGAGATTTTAGACCCCACTGGGGTCCAAAACGGTGCGCGGATCATTTTGTCTCTTTCTGATACCTCCAGCGGTGCTCTGCTGTGCTGTGTGACGCTGCTGTGCTCGTGGAGGGTGGCAGTGGCTTCAGTGTTGTGTGTGCTTATGCTGCTGTGTGCAAACATGCTCCGTCAGAACGGGACTAAAGGTTTTTAAGTGGAAGGCTACCTGGGTTTTGGGTAGCTTTTCTGCCTCCCCGTGGTGCATAAGAAATGGAGAAGTGCACGGTGTGCAGATCAAACATGCATTTAGTGAAGCAAGAAACGCTCCTCCTGGCTGATGTTCTGCTGATTATCAAGGTCTGCTTTCAGTGTGTGCATCTCAGTGGAAGTTGTCTTACGTGGTCAAAGCACACTTAAAATGAAATCTGAAAACATAGAATGAAATGAGTGTCTTAAATTGTGGTAGAAACCAAACATCTCACTTTTGATGCTTTTGGTGATTATTCAGAATAGGTGAGACTTGCTCTTTATTTCTTTCTGGGCTACATTTTTATTTGCAAGTTTTACTTGCAAGTGAGAAATGTCTGCCCAGGTCATGGTAGTGGCCTGTGATGGTAGTTCCTAAAGCATAAAGGCTTGGTGTGCTAATTAAACATATTGAGCTCTGGCTGTAATGCTGAAATGAGAAATACCTCAGCAAAGACATATGTTAGGTTTGGGTGATTAAAATCCTTGGTGTACTCTATTAGTATAGTTAGGAATACTGTGTAAGGACTGAGTCCAGTTCATGGTTGTATATGATTATTGTGTGACATGGTTTTATGTATTTTTGTCCTTAAGTTTCCTTTTCTAAAGGAAATCCTCTTCTGGTGACCATAATGAGCATGTTATTACTGCTCTAGATATGACTGAACTGCGTGGGTGCACTCACTGTGTCAGGTATTGCTGTTGTGTGAGTGATTTATTACCATAACAATTCGTGTGTATGTGCAGTTGTAGAGCAGTTCCTGCCAGGACAGTGGCCAAGCTCTAGAAAGGATTGTAGAATAATCCCAGAGCCTTTAAACAGATTTTCTCTGAAGATGTTGTCCTTTATTCAGGTTTCCAAGTATTTCTTTCTTGTGGTCCAAAGGGGTGAGGAATGTACAATAAAACATCACTAAAAATAAGAGTGGAAAAAGAAGTTATTTTAGCTTGCTCTGCACTTACTGTATTTTGTGGTTGCCTCACAATTTACCTTGAGAAGTCGTTAGTTGATTGTTTTATTACTGGCATCGTGGTAGAGCTGGCTCTTGATAAGAGATTGTCTTTTATGTCAGCTTGTGGAAGGGATTTTATCGGTAAAAGTTGGCTTCGAGGGGAGTGTTGAGGCATCTTTGACAAACTCAAGGATTTTTGAGGATTATGGAGAAGTAAGGACAGGCCAGTATGACTCTGGAGGAACCAAAAGGAGAAGGGCAGAAGTACAGAATGCCTTGGAAACAAGTTCTTTCATGTTCTTCTGGTGGCTGGAAATTAATGTTTCAAGAGCAGGTGCCTTTCAGGTGTCGGAAGGATGGGGAGAGGGATGTGATCTGAGGTGATGCAAACAGGACCATATAAAGTTACTGGTAATGCCCAGTGACACCCTTGAGCTCTGTCATTATAATTCTTAGCCTTCTGCTTTAGATTAATCATGTGTGTATGACTCTAAAAACAGCTTGATAAACAGATTAAAGGGAAAAATGTATTCAGATATTCTAGGTGGAAAAAGACTTTATTTGATTGAATTGCCTTTTGCTGTCTTGTGTTGATATTCAGTTGGAGAGATTAACTTCCAGCTGATTGTCATATGGCTTTATAACTAAGAAGGAGATATTCCAGCAGCAGCTGATAAATTGCCACAGTGGAACACTGCAATCCACCAAGCATCTGTCAGTATCTGCTTAGCTATGGCGTCCTCTCCATCTTTTTTATTTCCAAAAATTTGTGCAGACTTTGATTTGTGGTTCCCATGGTTAGTACATTTGAATTTGCTACATGTGATCTTCAGAAAAATTTATAATTTTGGAATACTTTAAGAAGCCAGATACACTTTTTCATTACTAACAGAATTTTTAATAACAGAATATTGCTAACAGAATAATTGTAAATATATTGGGTCTACAGAGTAAGTCCATTGAACATTAAACTTGTGTGAAATCTTTTGCTTACTTCATGTTGGCAACAGAAAACAACTAGAAGATTTTAGTAAGCAGATGTAATACTTTTAACGTATTGTCATGGAGACGGTGACAATTTCAGTATTCACCAGTAGGATTCCAAGAACCTGTTGGAACATGACTTCAGGATTTGTTCTTCAATTCAAAAACAAACAAAAAACACTCACGGAACAACACCCCTCCAAAAAACGAAAAATCTATTACATACACCCCCAAGCAAATGGGATAGGATAGATGAAGAGTCTTGCTGCTGGTGTTTTTACCAAGAAATATGTTAGGTGGGATGTGCAGTTGAACTTTAATCAGACTTTATTGTAGAGTAAAGTGACTTAATCGAAAGTTCAAGTTGTTAAACCATTCTGTGCTCAGGTACTTGATAAGCCTGATGTTGACCAACTGTACTTGTGGTGGTCAGCAAAGTGGTTTCTTACTGCCATTTTCTATATCGTAGATAAAACTGTAAGGGAGGGTGATGTAAAATTGACCTCTGGAAGATACATGACTAAGCTACTGGGAAACCAAACTAAGTGACTGGGAAGAGTTGATGGATCCTGACTTTGGGTCAAGACAGCAGAAATCCCATCAAAAGGTGCTAGAGGTTCTGTCAGCTCAGCTGTTGCCTTTTTTGTTTTTTGGTTTTTTTCCCCCCAAGAATGTAGGAACTGCAGTACTGAGAGTCCTGACTGTGGAGACAGGTAGGGAGGAAAAGGATATGGAAAGCAGTTTTGTAGTGGAAAGTTTTTTTTCCTTTCCTTTTTTTTTTTTTTTTTCTTTTAATAAAAACCCCTAGTCTGGCAGTTAGTGATTTATGAACTTTCTCAGAGGTGTTTGTGGTTTCACCAGATCTTTTTTTATAGACAGTTCAAGTCCATGGTTGTCCATCGCTAAGGGGCTCAAAAACACTCTGTGGTTTTTGCCAGCCAGCACTGTCTGTGACAGTGAGAGTCCTTGTTTAACTTATATGGGAATGTGTGGGGGAAATAAGTCCTTCCAGTGTGAGGTTTTTTTGCCCTAAAACTGCTCCTTGTTCTGCCAAACTCCCTGGTATTTTTTGAGAAATGGTGGGTGATTCTCTGGTGGTTTCATGCTGAGAAGTCTCCCTGCATCCAGTTTTCTCATGTGCCAATTGTTCCAGGTGCTGGTCACCTTTTCTGGATGATTACTTTATTATCGATCGTGTTTTCATCTTGTTGAAGAGAGTTTTTCATGTTATTTAAGAGTTAACTTCATGTAGGGGTGCAGTTATATTTGCTGTCTTGGTTTCTTTTTGCAGTTTCTTTTTTCTAACAGTTCTTAAGAGCTTTAGTTACAGCTAGGTAGGACCTTGCCCTTGAATAATCCTCACCTTCAGTGGCTTTTTCAATTGTCTGCCTGTGCTTGGGTTTTTTTTTCCCTTAGTGGGTTTTTGTTGCATAAACACAGGAAATGTGTGGTTGGGCACACTGCGCTGTCTGGGGCTGACTGAGGTGGCTGCCTGCTCTGTCCTGCTCCTGCTGTCACAGCTCTGCTCTTCCTATTCATTTTCCTTCCTTGGAGATGCTGTCACATATGACTGCTGGTCTAGTAGTTCCTTAACCTGGCTTGATAAAAATGATTTGTTAGGAAAGAGCAGCAATGAAAATGCTTAAAGTGACTAAAGTCATCTTGACAGAAGTGGGTGAGTCAATCAGGTGAAATTTGTTGCTAGTGGGTCTGGGGTGTAGTGATTTCCAGCAGCTGTGGTTGCTATCCGGGCACTTAAAATGTGTCTCTGGTCCACTACAGGGATTTAACCTTTTTCCTCTGCTCCTTTTAAAGAAGGTATTTGTTTGTCTTTTTTAAACTGGCATACTGTATTTTGTAAGGGAGCTAAATTACATTCAGTTTTTTTTCCCCTGATACTTTTCCTTTCCATAATGTTGCTTTTTGTTTCTACTCTGAATTGTGCATGTACTAAGGATCTAAAATGTGCACGGGTTTCAATGGAGGCGATGCCTGAGCCTTTGCTGTCTCTCACCTTGGACATGGGGTGGTGAGAAACAGATTTCCCCAGTGCTGTGGTGCTGGAAGCACAACCCTGCTTGAGCAGTGCTTCACCCGTGGCTGTCCTGGTGCACTGCTGACAGCAGGACTGGAGCAATAAACTGCCTTTCCAGTCACCTCTTTTCTGGTGTGAACTCTTGCTATGTTAATAAGTGTCCTTTTGCCCTAAATTATTCCCTGATTCCCAGCATAAACTTCAGACTTCATTTTGATAATGTGAGACCAGCACTATTTACTTTCTCTGACTCATGCCAACAAGAGTTTTTGGGTAGAACTGTATTTTACTGCACTACCTGCATGCAGAATTGACTTTCTTCGTGTAATATCAGTATGAAATACTTCATTTTTTGAAATCTTGAACAAAGAAAACAAGGCATTGTAGATATTTTTGAGAAAAATTTAAGTCCTGCCACTGCCAGAGTCCTAAATCAGACTGAAGGAAAAATCACAGTGTGTCTGTCTGCCAAATGAGTTAAATCTTTCCACTTTTAGGGTGATGTACACTGTAGAGAGTATAATATGATGTAATTTAGAATATTATGTTCACTTTTCTTAAAGTAATATTTATTGGCTATAAAATGCTCATGAGCCTGAGATTGGCTCAACTGGTCAGAGCCTGGTGCTCAAAACACCAAGGTTTTGAGTTCAGTCGCTGTACGGGCCATTTATTTAAGAGTTGGACTCAATGATCCTTGCGGGTTTCTTCCAACTCAGAACATTCTGTGAAATCTGTATTAGGCCAGGACTGCTTTCAGCAAAATAAATTAGAATATAATATTTTGTATAATTAAAAAAATGAAGCATTTTCCTTTAATTTCAGCAGTTTGTGCAGTGGTGACCTGTGGTATTACAGTTGAGGCTGCAGTTGCTCTCCACTTAGTGCTGAAGAGCTTTGTGATTGCAAATTGAGTTTAAATTTGACATTGTTGTTAAAGGAACTCAAAATGAATGTTATTGCTTTCATTGTTTTAGCTAGATAAAGTGTTGCTTTAAATTATTTAAATGGCTTAAGATTGCACTGTTTCCTAACAGTAAGTAAATCACTGTAAGCATGATACTTTTTATCATTAGAGTCAAATGGTTTTGGAATTAAGCAGTGCTAGGCAATCTCATTATTTTTGCTTCTGCAGCAGCTGTGAATAGATTTTTGTGGATGAGAGTTATTAATGATTTTTGCTTTAATTTTAAATAAGGTAGTTTTGCTAGAGTTCCTGGAAACTTGCCTGGCTTACTATTTAAAGACTCTTAAGTCATCAGTTTCTGCCTCTTTGATAAAATTACTAAGTGGTTGGCCTTAGTCAAATGTTTTTGACTGTGGATATAGTCTTTTCAAGCTGGCACTGAAATTAAGTCTGAGCCTTTGCTTACCTCTGGCTAATGAGCATTGTCCTCTTCCCTTGCTTGTATAAAGCAAATAACCTGAAACTTCCCTGTCTTCCTGAATCAGCTTTCAACCAGGCTGGCTGTCCAAAAACTGAGACTGAGCTCATGGTTGCAGAAGGAGGATGAGGATGCTACTGACACTTATATCATCTATAGCACATTTACAGCAGTTTTCAGCTTGGCCCTGATAGAAATTTGTCTTCCAGTTTTGGCTCTTTAGTTCAATTGTGGCTTTATTGGTAACATGTCAGTATACCTTCATTCCTCTTAGCGGGTTTTTATTTCCCCCAGTTGCAATGTTTCTTCATTTTTCAGGAAAAGTATAAAAGCAAACTTGCCAGAATGTTTCAAGTTGTTTCTTCTCAGTGCATCTTTGGCCCTCAGGGTGAAGCGTCTCCATCTTTGCTGCTTGAAGGAATAAAACTACCAATTTTGTGAAGGGAAGGAGAATCTCATCACTTAACTCTGAGCTTCTACCTTGAGCTGTGAACAGATTTGTTTTAAGGCTGCTTTGCATGTAATCTCCCTTATCCTGAAGTTGTGCTGTGGGTGCAGTTCCAGGCTGTGCTTCAGAGATAACTTCAGGCTGCTGCTGGAAGGGGCTGTGCAGTGCCTGTGCCTGGCCTGCCCTGGCTCTGGTGGCTGTGAGCCCTGCTGGCAGCTGCCGAGCTGCCTGGGGTGGGACAAACTCCTGTGCCAGCTTTGCCAGCACTCAGCAGGCTGGATGGCCTCACTCTGGCTGCAGTCCTTACCTCCTGGGCAAGAGAGTGAATGGGACTGAATTTCAGGAGTCGGGGAATGTAGAGTGTTTTTCCTCTTCCATTTTAACCTGCAGTTACTTTGCACTGGATCCATTCTGAAATTTCCTAAGTTTCTTCTGAGTATCTGTATTAATTGCTCTCCCTAAGTGTTTTCATGATCCACCAAACTGGTTATTTCAGAGCTTTATTTTTCTGTATCTTTAAAGGGCTTTTTTTATCCTTCCCAATCCATTTTAAGCCAGCCAAATGTTTCTTTTAAACTGTGCCTCTAATTTGCAATTTTTGTATTTATTTAATAATACTTTACAGAGAAAATTGTTTCTAAACAGCTAGAACAAGTTACTGAGATGCCTTGTATTTCTGTAGATGTTGGTTTTGGTTGTCCTCAGTAATGTGTATGTCTTGAGAAGAGGACTGAGCACAATGTGTAAAAAAATGCATCTGTCCTTCTGCATCCTGATTTTCCACAGTTGGGCTGGACTTGCAATGTTCCCATCACTTCAATTCTTTTATGGAATTTGGCTTATTTAACACTATTATAAACCAGTAAATACAAGATTAAGTAGAATAAGCCTGCCTAAAACTTGAGGTAAATCACATTGCTATTTGCACTCATTTTAACATCTAAATATTTTTGTCAGGGAAGTTATTAATTGCTAGCACAAACTGCCAGAAGAATGCTAGATCCATCATTTCTTGGTGTGGTCAATCCCTGGATAATGCAGATATCAGTGTGTTCTTTAATCTCCCCTTTTGGCAGGTTTAGTGATCATGTGTCCATGCAATGATCTAGTTCAAGACACTGGCCAGGGTTGAATGCAGCTGGAAGAGAACCAGCTGGCTGATTTGGCAGCAAACTAGACTGACACACCCTGGAGCAGCACAACTGTGAGACCAGCACAGGGGAAGAGGTGATGAAATGAGAATGAGTATGGAGAGACCTTGCAGGGTCACTGCTTTAGCCTCAGATTGTTGGAGTCACTGTAAAACTCTGGTCTCTGTGACTAAAGCAGTTGTTCCTAAAAGCAGAGCCTGTTTCACTTTCTGAAGAGGTTAAGTGAAGAATATTCTTTTGTTAAGAGATTTTGTTACAAGACTTGACAAAATTAGCAGGATTTACAAGCTGCAGGAGTGTGTCTGCAGGGTGGGCCATGGGCTGTTTGTTTGAAACCTCAGTGTCCCAAACAACCCTTCTTGCTGTGTTCAGCTGACTTGGTGCTGTTCTGAAGCCAGGTGGAATGAGATGCTGTGCTGCAAGTGGGGCAGTGGAAGTGCTGAGGTGAGCAAAGCTTTTGTAGTCATGAAGATAAAAGCAAATATGTTAATTCCATGCTCTCAGGGGTATGGTAGATAAGGAGGCAGCAGATTTTCTTGAAAAGTGCAAACAGCAGAATGAGGTAGCCTTTTAATTAAAGATAAATTGTCATGGACTATGCTGTTTTGCTCTTGAAAATCAAATACAGGGCTTCTTTTACCTGACCTGCAGGTTACTGAAAATACATCTCATCCTTCAGCACAGGGAAGGAGAGTGTCTGTGAAGTGGGAGATGATACTAAAAACCTTTACATGGACACATTCACATTATAAGAAGCCTGAGTATAACAGGGTCTGCTTTTACAGCCTACTAGTATCTGAGTAAGGACGTGGTGCAAGGAAGTAAGGGAATTGGAAACTATCTCAATTGACTCCCTTTACAGCTTGAGGAGAGCTTGAAGGCATTTCTTAAATCATTGTGTGTTATAGGGCTATATATCTATAGCTGTATATATATATATAAATTAACAGTGTGGAGTTGTCAAGTAAAAGCACAATTAAGAGTGTATAAAACTGCTTCCTCTTATTTTCATGTGCTCTCACCTTACTAGATGCTTATTTTGTGGGAAGAGGGTTTGCTCTTTCAGTCTTAGTGCTTCATCGTTACTGAGACAGAACTATAAGGCATATGTATGGATTGTAATGTAAATACCGTCTAATATGTAAGTTGTAGAAGAAAACCTGTCCTGGTGGATAACCAGTAACAGAAAGCCTCAGGCTGGATGAATAGCAGATGAAATAAAGCTGTTTATGAAACAGGAGATGCACTGTCAGTAGAATAAGACACAGCCTGCCTTCTCCATACAACAAGGAGACTGTGCTGATTTCCCTGCCTTCAAGACAGGGTTGCTGGATCCTGCTGTTCACTGCTCTATCCTGGTTTTTCAGTTCTGAGCAGTGACTGAAGTGGTAAATCCTGACCTTGGTGTTTGAAAAAGCCGAGGTTGTATTGCTGACTCTTCTCTCTTGATTTCACTTTTTATGTGTATATGTAGCTGTAGTGGTGAATATGTGGGAACAATTGAGAGTGTTTCCTTTGTGTTTCTGAAGTCCAAACTACTCCGAGTGACTGTGTTGAGAACGGCAGAGGTGAGAATTGGCTTTCTATGAGCTTGCCTCGGATGCTTTGTCTCCTGATGGCAGCAACTGCTATCCCCTTTTAATAACTCCTGTAAGGTCTCTGATCCCTCCTCAAATTCTTCAAATACCAATCGTTGTGTTACTATCAATTAGCTCTGCAAGACACAGCACATGCTGTAGCTGCTTCCAAGCTGCATATTTGGTGCTCAGCCAGCTAACAGGTTAGAAGAGCAAGAGTGTTGGGGCAGTCCTGAAGCCTTTTCCTTGGGAAGGACTGAGATCTGAGTGCTTCAGTGCTGACTCTGCAAAAACCCCTAAAAATAAAAAATGTACAGCTCTTATTTTAGAGATGCTGCTCTTCTGGCACGTTTGAGTCAAATGGGTGTCCAGGGGAAGAATTATTGGGAGTGAAGCAGGAGGACAGGCAGGTAGGGATGCTCACATAATGCTGATTTCTTCAAATGCTCAAGATTATGACCAGGTACCTAAAAACCTCCACAGTGAATGGGGTGGGGGATGATTGATGTGCTGCAGTAGTAATGAAGTACCTTACTGTCTGCCTGGGGGCACGAGCAGGGTGGTAGCCAGCAGGTCATGGGAAGTGGTTGTTCCCTACTCCCTGGCACTCACAGGACTGTCTCTAAAATGCTGTGTCCAGTTTTGCTCCTCCCTCCACTCAGATGCAGTGGGAATGCCACTGATCTGGAGAGTTGAGAGTGGTTGGGAGGCTGGTGCATATGGTGTGCAAGAAGTAGATGTAGCCTGGAGAGAACACCCTACTCCCCTTGGAGGCACAGTGAGAAATTGTGAACCAATGCCTGCAAATTAGGACAATGGTAATTCCTATTGAATATAATGTGGAAAAAGTATTACAAGAATTCAGTATCAGAAGATGTGCTTGGGGGTGGCTGTTTTATATTCATCCTTTTAAGACTTAAAATTTAGCTGGACAAAGCCTTGAGCAACCTCATTTGACTTTGAGATTAACCTTGCTCTGACCAGTCTGGAATAAGTAACCTCCAGAGGTCCTTTCAAACCCTGTTTTCCTGTGATGGGAAGCATTGCAGACCATGCAGATTGAAATCATGATCTTAATAAGAATTACTTAAATCCTTCTAAATACATGTTGAAGTAGATACTTGAAGGACTTGAGCTCTGAACTTTTAGAATATAATTGATCTAATGAAACAATTTTGCTTCCTTTAAAATGGTCTGATTGAGATTGTAGGGTGCCCTTGAGTGCTTGCTGTTTTGGCTGGCTTTTGTAAAAATCTCATAAAGATTTCTTTCTGTGCTTTTCTATCAGAAGTTCAGTTTATTGTCCTGACTAAAATGTCCACACTAAAAACTAAATGAACTTCATGTCACAATTAGTATGCCCTGACAGCATGGAGTCAGATGCAAACACTTGTTCCTGTTGTAATGCTAAGCATATTTTGTGGTTTTTGCAAGATTCCAATCTGGGACCAGACTCTTGCATCATGTCTGTTTTTAAAGATGAAGGGAACACTTTGTGCATGCTCCGAGTAATGCTTTTAAGTTTCTGTAAATTTATTTCAAAGCCAGATTCTTGCCATGTTTGCACAAGTACTAATTGCCATTCAGAATTAGAGATGTGCCAAATTGTAGGCTGTCTATCAAAGCATTTCTGCATTTCTTTAGAGCGTAAAAGGAGTTTTCATTTAAACCCAAAAGGCTTTCAGCAACTTTCTTGTTTTCATAACTGTTGAATCCATAACCTGGGGCTATGCTCATGATGTCCTTTTTGGCTAGGAGAATCCTGGAAAAAAAAATCTGCAGGAGTAGCTGAAGCTTTTGTAGTAGTGTAGAGTCCTGATAGAAGGAAGGAAACTTCAAATACAGCTTTTTATTTTTCAGGGGAATGACTTTGTAAAAAGACTTCTCAGAAAACAGCAGCGTCTTCAGCTGCAAACTTATTTTTGTGAGCTAATTATCTCGTGAAGGCTTTAAGGCTTACAACACCTGTAAATACAGTGTTGACCTTGTGGTGCTTTCACTGCCTATTTGGTGCTTTGATTTGAACAAAATATAAATGAGGTATGTTTCTTTTGTTCTTCAGTGCTTTTTTGCATGGCTTAATTTTAGCAGAACTTGTAATTCAGTGTTTTGTGACTCACCTTGAATGTTTTGCCAAATAGATGTTATAAAATTAACTTAAGGGAAGGAACAGAGGAAGAGGCATAAATCTATATATGGAACAATGTCTGAGTCATGACTTCAGAAAAGGTGGTGTGTTTTTTTTTTAAATACGTTCCCCTGTGCCCTCAAAGATCCCTGCAATATGAATTAGTAGCATTTTTTCACTTCTGCTTGTGGAGACATTTGCTGCCTTTCCTGCAGGTGTCACCTCTCATTTCCAGGCTGGTTTCTTGCTCTGAGCTCTGCTCAGACTGAGGGAAACAGGAAGTAGCACAAACCATCACTTTCTGCTTCCTGTCACTTCCCAGGTGAATCGTCTTCACCTCCACTCTGTCCTTATAAGGTATTAAATACCTGGAGGTGGTTCAAGTTTTATTCTAATACTTCCCATTTCATATCTTCTGCTGTAAAGGGAGGAGCCCAGCAATTGAGCCCTCCTCATAGAAGTGAGAGGGCAAATTAAATCCAAAATTGTAACATTTATTAAATTTATGACTGAGTTTAAGACACGTATTTTTGATAATATTGGAGGAGACATGACGGAGTACTTCTAGAGTTGATAAATGTGCAGTGAGGTATCCTTAGAACTTTTTTTTCCATCTGACTGGCAGTGGTTAGTTATCATCCACACCATACAGTTGTAAAATTTATGAGGGTGTGTGTGAAGACAGTTTGCTTTAGGTAGGTGAAAATTGACGAACAGTCAATTTTCATTTGTGTTTTGTCTTATACAGTGTTAAGCACTATAATGCACTCCAGAAAATTACAGGAGCCTGGAGTAGGAGAATGAGGGATATGTGGTTTGCATCTTTCAGGCCAGGCTGGGCAGTATTTCTGCTGTGCTGCTTAGTTTCCTTCTCAAAGTCTCTTGCTAATTGCACCTGAGTCAGGACAAGAAACTGGTGTTTGAGGTGGTTGCTGTTAGAATGCAACGAGTTTCTCATTCGTTGAAATAATTTGGGAGGAAAAGCATACAATTCTAACTGTTTTCAACTGTTTATTTTCCTAATTACTTCAGGCATTCTTACTGGGCTGAAAAATCCAACACAAACTTTTTATTAAAAATGCGTGATGAGTCATATCCTGGAGAATGCACCACTGCCTTACCCAATCTAAAAATGCCAGGCGGATCCAGGGCGGCTTCCAGATGGACAAGTTCTGTGCTGGCAGAACCAAGTCCCCTGGCTTTAGACTGTCTCAAGGGTAGGCTGCTATTTTTGTTTTTGTTTTCCTTTCTTTTAGGCAAGCTATGGATGTAGAGGAATTGTTGCTTTAAACAGAAAATATTTGTGCTAGAACCGGGTGATGCAGCACAGAGCAAGTTACTAAAGGAGTTAGGGAAAATAGCAGATACTACAGAGTGGACAGAAAAAAAAAGAAACTTTGTTCAAGTTGCCTTATCAGAGGCTTTAGACAGCACCTGGAACTGGCTGGGGATTGCACTGTCTGCGAGTTTGTGATTTGGATGTCAGTGGCAAAGCAATGAGAAGATATTTCTGGGAGAAGTGTTTAGTGGCTGAAACTAATTTCAGTTTTGCCAACTTCTGCAGAATTTCCTGTTAGCTATAAAGGTAAAATCAAAAGTGTAAGTAAGAAACTTCAGTGAGGGATATGAGAGATCTTGTGGATCATAAGTAATCTGTGAAAGTTACAGGATGTCTCTGAAAAAGAACATGCTAATGACAGTGATTTCTTAATTTATTTTTATGGTCTATAACCAAAAATATTATAAAAGATATTTGTGCCTAAATCACAGGATAGCTTGGGTTGGAAGAGACCTTTAAAGATCACCCATGGGCAGGGACACCTTCCACTAGTCCTGGTTGCTGCAAGTCCCATCCAGCCTGGCCTTGAACACTTCCAGGGGTGAAACATCTGCAACTTCTCTGAGCAGCCTGTGCCACTGTCTCACCACCCTCAGCAGGAGTTCCTTCCTGGGTTCAAATCTAAATTTCCCCTCTGTCAGTTTAAAACCAGTGCCCCATATCCTGTCACTACAGACCTTTGGAAAAAGTACCTACTGAAAGGGTGCAATAAGGTACCTGTTATCATTAGAAAGTAGAGAATGTGGTGAGATCCCATACTTCAGGAAAATAATAGAGTTGCCTTTGTGCCAGCTTGTTCCTTCCTCTCTTGCAATGGTCATTTTTCTTCCTTTAAGCTCATACTACTTAATCAACAAGGGTACCTGACAGTAGCTGGGCTGTTGGTGCTCAAGGGTAGGGAAATAAAGGCTTACATGAGATACTGGATATTGTGAGAGTTTCAAAGTTGTTTTGTTGCCTTTTTTTGGTTTGGTTGTTGCTGGTTTTCTCTGTGGTGTGTTTTTATTCCAGCTTCATTCTTTTTCTCCTAAAAGCTATCTTTATAGCAGTTTCAAATACCCTCAATGGAAGCACTGGAGAGTACTTACTAAGTTTTTAACAGATCTTGTCAATTGCCACATATCCAACAGCTTTTTGGTACTGACTTGTGATGATTAAGAGAAATTATTCCAGAAGAATGATATATTTTCTTGATAACAATGCAACAATTTTTTGATTGAGAAGACTCTGATATTTGAATTCCCGAGGTTTTTTTAACATCTGATAGAGGAATGGGAGCTGGAGCTGAAAGACTTGAGTTGCCTGGGCACAGCACTTCGTCCTGGAGCTCATCAGGCACAACATTGCCAGCCAGATGAGCAAGGGGATTGTCCTGCTCTGCTGGGGTGGCCTCACCTTGGATATTGTGCAGTTGTGGACACCACAGTGTACAAGAAATCCTAAACTGTTGGAGAATATCCAAAGGAGGGCAACAAAGAATGGTGAAGGCTCTGGAGGGGAAATCCATATGAGGTCACTTGGTCTGTTCAGCCTGCAGAAAGAAGAGACTGAGGGGAGACCTCATTGTGGTCTACAGCTTCCTCATGAGGGGAAGAGGGAGGGCAGACATGGATCTCTGCTCTGTGAGGACCAGAATGGTCTGAAGTAGTGCCAGAGGGGTTAAGGTTGGATATTAGAAAAGGTTTCTTCACCCAGAGGGTGGTTGGACACTGGAACAGGCTCCCCAGGGCAGTGGTCACAGCACCAGCCTGACAGACTTCAAGATGTGTTTGGACATCACTCTTGGACACAGGGTGTGACTCTTGGGGATGGTCCTGTGCAGAGCCAGGAGCTGGATTCTGTGATCCTTGTGGGTCTCTTCCAACTCAACTTACTCTGTGACTGTGATGTTGGCTCAGATGGGGGATGGTGCTCTGACTGGTCAGCTCTTGTGCTGAGGAAGTGGAAAAGGGCTTGTTGGGAATTTGGCCTGACTGTAGCAGAGTGTCTGATTGCCCTCACTCATCTAATGCTGCTCTGAACCTGCTGAGCCTTCTGAGATATGGTGTGTTGAAGAGAGTGTGAAGGCTCGTGCTCACCTCAACGTGAAGTTGCTTTAAACAGAGCAAATTCTGGTGACATCCAAACTGAGTCCTTGCTGGGTGACAGCAGGGTGTTTGTGGTGCTTTCAGGGGCTGGGTGGACAGAGCTGGGCTGGTTTTATGTAGAATCAGCTTGGGTCCAACACTGTGTATTTGTATGTATTGGCGGCATCTTTAGTGCTGGAAAGGCTTGTTTGTTTGCCCAGCAACCTGAACTAATAAATTGCTCAGATTTAGGTTCTCTGTCTTTGAAATAATCCATGACTGGAATAATCAGCTTACAGCAAATTGGGAATTAATTGTGTGTGCTTAAAAGAAAATATACACAGAATGGCATGAAAATCTTTCAATTTCATTGGCATTATTTTGTATTCTTATACACTAATGAAAGAATTCTTATTGCTCAGGGCATTTTGCTTAAAACAAGACCATAAGTCAATATTTGAATAAATTAGGTCAGCATTATCTTAAACCACAGAGAACCTCCTGTGCCACATCCCTTCCTTGTGGCAGCAGAGTTTGCTTGGCTGGCACATGGGATCAAAGCTTCAGGAGCAGTGTGACTGCTTTGGTACAGAGCTGTTTGGCAGGGCTGGAGCTGGCACAACTGGTGTGCTCCCTTGGGAGGAGGAGGCACAGGTAGAAATGGCTCTGCCATGTGTCACTGCTTCTCCAGGGGCCATACAGGAGGCACCTGACCTCCTTCTGAGCTTCTGTGAAGGTAAAACATCTCATTGGTGATGTTCAATTCTTGCAGTAGCCCTTGTGTTGCAACTGCCAGTTGCCAGTCCTCCACGTGGAACATGAATGTGATGGCTCTGCATGGCTCAGCTCAGTGAAATGTCTGCTCTCCTGTATGGTGTGGCTCAAAACTAGTGACTGTACTGTTAAATATGTGTGGACTGCATGGTCTCCATTAGCTAATTACAGTTGTTCAGTTTCTTAATAGCGTGGAACTGCATCCTTACTGTCAGAGTTGAGAGGAATCCAGTGGCCTTGTATCAATAATGTGCTATGTTAAGATGTGGTTTCCTGGCAGATTTTGGCTTTGAGCAAAGCAGCAAGTGGTGAGGGGCAAGGCGAGTGGATCTGTAGGGGGAAATTGCTCATGTGAGGGACCATATTCATGTTTCAAATTTTGGACATTTTTATATCATTGTAGTTTTACTGTTATCCCATGGACATAATGCCTATTAAAGATTAATGTGCAGTAAGTGTATTCCTGGGTTTAGTTTTAGTGAAAATTCCAGATTACTTTGTGAGACTGTTCCACACTGAGGACCACAAATGAGGGTGGTTTGAAGCTTCACTGAGCAGTGTGCTGCTGATCTGGGCTGTAACAGGGATGTGGATGTTGATCCAAAATGGGTTTGAAGCAGTCCTGTGTCTGACCCTGCAGTGAGACATCTTAAGGAGATAAACTTGCAGAAAGTTGTCATTATGAGCTTTCTCTTGGGCTGTTTTCTTTGTGATTCACCAGTATTATAAATAACTACTACTTTAAGCACAGAGCAGGGGTAAGGGACCGGTGAATGCTCACAGAAGAAAGCATGGGATCACAGCATCCTGGGGTTAAGATGTCTTGGAAATACAGCTTTGTGGGTGTCCCACTCTCTGTTGGTGATGTAGCTTTATTGGGCACCACAAGAAGGAAGCAGGAAATACTGAATGTTTCCATCTGTTCAAGGTTCAGTCCCTCGGCTGCTTCTCAGTTGGATGGTTATTGGGGTGCGAGAGGAAGGGAAGGACTTTTGCTCAAGACCAGTGCTCAGAGTGGTTTCCCTGATAGTGAGAAATGTGAGCTACTCCCCTACTCAGATTGAGGAAGAGCAAACCTATGTCTGTACCCCAAAGGAATAGTTGGATCTTTGGAGAGCAGATTATTATGGCCATTTGTGAACTGGAGAGTGAAGCAGATGCAGAGCCTGGAGGAAGGAGCTTTGCTGCAGAGCAGTGGGAGCTTTTGGCCAGGAGGGATTTGTCTTTGCTTCCTAAACCCTGGTGCTCACCCTGTGTGTGTGTCTTTACAGGAGAGCTGTGTAGACAAAACTCTCAGTTTTGGGAATAGGAACCAGAATTTTAAGGGCCTTTCTATTTAAGCATCTGGGTTGTCATCAGTGACTCAGGTCAGGGTGACAGGAAATTATATGGTACTGAAGTGGAAAGAAAACATTCTTACAACCACTACTTATGTTTAACACTTACTGAGGTGTTTCCATTGTTCAGCACTTAAACACCTGAGCTACTTTTCCTGTGTTAAAGTCTGTCGTAAGTGGCTGAACATATACTATTATATTACTGTTAAAGCAGCTGGAATTCCTATAGCTCATAAATTGTAGAAACATTTTTGTGGGATAGTAATTGGAAGGATCATTCTCCTTAAGTTCAACACCCGATTTTGAAATAGTTGTGAAGAAAAGTACGATAGTTAAAAGGGTAAGATTGTGTCCTCTGTGGTCTTTTATCTCTAGTGTAAACTTTGTCTGTTGTAAAATGAAATACCTTTGTAACTCTTTTCATACATAAGAACAGAATTGTTAGGCTTTGTTTTATAGGAGACTAAACTTTGGAGGTTTTACGTGATAAATGTACAAGTGGAAATAACAATACTAATGAAGTTGGTTTTAGGCATCTAGCAACTGTCTGTTTTGATAAATTGGAAAAGCAGAAACTCAGTTTCTAGTGTAACTGCAGTTCTGCTGGCAAGGTGCTTCTGGAGGTCACACGACTTTCCAGGGCTGTTGTTCCAATAAATGACTTTGAACTGGCCTAAAACCTGCCTGAAGAGACCTTTATGGAGCTCAGCAGCAATTCTTGCAGCTTCAGTTGGACTCTGTCCCTCCAGGCCTGCAGCAAGTTTCAGCAAGGCTTCCAAATATATGCAAGGATTTCAGTTATCTGATTAATCCTCCTTCCCTCTTTTTTAAAAAAATGTGTAAGCTATTAAAGTGTGCTTTTCATGGGATTTATTTTAAATCTGGTTTGTGTCGTTTTTTTGGCCACTACAGAAATGTCACTGGATTCTGACAGTATTGAAATACTCTAAACAAAGTACCAAGAATATGAGATTGTGCTCTTTGCTGAGTGAGTGTCTGTTTCTGTTGAAGACACAGGCGTACTAGAATTTTGGTATATTTTCCACTCCACCTTGATTTATGTTTTGATTTCTGTTTTAGGGCTACCAGAGGGCCTTACTTACCTCTAACAGGCAACTTCAGAAAGAGTCTGAGTAGCTGAAGGCATCCTTTGTTTAATATCAGAGAGGATGGGTATAGTATGGCCAGGCTTGTTGGTACACCTTGGCACTGGGATGTGGTTGGCAGAAGAGCTGGGTGTGTAAGGTTTGGGGAAGTGGGGAGTCCTCCTGTGCCAGCAGTGACTGAATGCCTGGTGCAGGCAGTGTTGCTGTGCTGGCTGCCAGTGGGAGCTGTTTTGTCAGAGAGGTTTTAGAGAGCACACTTCATCTGTGCTGTGGGGAATAACGTGGTCTGCAGCTGTTGCTGGGCTGTCTGGCTTGGACATGTTTGGTCTGGTTTATCACAGAATCAGTGAGGCTGGAAAAGACCTCTGAGACATTGAATTCAATCTGTGACCAAACACCATCATGTCAACTATGCCACAGAGCTAAGTGCCACATCCAGTTTTCCCTTAAACACCTCCCTGGGCTGTCCATTGCAATATCTGATCACCCTTTTCACCCTTTCTGTGAAGAATTCTTCCCAATGTCCAGTGTAATTGTTTCATTCTTGTTTTGTTCGTGAGGTTGTCATCTTACTAAAAAACAAGAGCTGAGCAGACCACTCCCGCAGAGCCATCTTCCCCCAAAGATGTCTAGTCCATAATATTTTTTGTAGCCCTGTTTATTTTAATCAGTCCAATTCCCCTGAAAATGGGTCAGAACCTTCAAAAAATACCATCTGGAAGGTTCCCTAAGTATGTTTGAAAGCTGTCGTGACTGGATGACAGAGTGTGTTTATATGTGTTTGAATGGCATTTGATTGGTTTCATTTTGTGCCATTGCCTCCTGTGTTTTCATTGGGCACTGCTTGGTCTTTTCCACACCCTGATCAGTGAGATATCCCTGAGCCTTTTCCCACCTCTTTCAGCCTTTCCTTATATGCAGATACTGTGAAAACTTAGGAGAAAGTTGTCTCCCCCTCTCAGGTGAGCTTTGGTGTTTCCGGATGTACTGGAAAAGCACAGTAAACCTCAGTGTTCCTGCTTAAGCCTGAGAAGACTATTTTTCATTTGAGACTTGGTTGTTACAGACTTTATGCTACAGATAATTGATTTGAGTGTGGTTTGAAATGGAGAAAGCAGTGTAAAAAGCAGAGGAGAAACAAGATAGGTGGATTTGATAGTTTGTGTTGCTGAGGAGTTCTACTGCACCTTCTACCAGCTGAGAATTTTTAAAACAAGTTTTGACCAGCTTATATTACCGGAGTCCAGCTTACTGCTGACTGATTGCAGTGTATCTGTTCTTGAGTAAAGCTTTTATGTGAGAACCTGAACTATTCAGAACTAGTACCAGCATTAAGAAGTATAATCAGTAAACTAATGTAATTTCTAGTTACTGTTATTATAAGGAGTTGTGGTTCCTTAAATTTTCTGTCATCACTGGACTCTGTTTTTATCTGGGTAAATATAGGACTTTAGGATGTTTCAGAGATTTATTTAATCTGGACTGTTTTGGCAGTACAGTAGTTTCTTACCCATCATGCTGTGTGGGATTACGTGAATGGTTCAACTAGTGCTACTTACTAATACTGAAAAGCAAAACTTTTAAGTATTCTTCTTAAGGACTGCATAGTAGCAAGACTTGGCATGTGTAGCTCCTTGTGGTTTCTCTGCTATTATATCAAAACAGTGTATGGGCTGAAACAGTCTTAACATTCCCCATGGTCCCTTCCGCATTACAGATGAGGCAACAGAATTCACATCTGGTTTGTCTGTGTATCCATGAGTGACGGTGGCTTTGAGTATCACTGACAAATACAAGAGGAAATTCACCTACATTTCAAGTGTAGGAAGCTGATGTCTGTTTACTGCTATTTTTCTTTGGAACATAGAGACATGTGGATGATGACTGAGAGGTTCCTCAGGTTCTCTGTTGTTGGCATGACTGAGCCCATGTTTGTATTCTGGAAAGGTGACCAAAATGAATCTGCTGTGTATGTCTGACACAAATACAGAAATGTTCTCCCAAGGGAATAAATAAGCTTTCAATAGAGTTGGTTCATGTTGACACAGCATGAGTGTGATTATCTGCTGCTGCTGTGGAAAAAGGACCAGGTGTTTGGCAGTTCAAGTCACTGCTGTGAGCATTTGCCATGACTGTCACTCTCTTGTGATCCATTTTCCATGTTTAGCTTTGTAAAGCTGTCCTATAGTGTGCATATTGAAATATGGTACCTACTAATGTGCTTGAAAACAGTGTATCATGAGAGAAATATGTGACATGGATATTTCTTACATTTTTCTACATTCTTAGGTTTCCAAACTGGCTGGGTTGAGTTGGTTGGAAGGTGATGTTTTCATTTCCAGACTCTTAGGTGATGAATGGCTATTTTCTTTATGATTTGTGACTGCCAGGATTTTCTGTATGTTTGGCAATATTTTATGTCAGCCACTCAATAGACAATTCTGTGCAAAAGCAAGACAGAACTATTTTGCTTGCTGCAGGCAGTGATGGGGGAATATGATGCTTTGAAACAAGCTTAGAGAGTACATTTGTCAGAAATAAATGTCTGCAGTACAAAAGTATGTGCTAGAAGTTCTAGGTGTGTATCATAGGCAGGTAACTCTGGTGAGAACAGATGACTTCTGTTCATAAGGAACAAATTTTTTTTTTTTGTTAAAGAAAGAAAGCGAAATTAAGTCTTCCATTTATGTCTACTGGTTCCTTTGTTAATGGGTGCATTCAGAAAATAGTTTGCTAGACATATCATTCAAGCATGTTTTGCGTTCATGGCACCATCATGTAGTTCTGGTTTTTACTAAGGGTTTTCTGGCTTCATCCATAGGCAGCAGAGGGATAAAGGCTTAATTGCAATTACTGCAGCTGCACAAAACTGCCCACAGATTGGGATTACACATTGGTTTAATTCAGCTGTAAGTTCAATACCAAGGAAATAATGCTTCTTCCCATCTGATTCCTTCATTTTTTAATGAATTGTTGGGTATTATTATGCACTGCTAAAATAGATTAACCTGGGAAAAAACTTCTACAACCATTCAGGATTTCTGTCTTTAAACCTTGTGCTGCAGAGGAGAGGGAGGTTTCAGTGAGAACAGTGTTTTAACATTTGACAGTGCCTGGATATTTCACTGAATTTGACTGAGAGGGAAGATTATTTGATTGCTGCAGGTTTGTGGAAATTTCTGACATGAACAGAATTCTTTAATGAACAAATGGGTCTTTATTGCCAAACAAGCCTTAAGCTGTCAGTGAGCAACTCTCATGGATTTTATGCAACAGATGGACAAGTATGTGAACACACTGCTGTGTTCCCCTGAGCAAACTTAACTGTGCAATTCAAGTTGTATGATATTGTCAATCACACATCTTCTGGCTGTAGAAAGCGTCTTGGATCAAACCTGCAGAAATTGTGTGTGCAGCGATTAGTTTTTTGCAAACATAGTAGCAGGTTCAAGTATGAGAATTACCAAAGCATTGCAAGTATGTACCGTACACACAGTGTCTGATCCTTGGCCCCAAATGAGCCCTGAGTAAGAAGCACTTGCCCTGTGGGCAGTGATTCATAATTGGTAAATCTTCAGCTGGAACTTGAAGGGGAAAAAAAACCACTGCCAGCAATTCCTTCCACCAGACTTGAATAAAAACCAACCCACCACCTCCAAAATATGACCTGGTGTTGTATTCCTAAAAATACTTTATTCTAATAGGTGACTATCCAATTGTTTCCCCCTCTCAAAAATACTTGGGAATGTTACAATTCACAACTAAGTATTGCTGTGAGGGAAATGCTTATTTTTAGCATTCATTGTTAGGTTTGCCTTTTGAACATGCGTAGATTTCAAGTTGCATTTCCCAGTCTGGGTTGTATTCATTGTGCATGTTTTTTTTCCTTTTTAGTGGACTATATTGTGGAATATGACTATGATGCAGTGCATGATGATGAGTTAACAATCCGAGTTGGGGAAATCATCAGGAATGTGAAAAAACTGGAAGAAGAAGGATGGTTGGAAGGGGAGTTAAATGGCAGAAGGGGCATGTTCCCTGACAATTTTGTGAAGGTGAGTTTTCTGCATTGGCGTGATTTTACTGTGGTGATGTGGCAGGGTCATTGTTACTGAAATGGTTGGAATGCACAATGGTTGTATTTGTAACAGGATGATTTTTTTGTTTAATGGAAAGACCATTCTAGGTGATAACTTTAATATGCTTTTGAAGATTTTTATTGCAGTTCTGCTGTTTGTTCTTACTCACTTTAGCATTTCTTTTGGTCTGTACCCTTGCACTATGTGTTCTGTGTCACTCTGACTTCAGCAGTGCACCAAGTTGTGTGTAGCCATGGTTACCTCCTTTAGTGGGGTGAACAGATTAAAAAAACAAGACCATAAAAAAAAAATACAAACCTACCCCTACAGAAGACATCCAGTCATGAGAGAATTGGAAATGTGGGGATTGCAGCTCAGTCAGATCATCTATAATGAAAAGCTGCATCCTCAGGCTGTGCTGATGTGGGTTCTTCAGCCTGGATCAAGCTGCTTTCTTTGAAGAAGCAATTCTGCTTTACCCTGGACTCTGCTGCTGGCATTGCCTTTTTTGTGACTCCGCAAATTCTTTGGTGTAACACTTCCATATAGTCCAAATGAATGTAGGAATTCCTTCCCCCTTTGAAGTGAAATTAGTTCTTTGCAAACCAGAACTGTCCAGTGTATCTTACTGTGATACTTTTGTCTTGATAAACCTAAGGGGAAATTGGTCCAGTGCTATAAACACTTCTTTACAATTGCTTACTTTAAATTTGACAATTTTTCTGAAAAATTGAAAAAGCAGGATTACTCATATTTGATTTATTGCAGAGGGTTTTAAATATTTTCCTTTTAAAACTGAAGGGCATAACCCAGTTGTTCTCAGAGTCTTCTGTCAAGGGAAAGTTTGTACAAATGCTTTTCACTTGTCTAACATTTTCAAGTTGTTGGTAGTTTAGTTCAAAGTAAGTTTTTAGTTTTGAGTCCTGTATAAATAGGAATTTGACCTCAAGTGGTGTTTTGATGATTATTGTGTTGATGTTCTTAATTAGCTCTCAAGGGCTATGTAGGAAGAAAGCATCAGACTGAGCTCTTTGCTGGTTTGTGGGTCATCAATTTGTCTTTCTGCTGAAATGGAAAGATGAGTCGCATGTGCCATGTTTCTATGTTAATTACCAAACTTGTTGGGTGTTTTCTTGCCCTTCTGCAGCTGTGGCTTTTATAAACTTTGTTTTAAATTACTTCCATCCTGGCATCTCAGCTGCAGATATTTTTAACTCTCCAGCTGTTCGTATGTGCATGGCATGGTCAGATGTCCTGATTGCAGGGGACAGTCAGTTTTCTAGAAGGCGTAGGGGTTTGGAGAAGTAGAAGGGAAGTTGTGCAGAAGAAAACTATCACTTTTGTTTCATGACAGCAGGGGTAACTTGCCTTCTTGGTGCTGGAGCTGGGTGCAGTTATGAGGCTGATCCTGGGAACTTTTCTCCAAGATGGTATGTCTAGGCTGGAAGGCTGTTGTGCAGTGGTGAGCTCATGGGAAAGCATTAATTGTTAGGAAAGTGAAAGTTGTGTGTTTTCTTCATGGTCAATTTGATTGTAGTTTCTTTGTAAAAGTTAATTTACAGGTAGTGATAGTTTAAGAGACTATTTCTAGAAAAGCTGTTGCAGAAAAGTGGGTTTTTGAGGTTTTTTTTTTTTTTTTTGGTGCCTCCTCCCAAACCATTTTCATTTGCTGCTGTAGTAGGTTGTTGGATCATGCTGCAGGATATATGGGATGCTGCTATGACCAGGTTGCTGCAAGTACCAAGGCTCAGGAACTAAATTCAAATGCCCCTTCTGGGTTTGGTGTGCTGTTAACACCTGCAAGGTGTGGGTGACCTGCTGGAGGGAGCTGCAAATGAGCTCAAGCAGGGCTGGACTTTGGCCCTGTGAATGAGGAAAGTCCCTCGAGAAATGGATTTATTTGTTTGCTGCCGAGAGCAACCCCCACCACTAGGAATGGTAAGAACAGTGAGGATGCTGACAAGGGATGAGTTTTGCTGACTTCTCATGACCCATATGAAAGGGAAGGAACATGAAAATCTGAAAGAGGACAGAAATGTATCCAGAGAGTGGAAATTGCTGTGGACAGGACTAAGGGTTGCACCAAGTTTTACAGGTTTGGTTGCAAAATTCTGTGACTCTGCTTAATTATTTATTACTTCCTGAAAGAATCATCTTACTCTCCCTTTATGGGTATAATTTCATGCATTAAATGGGGATCTGGCCTGAATGCATTATGTGGTTAAATTTGTGGTGGCTCTTTGGTGACACATATATACACACTGGTCTGTTAAGAATAGAGCTGAGGCCAGGATATAACCTCTTCATTCAGACTGTGGATGGTAAATTATAATTTGTGCTGATCTGGAAAAGATTAAAATTTGAAGCCGAAAGTGCATGTGTTATCTACTAGATTTGCCTTCATGTGTAAAATTTAAAAACAGTAAATATGACAGATTAAACAGGATGAAGATAAACATGTTTTCTTTTTCAAATGTTAGATGTTATTACAGAAGATAAATTACTAAAAAAAAATAAAATAAAAGCCTTTGATTTTCATCAACCGAAAGAGAATTGGGATGAAGGTTCTAATTCCAGCTAGTTTGTTTTTGCTGATTTTGTTAGTTTGTCTCTTCTTCATCCTGTGTGAGGGCAGGAAAAGTGCTTGTTGCCTTGGTGCCAGCTGCAAACTGTCCTTGGGCAGCACAAGGCTGCTTCTTGCCTGTTTGAAGGATGAGCAAAATGCGGACAGGAGGATTATTGCTGCATGCTGCCTGAATATGTTGGATGCCACAGATTCAGACTGTATCCTCACTGCTGAAGCAGATCAGTCCTCTTATGTTCCTCCTTCTGGGCGCTGCTCGTACATTGGATTTATTGACATTTTATGCCACCTCTCATGCTTTGACAAATGCATCTTTTCTGTTTGAAGTATGACTTAAGTGCTCTCAACCTCATTTCAAATTGTTAAAGCAGGAAATAGCTTTTTTGATTATGTCTGCCTTTTATTTCTCAAGGCTTCTAAATATTGCAGAATAATTTTAAATTGTGGTAGTAGGCTTGTTTCATGTAGTGGTAGCAGTTGGGTCTTTGCTGTCAGAAGTACAGCAGGGGAAGCTGAGTCTGTGTTTTTAATTGGGTTAATTTGTTGTACAGTGTGGGTGAGCTAAGCACTGTGTGACTTTGAAACACTCCTATGGAGAAGGGAATTTATGGAATCTTCCTGTGGATACTGATGTAGTGCTGATGCTTGGTACCTTATAACATAATGTGGCAACTTTTTGATTGGGTTTTATTGATTTCTACCCAAGCCTTTTGCATATTGATGAAGAGATCCTGGAGAATGATCAGAGCATGGTGATGCCTGGCTCCTGGTGCAAGGATATTTTCTGTGAGCCCATTCCTTGATGGGTTAGTGAGCAGTCTGAGATGGTCTGTCCCAAAAGGTGCAGTTCTTGGTGCTGACTTCCACTTGCATCATTTTGCTTTAAAAGATAGAGAACAGGCAGACTCAGCTAAGGGGAACCCCATAAAGCCTTTGAAACATCCTCAGATACTACTGTGCAGTGTCACTGCATGGGAAGGGGAGTGGGAGGTATTGTAAAGGTTGGGTGGGATGTCCAGAGCAGTCTTAAAACCAGAAGATGCTGGTAAATGTACAGTTGAATACAAATAGGTTAAAAAAAAGTGCAAGGAATTACACTGCCTACTTGAGAAGCTCATTTCCTTGAATTCACTTTTCAGTGCTTGGGCTTCTTAAAGACTTTCTGCCTGTATTGCAGGGCTGTATTTTGGAGTGCACACATTTCCAGTGTTATTAACAAAACCTGGTGTGAAATTCCTGTTTGAACTGTGTGTATATCCTCTTTGAGTGGGGTTGAATTAGAGTTCTTGTTTCTGACATTGTTATTGCCATTTTTCTGCTTCTTCCTGTATGGGGAATTTAAAATAAACAACTTCATAAATTCCTGAAAGGAATTAGCAGTGGAACCTTGCAGACTTTTGTTTTCTTTGAGAGCACCTTTTCCTTTCCAAAATCCATCACAGTGAAAAATGTGCACTCATTTGTTTGTTTTCAGTGTGATTTAGAGAAGTGTAGTAATGCTGTTAGATGGAATGTGTGAAGTTTTTGGAGATATTGAGGTGTGTGGAATGTGGAAGACTTTCTGGTTTTGGGTTGGGTTTTATTTCTGCTTGCTTCTAGACTTTATAAAATGTACAGGAACAGTTCTCTGAAAGTAAAGATTAAGAGTCCAGGCTTCCCCTCCTTTGGGAAATCCCCCAGACTTCCTTCTTTCTCTGGCCTGGTTAATCTTAACTGCTTTTTTTGGATTTACTTTGACAAGATGGACTAAGATTTGTTTTTGTTGATTTGTTTTGAGTAGTTCTATTCACTCTCCAGACACCTGTTGTGTTGATAACTGAAGGTGATGGTTTGATCTTCACCCTTCTGCTTATTTTCTTAAGGTTTTTGTCCCTACATAGCTGAAAAGTGTGTTATAAGAACTGAAGTTCCTTGTTTTATTTCATTTATTGCTATCTTAGTTTTGTAAATAGCTGTATTGTGAGTAATAGGCTTTACATGGTAGTAAAACCAGTTTGATCATAAGCTCAAGGCAGTAACTCGGATGAGGGAGGAGCAGTGGACAGATTAATCAGTAGCTTTCATCAGTTAAGGCAGAGAAGTTTGCCAGCAGGCTCTGGGGACATTCTGGTGAGCGAGCTGGACACTTCTCCGAGCGTGTTTGGGACGTGCAGCCCCTCAGCCCTGGAGCTGGGATGGGAGCAGCTTCCTGCCTGCACAGGTGGGAGCAGCTGCTGCTGCTCTAGTGCCGAGCCTGGATCCTCTCCAGGTTAACACGTGAACTTTGCTCACTGTGACATTTTTCTTCCTCCCCCTAAATGAAAAAAACCCTACGACACTGGGCGTGTGCGAGCAAATATGTCCTTGGAAGTGGTAAGCTTGTTTTATTTTCCGTATGTTCTTAATATCAAATATTGTAAACAGACTTTGTGTTTTGGGATAGTGAATGGGAACAGCGTGAATTTAAAACTTATGCTGGCAATATGATTTTGAGAGTTTATTTGGTATAAGGTGTAAATTCTTGGTCTTAGAATTGTTTGTGTAATAAAATTACGTGGGTTTGGTTTCGCTTATGTCCCCTTCTGTAGCACAGAGAGATGCTTAGAGATTGCAGACAACTGTGCTTGCAGAAAGAGTTCCTTTTTACAAGGGTGATTTGTTTTTACGTGATTTTTTTCTGTTCAAGTTCCTGGTCTGTGTGTTTGTGGAAACAAAACACAGCCCAAGCCTCTTTTCTTCCCTTTTCATCACCCCTAGACAGACACTTTAGAGTATTAGCATAGCTGACCTATCTTCTTAAGCCTGTCTTTGCTGCCTCTGTCCTGTGTTCTCACTGGAGGGATGCTGTTAAACACTGAGTGTGCGATGAGCCAGTGAGAGAAGTTTTGGCTGAAAGCTCCTTCAAGCATAGCATCTTCCTTAAATCCTTTTCAAAAAATAGGAAACTGACCTCATCTAGAACTTTAAACAGGAACCATGGAGCTGGAAGGGATTGCAGACAAGACAGACTCTTCTAGGTTAATTCTAACCTGGGCACGATTAAAAAGTGTAGTAACATTAGTTAAAAAAGCAGATTAATAAATAAACTTTTAAGCAATGTGTTACAGGTTAAGCCATATGCATTTATTTTGAAGTAAGTAGGATGTATTTAAAGAATATATTAAAATATTTATTTACAAAATGTTGGTGCCTGCTCCCTTTAAGTATTCTGTCCAAAACCTTTGCATGCAGGTGGGGCTTGGAGAAAACAAGATATACAGCAATTTATCAGTCCTGTTGGTCGATTTACATTTCAGTTTATACAGCCTTTTCCTTTGCTTTATTATTGTTTTGAAGGAACTGTCACCACTAGCAGTGGGTTGTGCAGGGAGGTGACACTGAGTGCTGGGAGCAGCACTGCTTCCCAGGCAGAGTAGGCAGCCCTGCTGGTAAGAAGGTGATGTTTGCTTCGAAGCTGGCAGTTCTTGTTTCTCAGAAACAAAGATTACATGCAAGATTGAAAGCCATATTAAGTAATTTCAGTTTCAGTGCTGAGTATATGAGAGAAGCACTGGGCTCTTTGTCTCCAGGCAAGGAGTGAAGCTGAGCATTCAGGCTGGTGCTTTAGGACCTGTTGCCAATACTATGGTGCCACCCATTGTTCCTGCTGATTTTTCTTCAGGCTTTTAAGGGAAATAGGGCCACTGGAAGAGAGTGTCATTTCAGGGGGTACCCTGTGGGTTTGCCTGAGCTGCACCTGCTAATCCCATCCATTGACACGTGTCTGGGATTTGTGAGAATGGTGATAATGATGCCTGTGGGGTGAGAGACAGGTCTCTGCTATCCAGCTGTTTTGGCGTGAATAAACATGGAAACAGTTTTTTTCCAACTGGAATGTCAAGGTAAATGGCTTGGGTGAGCCTTGCTTATGATATATTGTTTCTAAAAGCAGTAGTAAGGAAAAATAAATCAACTGAAAACATTGACAGATGTAACCAATGGCACTAATATGTAAGCATTTTTGCTGTCTTTCAGAGCTCACCATGATTTATTCTTATTCCTGTGACCTTTCCAGTTGAGTCACTGGATTGGCTGCTTGGGTTCAGACCAGTTGGGTGCTGACCCTGTGAGGTCCCTGTGTGATGTGACTGTGTCTGGCATGGAGAGGGGAAGTCAGGAGGTGTATTTGATTTAGCACTGCTGAGCTGCTGTTGCTGACACAGCTGTGCCCACACAGCCATTTGTGGGCACCTGTGTGTCAGGTTGTCTTTTCAGCTGTCACCATGTTGCCTTGTCAGTGTTGGTTGGGGATGTGTGAATTATTTCATATTCCAAGGCAGTATAGGTATCTTGTTTAGAAAGAAATAGAATTGAAACGAAAGTGAGTTGACTATTTGAAATATTTATCTTGATGACTCTTAGGTCTGAAATGTCACAGATGCTTTCCTCAAAAGTCAACTATTTAACTGCAGGAAATTTGTTGAAATGATGTGGCCCTTTCCCTGTTCAAGGTCAGCACCTGTGCTTCAAATGTTGAAAAAAATCACCTGAGAAGATTTGCAAACTGCTGTTTGCATTTACAAACTGTTGTTTCACTGTAAGAGTAAAAATCTGTGGCATTGTGAAATCTTCGGTGTCTGAATGTTAATACAGAATGGGGAAAACACTGGTGGTTTTTATAATTTTTATTCTCTTTTCAAATATGGAATACATACATATTAATACTTTGTTGTCAAGAACATGAGAGAAATGGAAAGAGCTAAGTTCTGACAGTGGCAGCACGGTATGGAACTGTAGGGAGCTTAAGGTGCTGTTCTGAAGGACAGCAGGATAAAGCATGATTAATGACCTGTGTGAATACTGCTTAATATGTGAATTATTCCCTGTTTGTACCTGTGCCTCTTGCTTTTCTGAATGCCGTATCAGCTTGTGCTGGTGCTCTGTGGTAACTACACACTGCTGGATACTCCCAGAGCTGCTCTGATTGAGTGTAATGGTTTGTGTGGAAGAGGCAGCAGGTTTATACATGTCCTTATTCCTGTAATCACATGAAGCAGTCTGCTCCTTTGTCTGTCCTTATTTAGTTGTTACACTTGATTTGCGTGTGATTTTATGGCTTCCTCTCCAAGCATGGGAGCAAGGCAACCATTCCCTGCCTGGAGGCTTCAAGCAGGGTGTGCTCCATCAGAAGGTGTTTGCAACCATCACTGAGCAAACTGCACAAAGCATTGCTGGCGTCTCGGGCAGCAGGGACTGAGTGGGCTTGTGCAGGAACCTGGCTTTTAAGTTTAGACCTTCCCTTTGTACAGAAGTCTAAAATACAGCTATAAATATGCACTCTGGAATTAGTATATGTAGTAAGACTAAAGAGGTCAGTTACCCAGGTGCTGTTTGCTGTAATGATAGTTACATCCCAGGAGGCTCTGGCTGTACATTCCAGCTCTGTAATTTTAGTCCTTTGCCACGTATCTAATAAATCAATGTGTGTGTACACCCAATACAATTAATATTAAAATCTGTCGTTTTGCTATTTTATGAGGTGGCATGAAGTAATCTAAATGTGAACTTGAAGCTGAAACCTGCACAAGGGTAGCTCATCTCTGTCCTGTCATCTCTTAACATTTGCACCACTTGTGAATATATTTTTGTTTTGGGGTGGCTCATCACTTTGGAGGTAGAAGTTAGCTCTTCTCTACTGTAGTGCTTTCACCAGTAAGTTTAGTTTCAAATATGTGTGTCCTTTGAACACTGGCTTTATCCAGTATTATAAGCTGATCTGAAAGTTTAGTGTGATACATATTTTCTAGGTTTAACATTTATTTGGATGCTTTTCACTTCCTAAAAACATATTTTGTTGTATGTGTGTGCATTCATTAGCTTTGGACTTGGAGCAATAAGCTTTTGAATTCTTAGAAACTGATGGTGAGGAGCCTATTATGCAGCTGCTTTCAAATCAGGAGCAAAAAGCAAGATGCATTTTCAGTTTAAAATGTTGGTTCACGTATGAATCTTTGGTAAGACTTAATCTTTAAACCTTTTCTGATCTCCACTGAGACTCCAGATTTATATTTTTAGCCCTTATTTGACAATCTCTTAAGCATTTAATTTTAGGCAAGACTCATGAAGGGATGTGGATGTGTCAGTGTTTTAACTTGTGGCCACGAGTGAAGTGCTGGAGGTTTTACAGGGAATGGAAAGAGATGGGTGCCTTGGAAAAAGAATGCAGGGAAGAAGAAAGCTCAATGCAACAGAGTGGATGCAGGAAGACAGGGTGATGGTGAGAAGGAACAAGGGATGTTCTGAATTAAACATCAAAGTGAACCTGTAGTGGTTACTGGATCCCACATTTCTCTGGACCAGCAGTAGAGACACTTAACTGGGAGAAGGGAAAGAAATGTCTTCCTGCCTTCCTATGTGGGGGAAGCTGATAAAACACATGTGCTGCAGGAGCTGGAGCTCTGTCTTGCCCTGTGCCACATGTGATTCCTACTTTCATTGATCTGAAGCACTATTTTGTGGCTGGTGGTTGACAGGACATTAACTGTTATTCTATAAAACAATTACAAGAAATGTAATTAAATTTTCATATATATGTATTAGCAAATATAATAGACAAGAAATGCAATCTGCACTTTAAAATGGTTTTATCTGGCTGCGAGCATGGCAACACCATAAGATATTCTTAAGGTATTCTTTTCAGAAGTATTTTAAAATGGACTTTTTTTTGTTAATTAAATCACTGGGAAAAGTTGATGTAAAGATCTGTGCTTCCTCAAGTTACTCCTGTTAATTTATGATTCCTTGCTCTGCTGTTGGTACACCTGGTGAGCTGACTGTTGAGCTTTCCTGCATGTGGGCTTTCATGTTTTGTTTAAAGTCTCTTGTATTTTGCCAATATTAACAAGACTTCATGTCAGAATCTGTTTTGACACTTGCTTGGCACAAAGTTTATGATTGTATCCAATCATCTGTGGCAAAACTGAACTATTTATATATATAGAAACTATATGTATGTATAATACTATTTTTATGATTGTATCAAATCTGAAACTTCAAACCTGCTTCTACATTACCTCTATAGACTGTTCCTTATATAGGAAAGTTCAACTCTTTGTCTGTTCTTGATCTTCAAGTAGTAAAATTACTTAGTGAGGTTTTAGTCTGTAAATCTGCAGCAATTCAGTAAATTTTTTATGCTTCTCGGAGATCCCACTCACTCCACATGTTGCATATTGTGAGAAAGAAGTGGTGCCTTGCCTGATTGATGATTGTTTTCCTCCCACACAAGGAGACAGTGTAATGAAAAGATCTATATTAGCATAGATTATAACACTTGTAAAAATGTTGGTAGCATGTTAAAGGGTGTTATGTGATGTGGGTGTGGTTTAATAAAAGGCAGCGAGTGAGATTATGAAGAGGCAAAGGCAGGGAGTGATGCTGCCTCACTGTTGATTCAGCCTGGTCGTGGGTCAGCACTTAAACCAAGTGATTCACTGTCAAACATTCCCTACTTGAACCATAAATTAAGCCCCCAAAAATCAACCCATGACACTCTCCAGGACGTAAGTTGTCTTGCAAAACAAAGGTTATCAAGCTTGTCTGTTCTTCGGATGGTAAATGCTTTCATCTTTAAGGTGATTTGTTTCTGTTTTCAAGAATTATGTTTAATCCTCTGGAGAGTCAGGGGCAGCCTCTGACCTCTCCCAGCCAAGCTCTTCTGTTGGGAGGTGGAACATGCTCTGATCTCCTGAATGCTCCAGGGAAGGAGCTCAGCAGCTTCTCAGCTATTTTGGTTCATAGATTTTCTTGATGTTTCCCTTTAGTTCATGTAAAGTAAGGAGACAGATAGAAATAGCTGCACATTACTCATCCTTCTTTCGTTGCCTTTATTAAATATTTTGCCTCTGGGCACCCACAATGAGGATGAGAAATCATGTTTTCTAGACAAGGAAGAGACACTGGCAGAATGAAAGGATGTGGGATATCTAAGATTTAAGTGACTGGAGCTGTTAAGGCTGCCCTTTGCCTGCCTGTCTGTTGATGTAACTAAAACTGGAAATGTGGTGCCTAAATCATTAGTTATGTGAAGATTTTTGTGCTCTGGGAAATGAGGTTTCATTGCTCTTGAGCAGGTTACGGATGACAATCTCTCTTCTGTAGGCAGCTGTACAGATTTTTTTATATGTATTTATATACAGTTACATTTCTGTGTGGTTTTTTATCAGGAATGGGATTTTGCAGGCTGTGAACTTGTATAAACAAAACTATTGCCTGGAGATCTATCACAAGCTTCCAATTCCTCCCTCTCCCTTAAAATGACAGGTTCAATTCTGAGTTACTTATTTTCTACTCAGTAAAATATGAGTCATGGTCTTAATTTGCCAGTCCATGAGTTCTTTATTGTTGTTCTGATGGGGAAGAAAAGAGATGAGATAATTGTATGTGTAGGCTCAGACATTTATTTTTGTGTATTCTTTGTCTCAGCGTCTTTAGAGACTGAGACCATTATCTGCTGCTTGAGATCCTGCTTTAAAATGTACCCAGCCACTAAGAGTAATGCACATTGTTTTTGCACAAACTGATGCTACAGTGGAATTCATATTAGAAGTCTAAAGATAATTGTTCTTTGTATAATGGCATATGTAAGAGGAGGTGGCAGTGAAGCCTTAATATTTATGCTTGAAGAATCTATCTAAGGATTTAGATTTGCTGGATAATGAACTTCTCTGTGCCCTATAATTCAGGAAAAGAGTTCGTATTTTTAACTCCTGGCCTTTCAGACTCTCTGACCTGGTTTCTGCATCTCTGCTGCCTGGCTGATTTGAGTGCTCTTGCCTTCTGGCAGGGAAGTGGGGAGGATCCAGCTGTCCCTGCTGGAGCCATGGGTGGGCAAGCGGCTGATGGAGGGGAGGCTGCTCCTGCTCACCTCAGAAGTAGGTCAGGACCGCCCACTTATTTTAATGGCATCATGAGGCTGTGCATGTATTTACATATGTTGCATTTTTGTCTGTATATAAAGAATAGCTCTTGCATCACACATTGCTGCACCTAAACCATTTTGATATTTTTATTTGTAAACATAAATCCACACATCCACATTTCCCTGAAGGATTGTTAAACTGTGACAGGTGCAATGAAAGCAAAAAACCCCTTTTTATTTTTTTCTGGTTAGTTAAATTTGTGTACTTGTTTTTTGTCTATCAGGCTGCAGTGACTTTGTAAGTGTTGCGAAACACATTTAGTGGATATTGAAAACTTCAAACCTTTGACTACTGCTGTAGTTCACAACAGAACAAGTGGGTGGTTGCTTCCCAGTGGAGTGTGTTTTACGCCAAGAGACAGTCTGTATTGACCTTGTACTGCCAAGTCATAAGTGCATAAAATCTGTGCTGCTCATGGAAACACTGACAAGCCTTGAACTGCAGTGGACCAGTAGAATAAAAATATTAAAATTTCCAGCTGCAGTTAATGTCAGATTTTCATTTTAGTTTTGCTATCTGGCAGCTGGCAGTGGCCTCATCTCAGAGCAAGATGAAGTATCCTGGTACTTTTTGTTGGTATTGTTACAAGACAAACTCTCTCTGATAATTTGGATATATGAGGCTGACTTAAAATCCACCAAAAACAAAGAAAGAAAACTGCCTGGTGAAACCCATGGACAGGAGTCTTGGGCATGTTCAGGTTGGGTATAGTGGTACCTCAGAGGTGAGACCTGTGGGCAGCGTCCTTTTCCAACCACTGAAATGCAAGCAAGTGGTTTGGAAGAGATGCAAGAATTACAAACCCTTACTAACATTATTAATGGGGCATGAATTAATGTTTGCATCAATAAGTGTCAGTTTTGAGATATCCAAACTGTCTTTGTTTAGAAATAGTTTCCTTTGTGAAAGGAGTCATAAGGATGAAAAGGATGAAAGTGCTGGCAGGGGTGATGGGTGTGTATGTCAGAGGATCCTGAGGTGTGCTTTTGAAAATGAATCTTGGAGCACTTCCCTGCTTTTAGAAGACTGATGTGAACTACAGGGTTGTGGTGTAGTGGACCACATGCAGGTGTGGAGACCAGGGATTCCTGGATTTGTTTTAGTTTAGTTTAATTCTAATATGTTTTATAATGTCCCAAGGCAGGATAATTAATGTTGCAGTTCTTCTTTAACAAGGAGAGCAAAATACAGTGCTTGCTTTACAAGAATGTTACAAAGGGTGGAGAGTTAAATATGGAAAAAGTAGTTGCTGACCCATTCAGGCATTGCTTACTGACCCCTTCTGTAGTTCTTTGTCAAAACAAGATTTATGCCTGGCTGCTGTGGCAGAACTCTCTTATGTGGCTGTTTTTTCTCTCCTTGTTGCAAAGCAGCTCCATGTGATGCTGCAGTGCTGCTTTCTGACATACACTGTAAAATATCACTGTTGACTCTGATTCAAACCTGGCTGGTACCAGTCCCTTACCCATGTCTGCTCATTGTAGATCTGATGGGTTTCCAGTCTGTCTGCTCCTGTTTGTATCACAGTCACCTTGAACTTCTCATTGCATCCTCTTTCCTTTTGTGTGCCTTGGATTGGGATGGTTTCTTCTGACTATGTATTAAAGTGTTCTCAGCTTTCCTATCCTGACTGTGGTGGGAAAGTACAGAGAGTACCTTCCTGGTGTTACCAGACTCTCCCACTGTCTGATGGTTCTTCCTGGTGTCCACTGATGAAATTGTTCATCAGTAAATCTTCAGCCCCTGAATCTGGAAGCAAGATTTTCTGCATGTAATGACTATACACAGAATTATTTTAGATTTTATTTTTTTAAAGTAATTCCACTGTACTTCCTGCTAAAATTTGCCATTGTCTTGTGTTAGACCTCTAAGTATTTTCTACCTGTCACCCCTTCAGGTGGAAACTCAAGCCTGGCAAGAAAGTTGCTCAAGCATTCCTCTTTTTGGTTTTGGGTCTTTGGTCTGTTATAGTGGGCACTGCTTTTGTCTGAAATAATTACCTATTATTTTTAACCTATCTATTATTTTGCTGCCTTTGGTGCTGGACTTAAAAGTATATTGTCTGTTTAATTCAAATTACTGATTAAGGTGGTGCTTATCTCACACAATTTTCTAGCGTTTGGAAGTGGTGTGTGTGTTCGTTTTTGTTCTTTTTTCTTTTAATAAATTTAAAACCAGAAAAAAGCTCATGTTTTTGACTAAACTGCCTGTGTGGGGCTTCCCCATTTCCTTTTTGCATCTCTGTGCTTTTTACAAAGTTATTGAAGCAACTGCTTCTGAAGTCTTGTGCAAAGTGCAGACCTGGGAAAGGAGCGTGGGCTGACTCCTCACTGTAAAGTGTTACAATTGAGAAACCTGGGGAAGTACTAGTTCCTGGAGCAGCTTGGAGATTTTAGAGCCTGTACAAAATGCATAGCAAAAAAACTATAATTTTAAAAATCCAGGGGCAGGCAGAAGCACTCCAGGCAGGTTTTAAAGTACCAGTATGTTTTTAAGATGAGCAGAATGGCCTTGTCAGCAAGGTAGCTAGAAAGGTGTTTTGGTGGTGACAAATTTTACAGCTGTAGCCAAATTTTATTGCTTATGGTTTTATCAGACTTGTAAGTAACTGGCCAAAAATCAGCTGTAGGCCTGAGAATGACAATCTTTGAAATGTGAAGTGTCTGCTCAAATGGGAGATAGACAGGATGCTGTGCTATTCAAGAGGGGTTAGTTTTTTGTTTGTTTTGGGGTTTTTTTGAACTTGGAAGATGGGATGGATCTCAGCAGAGCTAAGATCTGCAGGGCAGAAGTCACTGCGGAGGGAAGGAGAGTAACAGCAGGAACTGCTCACTGTTTTCTGAAAAGCCTTTTTTATGTAATGTAGATGAGTGGGAGGAAAAATCCTGCTGTCTGTAGTCCTGCTCTGTTCTTTTGAGGAATAGGAAAATGCTTTTGTCTGTTTAACTTGGGGTTCATAGTAGGTTTGAAAGCATCAGTGGTTTTTCAGACCTGCTGACTTTTCCAGCTGGACAGCTGCAGTAAGAAAGCTGGGCTTTAATGGTCCAAAAAGCACCAGACAGACAAGTCCTGGGGAATATGTTTCTTGTATTTTTGGCATTTTATCAATGCATGGTCTTTGTTGTCTTGAAGCTCATGTTCAGGAGTTGACATGACATGAGTAAGTGTATATCTTGCCAATTCTGTTTTCAAGTATTAAATATTTTATTGCAGCTACAGCTGCAATAACTCATGGAGTTGTTAACCAGTGGCTGCTGATGGTGGATGTGAGAGTTGTTCTGAAGTGGATCACAGGCTGCAAGCACTTATGGATGTTTGCATCCCCAAGGATGCTGTGGAAGCAGACAGGACCATGGGTGCAGAAAGGGATTAGACAGCTCCAGCTGCAGGCACAGGAGGGAGAGGAGCTGATCAGTCTCCCTGATGGAACCCTTATGGGTGCTCTGGGAGTGTGGGAGGATCTGAGCTGCAGGAGCTCTAAAGAGCAGCTGGGATTTTGGCTGCTGGGAGCTGTGTTCTGCACTAGATGGGCCATTGATCCAACTTAATTGGTTTCTTCGTGTGTAAAGTGATGATTTCCTTCTTCCAGAATATCTGTTCTCCAGTGGAATCTCATTTAGTGAGCTGATGCAGTGGAGTGACTGTTACTGCTTGGCCTTTTTGTCAAGAACTGGTGCTTTCTTGGTTATAGGTTTCTCAGTCTTGTTTGGCGTGTTCAATTCCAATGCTAACATTCTAATTTAGAAAGATAGGAAAGTGGGAGGCATTAACCAGAAAAATGATATCTCTGTTATTTTCCTCTTAGATCTTTCCCCTCACTTGCTCCCATTCTGTTTCTTGAGCTCACTTTCTTTTTACTCACATCTTTCAGCTGTGCAATTGCATCTCTTGACTGTAAACACCTTGGAGCTTTCTGGGGCAGAGATGATCACCTAATACAGTTTTATAAACTAAAATATTTTAGTACCCTATTCTATGGTCTGTCATTCAAGTAATATTTATGTTTTTCAAAATGTTTTCAAATGTCAGCTGTTACATAAAAGTTGTAATATGAAACTTGTGGGCTCAAAGCTCCTTTTCCAAGATTTAGAGTAGGTGGCTAAAATGCTGCCCCTGTTTCTGATTTTCCTCAGCTCATTACCTGTTTACTAACAAGATTGTAGGGAAGGGTGAGGTTTATTACAGCCTTGAATATGTTTAGTTACAGGATGATGGCCCTGATTTTTGGGTATGTCATTATACCCCACATGGTAAGTACCTGAAATGTGTTAGTCCATGGAGCACCTGTCTAAAATCACTGACCTCCTGGGTGATTTAAGTGGCCTCTGAGTCTTTTAAATCTCTTGTTTCAGGAAGTTAAGAAGGATGTAGAGCCCAAGGATGATGCTGTGCCACTCAGGAGGGAGAAATCTGGCAATGTAGCCAGCCTTGTGCAGCGTATGAGCAGCTATGGGCTTCCAGCAGGAGGATTTCAGCCTCATCCCCCGTCCAAAGGCTTCAAGAAGAGTATGTGGTCTTTCCAATTCCTTCAATTGTGCATGCTGCTGACCTGCATTTTTAAAATAAACATGAATTATTTAATGCATGACTTGGTTTTAAGGTTATGTGGAAAACTAGAAACATAGGAGAAAAAACTGATTCAAAGACAGATTTTACTCCTGTATATGTGGGCAGAAAGCTAAAATGTAGCTTTTAACACCAGTAAATAGGGATGTATTTTCCTGTGAACAGGATTTAGATTCGTTACAGATGTCAGAGAGCTCTGTCACTTCATATGAGCTCTATTTGTATTATCAGGTGCCTGAATGAGAACTGCAGGCCAGTTCATGATAATCAAACATTTTCCTGTGATCATTTTAAAAGAAATGTCGAAACACAAAAACATTACATTTTGCTGCAAATGCAAGACTTTGACAAGGAAATACTGTGTAGTTCAGATAGGCTTGCTTCTGGTGTGAATTAAGGTGCACTTGGTGGTGTTAAGAAAAAGTATTAGTTTTCCTTTTGTTGTAACAGCAACCCTCCAGATGCCCAGGAGTGTAGCACTGGTGCTTCTGTATCTGTGATTTCTGTGTTATAATGCCAGTTTTTATATCAAGGTGACTAAAACCTAGAGGAGAAGACTTACCATTCCTTGCATCCAGCAAATGGATTTGTCATTTGTATTTGGACATAGCAATCTCTTCTAAGATACTGCTTTAAGTTACTGTGACTTCCTCTGTCTTACAAGGTTTGGAAGGCATTTATGATTTAAACTTGCATTTTTGAAAAGAATTCAGAACTTCCTGGTTCTGGCATGTTTATGATTTGAGGTTTTGCCTATAAAGGAAAGAGCCACTAGTTGTCTTTTAAAACCCAGAAATGGGACCACCACTTTTACAAATTTATTGAGACTTTGTTCCAGGAAACTAAGGATTCAAAATCACTTTTTAGTGACTCTGATCTGTGTGTGCATGTTGGCAACAGCACGTAGGTGCCTGTTGGATGTTTACACAGCAGGCTTTGGAAAAATTCAACCTGCAAGATCAATGCTATTCCTAGATAAATGCAGCCAGGCTCTGAAAAGGAATCAATATGATCCTTATGGGTCCTTCCACCTGGAGATACTGTAGGATTCTGTGAACATGGTCTGATACCAGTTCAGCTGTCAGCTATTGTTCTGCTCACCCTAACCCTGGAATGTTCCCTTGTTTTCCATGTCACATTCTCATGCTGGTGGCTGTGGCCAGGATGGAAGGTGCAGCTTGGTCTCAAACTCTGCAGGGCTCTGGCTGCTCTCATCCTCCTGGAGTAAATGGTGTTCAAGCACTTTCCTTTAGACACACAGGTGTTTACCTGGTGCAGTGAGAGTCTCCATTTCCATTTTACTTGCTGTTCCCTTTTTCCTGGAAGACTGTTTAAACAGCTCCTGCAGATCCTGTTTGTTCTGTGCCTGGGCAATCACTTGCTTTCCAGAGTTCAGTTGTCTTTGTGTTTCTGGTTTTTCACTTGCTGAAATGAGGTTTACAATGTTAAAAATAGAGTTAAGGTTCTTTAACAAGCAGTTTCTGTGTGCAGTGGGGCAGGTTGTCTGTGCCCGCTCAGTCCATTGTGTTGTTCCTGCATTCAGCTCTCCCTGAATTCAGGTATTTTTGTGTCAGGTGGGTGGTAAGCTTCAGGCAGAATTCCTATCAGTTAGATGTCTGCCTTTGTTCAGCAGAATGAAAATACACAAGGTGTACTAAGTGACAGCAACAAAGAGCTAAATTTGGTTTACCCTATACAAAACAAACAAAACCTGAAGCCAGACAAGTTGTTTTGGAAAGGGACAGAATTGCCTGCAGGCTGCCAGCCCAGCAGTCCTGTAGCAGCACGTGAAGCTGGAGTGCTGTTCTTTGAGTGGTTTTGTTCCCTTCCTAGATTATTCTAGGGATTTTCAAAAGTGGGGAAGCAGTACTTCCTAAACTGTGTGTCACTGGAAACAGACCTCAGAGGAGAGTGAGGGTTCTGGACGTGAAATACATCCATGGGTTTCTCCCCCACCTACCATTTAGATACAATTACACTATGAAAAGGAACACTGAGATCAGATTTATACCAAATGGCAGTGACTTTTTAATTTGCCTTTTTTTGATGTCAGTTAGTCTCCTACAAAGCAGAAGCCTTGAAAGCGCTTCAGGAGGCAGTAAAGGGCATTGAACCATTTATTGCAATTACTCTTAACTGAACAATCCCTCTGAGTTCCAGTGGAGGTAAAAGCAGGGTGTATTATGTAGGCCATTATGTGTTATTAGCAATAACCCATAAAGCTTCAATTTCTGGTTGATTTGTTTCTTGCATAGATCATATACCAGCATGCAGAAAATTCTTGGTTTGGTGAGCTCTCTCTCAGAAATTTTAGATGCTGAATATTACTCTAATGCCTGGACTGTTTTGTGCTGAGGATGCTGGGTGTGGTCTTCTAAGTGCCTGGCTTTGGACTTTGAACAGTGCTATAAAAAGACAAAGATCAGTCTTGGGGGCATTATCTGTATTTTGAAATCTTTTTACACAGCTAGTCTTAATTGCTGAAGCTTGAGTGTGGAAGGAGTACACAGTATAAGAGAGAGCATGGAAATTGCACGGCTCCTGTAAGCTTAGGCTTTACCACTTCAAGCTTTTGATTGGTATTTTCATTTAAACTGTGGCAGATTGCTTTTGAGGAGGATAGGGAGCATGCATGGGTCACAGCTCAAGATGATAATTGTCTTCAAAAGCATGCTAGCTGCTCTGTTGTGGGAAAGGTCTGAAGGCCTGGCCTCTTGTTTGAAGGAGAAGTGCATAAACTATCTGGTTTCAGCAGCAGGAGCACTCCAGGATATGTGCAGAGTAATTAGGCAGTGTGGGTTCACACCACTGTGGCTGCAGGGCTTGGTTGTCAAAAGCCACTTCAATGCTCTCCCCTCTCAGGATGTCATTTTGTCTTTTTAATGCCTGCAGAGCTGTAATGATGTGGGGCAAACAGCTAAAGACTGCACTTGATTTTAATCTTGCCTTTGTCAGAGACTGCTAATTGGCAGTTTGACTTACTAGATGCTGTACTGGCACTGAGAAAAGGGGAGGGATTTTTTTTAATTGACAGATAAAAATGAGTTTAGATTTTGAAATATGAGCCCAGCAAATGTTGGCATTACCTCAGAGCTATGGTTAGCAAGGTCTTTGTTAGAGGCCAGAAGGTTATAGACCTTCTGTAAGCTCTTCAGTGTTGTACACAGCAGAAGGTGTTCCTGCTTTCAGGATTGCTTAAGGACTGGAGGCTCAAACTTGCACATTTTCTTCCAAGCAGGTGCTAACTGGCAGTGATTGTCATTCCTGCAGATTTTGGTCAGGAAATAGCTTGAGAAATTCCTGTAGTGGGAATTTACCTGACTTGCTTGTGTCAACATGCTTTTTATAGCATGTTGATAATTGGTATAATGCTCATTTGTCAAAACTATGGCTCCTTAGCCTAAGGTGACCGAAGCAAACTGTAAAACCAGGATCAAAAGCTTTTTGGGATGGTTTCTGGGTCTTCAGGAGCAGAGTGTGGGAAAGATGGGTTCTCCTTTATGAGTGTTCTTACTTTTGGTGTTTGCCTTGAATCAGAGTCCAAGAAGCGGCAGTGCAAAGTGCTCTTCGAGTACGTCCCACAGAACGAGGATGAGCTGGAGCTCAAGCTGGGGGATGTGATTGACATCATTGACGAGGTAAGCTGTTCTACAGAGCTGGCCATCCCTGTGCTGAGAGCCAAAGCACTTTTTTGGCTGTTTACTTGTATTACAAGCATGTCAGGAAAATAACTTGGGAAGTAGTGTTTTTGCGACTAAAGTTAATAATTTAGGAGTTCTTTCTCTAAGGATTTAATACTAATCAGTGAATGTTAGATGTTCAGAAAAAGTATTTTATCACCACAGCAATAAATTGTGGTCTTAAAACAATCTGTATGTAACACAGATTGATTTTCTTGGAAGAGTTTTACGGTTCTTTGGCCCTGTCTGTGTGATCCTTGGCTTTAAGATGCTTGTGCTAAAACTGTTGGACCACTTTCTTTAGGCTGACATACTCCAGACTGATATAGGTTAACAATGTTATTTGACTTGATTTGCCAGTTTCGTGCTCTCTTGTAAACTCATTGACTTGGAGTGGTGGTTTCTTACCTTTTCTTTACCCATGTGCTTCCTTGGTGTCTCTTCCATTCAACAGCAGTGCTGGGAGTCCTGTACGTGTGGGAAGAGTGTCTGTTCCACATGTGAAATCTGTCAGGAAAGCTGTGGATAAGATCACAGTGATTGTGGAAGTAACCTTTTCAGAACTGGGTGGAAAACTTCTGCACAGCAGGCTCTGACCTTCACTGGTGCCATGTCTTCCTACTGCCTTCCTGAAGCTCTGAGGGAAGAGAATGAAGCGTTCTTTCTAGCCATGTGTTGCTGGTGGTGCTTTTAAAGTAGTTTTATGAGACTGTGTTTTTCATGTGCATGGCCCTCTTTGGAAGAGAGTGCTGACATGACAGTTACCAGGAAGGACTCTTCCATTCTCCTAGCAAGGAAAAAACTATGCCTTGAGATGCACTCGCACTAATTCTTCCAGACTTTGATATCTGTGGGTAAACAGAGCGGGTGACTTGCAAAACCTGCTCACTGAACTCACAGTTTCATAAATACCTTTGTGTGTGGGTGTTTTCAGAGGGGTGTTCCTGGGTAACCTCAGCAGTTTAATTTGTGGATGGTGCCTGCACTGGCAGTTGTGACTGGATGGTCCAGTGTAAGCATTCATGAGAGAGCACGTGCAGTGAACTATTGTGGAAGCTCCTGTTTTGGTTGCACGTGTCAGCATCTGGAATTATTTTCATAGGGGTATGAGGTGGCATGTACCAGAGATGACCAAGTAACCAAACAGAATAAAAAGATCAGAGCATTTCCTCATCTGATTTCTTAAGGAAATGTGGATTATACTTTATTATTTAGATTTTTTTTGTTAGTCCTCATGCTTATTCTTTTCTTAATGATCTGAAAACATGTTTTTGTAGTACCCAGTCTTTGCTACTTCTTTGAAAAACTGTTTACAAATTTTTAGGGAAATGCTACCTGGTAGAAAAATATTGCAGCTGACTATGATCACTGAGCTGTTTGCACACTGTTTTCATGGTGATATAGAATAGGCCTGACAGGTGTAGGCTCTGTCTGTCTGCTTCATGAAACTGTAGTGATGGGACCAGAAATGCAAGGAATGGTGGAAAATACTGTCCAATGGTTGTACAATATGCTGGGATAACTTGTCTTAGGTAACTTGTCCTCACTACTGTGAGATGATTCGCTTCTGTTTATATAAAAAGGTGCTGTTTCTGTACATGCAGATGACTTGTAACTGTTACTTCAAGGAAAGATCATTTGGTCATCTCTTTCTGTGGGGAAAATAGGGTAAAATGAGCTCCTTGAGGGGATCAGCTCTATCAGTTACTTGAGAATAATTCAGTATTTAGCCCTTGAGTAGTTTTTTTAAATTGAGTAGATATAAATAACACCACTGATCATGAAATCAAAGGTGGAAGCAGATGGGTTCAGAACTTAAGTGGTTGATATTCAAGAGAGCAGAAGTAACTTTTCAGGAAGAAAATTGTGCTATGTGCTGGCTGAATCCACAGGGCTTTTTGTTTCTAGAATGTCACGTGGGTTTTACACATGAAGAACGTGGCAGAGAGTGCACGCAATGACTGTGTCACTGCTCTAAAACCTTTGTTTCTCCTTTATATATTCCACCACTCCTGTCAGGAGCAGCACTAAATAGCAGGTTTATTTTTGTAGTGTTATATTTTTAGTATTCACATAATGTTTTTTCAAGCAAAATAAAATTTCATATAACATCATTAGGAAAGATTTTAGTAAAAAAACCAAAACAAACCAGATTGACAAAGCTGCTTATTTCTGCTTTCTTCCCCATTTTTTGTTTAGGAGTGTGAGTTTTTCATAGCAATAAGTCGATGGGATTAACACTGAAAAAAAAAAGTTCTGGTGTGTGTACCAGAGCTGTACCTCCCTCTTGTGGAAATTGGATCATATGATAATATTTTGGAAAGGAAGAGAAGTGTTACGAAATTGTCTTCTGTGCTGCTGTTGCTAACAGATGTGCAGATTTTCTCCACCAAAGCATGGAGAACTTCTTTTGCCTCTGTCTAATGATTAAAGAAGCCTTTTCTGGCAATACAGTTTGTGGATAGTCAGGAGTTTATATAAAGGCAGTAAGATGAGGAGGCTGAAGCGAGTGTGCCCAAGAAATTTTGGGTTTGTTCCTGAGTGCCTCTGAGTTGGCATTGCTTTGCTTGGCTGTAAAGTGCTTTGCTGACAGCATTTCTTGGCAGAAGAATAACAAGATGCTCAAGTTGCTTTCTGTGTCATAAGCATTAAAAGTCCCTTTCTCGTGGCTTCTGGGTGAGTGGTGTGGGTGAGTCAAGGTATTTGTATTTTAGTTTTCCCTTCATAAAGCCTGAGGTGCCAGAGCCTGGGCAACACTTGCCAGTAATCTGTGCTTAAAATTTCATTCAGAGGACCAGCCTTTGAGGTTTGAACCATCCACAACAAAGCTGTGTTTTCGCACCAGGGTGCCTTTAAAAACAACAGTGCTCTTTTCATTGCCTGTGTCTGTAGCTGCTGGGTTCTGCTTGGGCTCTGCTTGCCTGGAGGTGGGCTGGCATTTCAAGACTGTGCCTGTGTGTCAGGCATAGTGACCTACAAAACCAGGCTAAAAAAAAATAGTGCAAACAGCTGCTGCTGGGTTGGCTTTTTTCTTTTCCTCTTCCTTTCCTTTGTTAAAAACAGCTTTCCAGCCCCAAAAGAGGGCAACCTAAATAAAAGATTCTGAAAATTAATCTTAATTATAGTTTTGAAATAGTGCTCATTAGGTAAATAGACAGAATTTATTTAAGACATTTTGAAAACTGTTGATAAATTTGAAGAGCACAATTCTTAGTCTGTTGGTGTTGTTCTACCCCATCACCTTTTCCTGCTCATCTTTTGCTTGTTCTGCCTTAGACTATGTGGGGTATTCCTGATAAACTTTCCATTAAATTTTGGAATATTTAGATGTAAATGGCATAACAGGAATTCAGACACATAACTGAGCATTAGAGCAATTAAGTTTCCTAATTCCTGAGGAGGTTTATTTGTGAACAGCAAAGCCAAGAAGATTTGACATCCAACATATTTCTAGCCTTAGGTCTGCTGTGTGCCACCACAAAATCCTCTTGGTCAGCACTGATGGGCAGGTCCCTGCCCCTGTGGCACAGGCAGGGCCAGGCTGTGCTGTTCAGCCTCCTGCTAGAAGGAATGGACAGCTTAGTTTTCCATTACTCTGATATCCTTAAGGACTTTTCTCTGTTCTACCCAACATTACCTGTAGAAATTTTATCTTTGAAACTTGTCTTTTGATCAAAATTGTGTGAGGCCAGTAGGAACAGGATGGGTGGAAACTGGACACGACAGAGGAAAAGACAGATGGACAGCAAGAACACATAAAAATTTCCATGGACACACAGACTCAAAGTTTCCTCTGTATTTCATGAGCGGTTTAATGCTTTCTTGTTGTGTTAGATGTGCAATGTCCCTTTTCTGTCTTGAGAAAGTTGATGAGCATTTTTCTGTTTTTCTGGATTAACTGCCTTGGACCTAATCCCCTGTTCTAGGATCATTGCTGTAGTGCTACAAGTAACATTAAATTGCTTTCTTGCTCTTCTTTTGGGCTAATGCTTCTACATCTTTGATAGGTTTTTTTGTAAAGAAATCATGATAATTTGGAACTTTGCACAAAGCTCTTTGTAGAGTTTGTATGAAATTGATAGGAATTTCCTTTTACTCTACTGGTAATGTGCAAAATATTTCTATACAGGTAGAAGAAGGATGGTGGAGTGGAATACTGAATGGCAAGGCAGGGATGTTTCCTTCAAACTTTGTGAAAGAGTTGGAATCAACGGATGATGGAGAAACACAGGATGCTCTGGATGATACAGGTAGTGTTCTGTTTGTTGCAAACCCTTAGCAAAGCAGTTCTTGATTTCTGGTATCATTTGGAGTATTATGGTTAAAGTACAACAAAGTTGTAAAGAATTCAGTCTTCCTAGGAATGGTGTTAAATTTCTTTCTAGAAATTGTTCATGCCGAGTGTGAAGATACCTGTCCTTCTCCCACTTCATTCATAATAAAATTGCAGTCAAGGCCTTAATCTTGAAAATGTGTTCTACACTTTATCACTAGAAAGTTTATCATATTCAAAATTGATATTTTTTAGAATTGTAGATAAAATTACTTCTTTGTTCAGTAGCTTTTTTTCAGCCTTATTCTCACAGACATGGGTTCTCTAAAATAGAAAATGTAAGTGTTTAACCAAGTCATTTGGGAATCAAAGCAGTGTAGAGAGCCTCAACTTGAGTCCAGGAAAGGAGACCCTGGTTCTTAGGCCTTAGATTATGTTTTAATCTAACAATAAAATGTTTTTAAGGCAGAATTTACATTTGGCTGTTCTTTTCTGGCTCAGTATGTATAGCTGGGGCAGAAGCAGATGCTCTGTGGCTGAGCAGTAGCTGAGTGGTGCCAGGCAGGTCTGTTCTTGACAGGCAATTACTCTGTTCCCTCGAAAATGCACTTTAGAAACATTTCAGCCTGTGAAGATCAGTTTGAATGGGACTTGTGATAAAATGGTATCGCTGGAACAGGAATGTTTTTCAGGAACATCGTAACAGGAGTTAATTGCTTTTTTAAAGACATCTGTGTACATTCAAGGAAAACAGTTGTTTTAGTTGTTTTTTTTTTACCTTGTGCTAATGTGCACCCTCAATTACCTGATGTCCCGTGATTGCTTCAAACAAGGTCTTGCTCAGACATAGGGAAGAGCCTGGCTTGGAATTCTTTTCTTGTAAATTGTGGAAATAATTGCAGTAGCATAAAACAAGAGTTGTTTGACTTGAGCAGTTCCAAATAGCTCAGTGGCTGTTTCCTTGGAGGTCAAGTTCCCTGAGTTTAGTGGGGTCTGTGCAAAGAATTTATAAATGGGTATGTGTTGGTCTTAATTCCTGAATACTGAGATCAGTGAGACTGCACAGCAATTTGAAGGAATTTTATTTGTCAGTACCTAACAAGTTGGTATGTTCAGCCCCTCATCCCCCAGGGTTATATTTAATGTTCAGTGCTTTCACAGTCGGGATCTGGAGTATCTTTTGGTTCCCTTCTCCCTCCTGGGAAACAGTAACTTCCCCTTTCACTCTGAAAGCTGTGGTCTTTCAAACATGTAACCTGGACTTGTCCTACCAATGGGATGTTTAGCTATCCTGTGAGATATCTGAAGGGAATATAACTAAATAAAGAGCATCTAGGTAGACAAAAGGTGAACAATTGAAGTCAAGAGCAACTTAGCTTCACAGTACCATCAAAATGTCTTAAATTTATGTTAGAAGGAAGAGTCTTTAATCTTTATTGCAGTTCACAAGCCTGGGCTGAAAAGAACTTGACCCAAGGGCTAAAAGATGTGGAGGCCATTTTGACTTTGGTTTATAAAAGCTGTCTGTTTTCACATTACTGTCTCTTGGAATTCTACATGCAAAAATTACTTGCCTACGTGTACTAATTTGTGGGCTTTAACAGATCTAACCATAATTTTAAAACTTTTAAAAAAAGATTGTAAAGCTCTTAATAACAAAATTAAGTTATTCTCTGAAGTACATTTCTGGGGGATGGATAAATGCTGTCCTGTAAAATGGAAAGATTAAAAGAATTGTAAATAGTTGGTTTATCCAGAAGTGATTAATTTCCAACTGCTATATCTGGTTTGAATGCTTGGAGCATTTTGAACAATAGGAAAATGTCACTTCAGTGCCTTGAGAGGCATCACTCTGCCACTGAAACACACTGTTTTCCTGTGGCAGTTAAAACATGTTTGCATTCATTATGGACCTTTATTGATTATTGCTTTCTGTGGCTGGAGCTGTTCAAAGGAGAAGCTTTTAAATGTTGGACTAAAACGCCATTTTCAGAGAGTGCGTAAGCAGTGTTTCATAAAAGTAATGGAAAACACTGACGTTAACAGGCTGTGGAGCCTGAGTGCTAATTGAAATAGCAAGAACATTAGTGAGCTGTTGATTTTGTTGCCAGAGTAATCAGGGCAAAACTGGTGTGATTTAAGTTGGCCTTACATTAAATACAAAATGAGAACAAATGCAAGGTGTTACTGCTGCAGTGGTGTTCCTAGAAAAGTTCTTTATCAGGAGCAGTGCACAAAGCTGTGCTGCTTCCACTTTTTTCCCAGAAGAGCAAATAAATAACTTCAGCTTTTAAAATAGCTTTCCCTTTCTTATTTTATTTTCAGACCCTGTTTTCAATAGTCCTACCTCACCTGTGACCTCTCCAGGAAATGGGAGTGAACCTGCATTGGGACCAGCACAGCCAAAGAAAATCCGAGGTGTTGGGTTTGGTGATATCTTTAAGGAAGGCTCAGTGAAACTTAAAACAAGATTATCCAGTAATGAATCAGAAGATAAAAAGCAGGATAAGGTTTGTAGTGGTACATACTGTTCTTTTGGGGTTTCCTGTAAAAATAATTTAGGAGATGTGAAATCTGACCATTATCCTCTCACACAGGGTTCTTGCCTATAAAACAAATCACCTCAAATTTGTTTCACAGTAAGTTGTATTTAACATTGATTTCAAAATCTATTCAAATGTCTTGGTGTTTAAACCATTAGAGACTGAAAACCAAGCTGATACAAAAGTTGTCATTTCAGAGCCATGTGGTGAAAGACACAGTGACATCTTGAACACATCTGCAATGTGAGGTCTCTCATAATTCACCTTATAACAGACTTGATATATAGTCTGGGAGAAGTTTGTTAAGTCTACCAAGTTGAACTTGTCTTTTAAAACAAGGAATAGTTTGTCATTTCTTTGTGTTTTGGCTTATTAGGGATATTTTCCCCAAGTTTTGGCAGATGTTGAGGTTGGTATTCTAGGTGTCAACTGCCATTACCTTCAGTGAGTGCTGCCAAGCTTCTGGCTTCATAAATTATTGGTTGTGTAAGCCTGTAAGCCTGAAAAATGCAGTTCTAGGGTTTTGCATCGCCATTCATTTTCTTTCCCCCATTTTTTATGAGTGAGTGGGAAAAGGAGCACTTTTATTCTTTGTTTGAATTTTATTTTTATCTGAATTCTTTGTTTGAATTTTTTTTTGTCAGAACTCAAGAGCACTCTTACCCCTTGGAAGTATAGCAACGATGCTTAGTCCTTTAACTTGAACTTATTATTCCAAGTTCTCATATATGGATTTTCAGTTTTTGTTGAATTAAAGGCAGCTGAAGATAGTCCAGTGTTTCAGTTTTGACTCAGGTGATCAGTTCAAGAAAGCTTTTAAAGCCTTTGTCTGTTTCAGTTTTTGTTTATGGGTTACAGTCATTAATTCTGTTTTGGTGAGTGATTTGTTTTCTGCTGCCATGGTAACAATTTGTAATGGTGTAGGGCAAAAGGTGAGGTGAGTCCCTGGGAGGAGGAAGGGTCAGAGGCTTCCTTGGATGTGTTTTCCCTCAACAGCAATGCTCAGAGCAGTGGCATGGTGTGTGCAGTGTTTGTTTCTGGTCTGGTCAGAGCATCAGATGATTTGGAAAAGTTGCAAATATGTCGCCTTCTGTTTGAAGCTCAGGGAATGTTGCCTCCTGAAGAAAGTTTTGTTTAGAAAAGAAGGTCCATGGCAGACCTTACTGCATCCTTTCAATATATATATATATATGGATGCATAGATGGAGAGAAACTTTTTACTGAGATCTGGAGTGATGGGACAAGGGGCAATGGCTTGAACTGAAAGAGGTGAGACTTGGGAAGAAAAGAGGGAAAATAAGGAAGATGTTCTTCAATGGTGAGGGATGAGGGTTGCTGGAACAGGTTGCCCCCACAAGTTATAGTTGCCTTATCTTTGGAATTGTTCAAGGCCAGACTGGATGGGACTTTGAGCAGCTTGGTTCAGTGGGAGGTATCTGTGCTCATGGCAGGGAGTTGGACTTGGATGGTCATTGAGTGTCCCTTCCAACTCAGACCTCTCTGTGATTCTGTGAAGTCACATGGATACTCCTCATTCCTCTCCTGTGTCCCTTGTTGTGGCAGTTTGTGGGACCACTACATCTTCATGTGAATGCAGTTAGAGTGAGCTTTCAGGACCTTGCTTTGAGTTTGCATTCTTGTCATGAGATTGGTCATTCAAAAGGGTGCTTCCCTACTTTCTACCTTGTTATTTGGGAGTACAAAGAGCCTATCTAAACTCTGCTATTAACATGAAGTCTGCTCAGCCTTTAACCTTTTGAGTTGTTCTATTTGACTGTATAAGCAATAAAATGCACTGGTTCTGTGCAGTTTTGGTTGGCCTGTCTGGAAAGGTCCTGTGGGCCATTTCTCTGCAAGAGAGGAAGTGAGAAAACAGTTTTGCATAGCTTAATGTCGAAGAAAAACAATTTAGTTTAGCACTTAATATTCCACTTACACTTGTTGCCAAAGTCATCCCAAAGGTGGACAGACTTACAGAACAACATGGAGAGCCCAAGGGATTTAACTCTCCTGAAGGTCTTGTGAAAATAGATGGCTTCCTTGGATTTGTGCTTGCTTTGGGATTAGCTGATGTAATGCTGGGAGAGCATTGTCAGTCTTTTAAGACAGTAAGCAAAAAGAAAAAAAGCTTTGTAGAGGACAGAGGGCTCTTTTCCCTTGGAAAATTCAGAGACTGTTCAGCACAGGAAGGCTAAACACTGATGTATCTGAAGTGCTTCAGAGTGTATGTGCTGCTGCAGGAGATCATTCCAGCTCTCCCAGCACCCTGTCTGGGCTCAGGCTATTTATACCCTGTCTGCCTAAACTTCCTCTCTTACTCCTAATTGCATCTTATGTTGCAAGGGGGAAATGCAGAGAACTATTTCCATGTTGGAGGTGTTTAATCTCAGAGGTGGGTTATTTTAGTGCTTCCTTCATATACCATTCTGGAGGGAGTTAAATTGCATAGGTACTGCAGGAACATCCCAAGTGACCTTGGCTTCCTCTATGGTATGTCAGAGGCACCAAGCACCAGCCTACAGGCATTGTCTGGTTCTAAGGAGAGTAAATCCAGTTTCTCTAACAAGTAGATCTGCAGACTGGAACTGTAGATGAAAATGAACAGAATAACCAAAGGCAGTGGGATTTTTCACATCAGTAATGCTCTTAGGGCTGCTCAGGTAAGTACTGACTGTAAGATCATATTCTGTGTTTGTAGCTCTTTGGGTGTGAAGAAGTGGGTGTAGCTGAAGCTGTCGAAATCTGCCTGGCAGCTCAGTAAGTTTCTGAGGAGAAAAAATATTCTGTCATTTATTTTGGTTAGATGTTAACTCTGAAACTTGTGGCAATGCCTCTGTGTTCTTTCATTGAGGAGAAATCTCTAGTGACACTTAACCTGTTCTGTACAAATTGCTGAGAGTGAAGGGGGGCTGAGATGGGTTTTCATGTGCTCTTTCATTTGTCTGAGGAGTTAAAAACTGGTTGTCTGAGGTGGTGCATAGCAGCTGAATACCTCTGCCTTACTCCAGTGCAAAGCAGGCATGGTCAGCAAGATACTCTGAGCAGAGCTGGTAAATAATTGCTTCTTTTATGTGCTGGTGGAGGCAATATTCAGGCTAATGGGAGAGTAACACTTGGAACTGCTGAAATAGAATTGCTAAAGTATATTTGGTCATATCCGGAGATCAGCTTCCAGTTTGAAAGCTGTGCTCTGTCTTTAATCAGTAGATAAACTCTAATTGCAGTGTCCGTAATGAAGTAAATACAGTAAGCTGAGTGCTTAATGGGAAAGCTCATTGAATCTCTTGGAGATGGTAATTTGCATCATCTGAGCTAATGAAAAATTGAGTGTGTTCTGTAGCCTAATCAAAAACAAAACTCTGAAGAATTTTTGTTAACAATGTTCTTTTCCCTTCATACAGCCATTACCTAGCCATCCCCCTGGAACAAAGTTAATTCATTTTCCCAGTATAACAAAAACTGAAAACACACCTGAAGGAATGAAAACAGAAGCTGAAAGTAAACCAAAAGGTAAGGCTGATGGATATTTACATCTGTTACGTGGTAGTCCGTCCTTATGAACTATATGGTTATCAATTTTTTTTGTGCTAAAATCTGAAACATCTGCATGTACTGGAGTTTTGTGTAATGTTCTGTACCTTTGAGGAGTTATGCAAGTGCAAAAAAGTCTAAAGGAATTTCTTTAGAAAAAGAATCAAAAACATTTGTGGGGTTGTCTCCCAGAACGAAATAAGGCTGGGATAGGAACTTCTATTGCAGCAGTCCTTTTGCATTAATTTTCTATTGACTTGTGGAAAGGGATTTACTTTCTGCCTGGTTTTATTCTGATGGGATGCTGGAGACCTCTTTCCATGGAACAGTCTCACAGCACAATTTCTGTCCCTAAGTTGCACAAGTTCCTTTACAGGCTCAGAATTTTCTGTGGAGGTGGCAGCGTGCTGTTGTAACTGTGTGAAGTTTCTTGCAGCAGAAAGTTGGTGTTTATGTTGTGTTGAGGTCTGTTCCCTTGATAATCCAGTTCCATTGTGATTCTGTTTATACCCTTTTTTTATTTTTCTTTTTTATTATCTCTTAAGAATTTATGACTTCATTTAGCTGCCAAATTGCACAGTTTTATCTAGGGAGATATTTTTAAGCTAACTCAAAGCATCTTGTGGGAGTGTCAACCCCTTATAAAAAATTAACTTCCATTATTTGATGTGTAGACAGCTCATTTCCCTGGTTCCAGAGCAGACATTTTGTCAACTTCTGTATTGTAATTTTAAGTATATTTTTGTTTGATGTGGAAATACCTTATTTTGGTGAGTTGTTTTCTATGGAATGCATAATTTGCAGAAATAAGGAAGCTGCAACATTTTGCTTTTAAACCATTCCAGTGCTATTGCTCTAAGAACCAGCAGGACAATGTGTAGCCCTGAGCGTTGTGAAATTTGACTTGTCTAAAACTTTTCATAAAAATTAACCCAACTCTGCCTAGAAAAAATCCCAACATTCAATGCTGGGCACCCAGCACATTCAGTATTTAGATTCTTTCAGGTTAGATAGTTTCAGGTGCATCTCATACTAAAAGCATGGAAGTTGGACTAATCCTGTAGCCATGCTGAGTCTCCTTGCCAGAGAAACGAATTTATCAGAGAGGAACTTAAGTATGACAGTAATAGAAGCTGTAGGAGAGCATCAGTAGGTAATACCTGTAGACACCAGATGAGAATATCTTCTAAACTTAGAAAGAAAGCTTGTTTTTCTTCCTTAGTGATTTATTTAAATGTAGACCATAGCGTAGTTTATGTGTCTCATCCTTAGTTTTGAGAGACAAGGTTTTAAAATAAACTGTGTTCATCTGTTAGCACCTAACACAGATCTCTATGTTTAGACTAGAGTGGCTTATTTTGCAGTGAGGTTCTTCTGGTTTTGGAAGCTTGTTTTGGCCTCTGGTGCAAGTATGTAAAAACATTCTCTTTGAAAAGTAAAATAATCACAATTTGACCCCTCTTTCCCCCAATTATATTAGGATACAGTATCTGTGATTCCTGCTACTCTATTGCTAGACTTGAGACTTTGGAAAAAATTTATTTTAAACTAAGTTATCTTTAAAAATATTTACTGAAATTTAAATGCTGGAAAATTAAACTTTCTTAACTACTGGCAGAATACGAGGCTCACAAAATAAGATGCTGAAGGGGCAGACTGTACAAGCTCCTCTCATGTGTGTCTGAGTTTTCTGGTGGTGCTGGAGCTGGGGTTCACAATGTGGCACATGGGAGCCTGGGCAGGGTGCAGGGTTCCTGTCTCCAGCATTCCTGGCAGCTGGAGCAGAGTGAAGCATCCCCTTTCTGGCACTGCTTTTTGCCTGCTCTGGGATTTGGTCTGTGTGAGGAGGGGAGAAGTGCTTAGAGGATGTAAAGGATTCCACTGGCCAGCTCACCAGGCAGTAAGGAAATGCATCTGTCTTTACAGAATCAGGGTGTAGTGAAATGTATTACACCCTATCATTACTATTGATAAAATTCTCAAATTTGATAGATATTTGTAGTGTACTTGTTAATTTTTTTTTAAGAGTCAGTGTGTGAATTTTGGGCTTTAGACCTCAGTTCAAACATTCATCTCTTTGATATGGTTCTTATGTTTCTGTATTTCTTCATGAATCACAATATGGTTGAACATTTTTGATTACTGGATTAGGCATCAAAATAATACAAGTTCTTGTACCTAAGATTACTCATGTAGTTACATATCTATGTACATACATGCATATATCTCTATATAACTGCCTCTTTGAGCTTGGCATACTTTGGTGTTTTAACATAGTGGGTGTCACTGGTTTTTGATTGAAAATACAATTTGTCCATTTTTAAACTGAAGATGTGTATCTTGATTAAGCAAAGTACAACAACAGCAAAAAGGTTTGACTGCAACTGATTTATTCTCTTATCACCCAGCAAAAGCTCTCATTAAGAATTGCAAATGATTTTGTGATTCTGTGACTTGATGTTGTGCTGCTCTGACTGCAGCTGCTCATTGTGGTGTCAGTGCCAAACACCTGATAGGTTATGGCAGGACCTAAAGAGTCCTTTTTGTTTGCTTCCTCTTTCTTAGTGTGTCAGATACAGAAATCCAATCTTTTTATCTGCTAAGTTATTTTAAATGTGCTGGGGTTAAAAATTCTGTTTATGTATTTTGGCCTTTTCCTCATGGTTGTTTTTGTTAAAGTGTGGGAAAGGAAAACAAATCCTCTTGGCTTTTTCACCTGAATTGTTACCATGATTTTAAATGGATTAGTTTTGAACTGTACCAAATGGAAAGAAAAGAATTATTCTTTCTGCTTTTGCAGAAGAGGCTGTGACCGAGGTGATGGCTCAGATGAGCTCTGGTTTCAGGTGCTTAGCCAAGGAATGCCTTTGCCTCAGTTACTTGGTTTCACTGCACAATTTCTGAACTCTGCTGCTGGAAATTTCTGTTGTTGTACATGTTAACAAAGGATGTCACTTGAAAACAACTGCCTGTATTCAATTAGGATTGCAAATTTGAGGTTTAGATCAATTTTGAGAAAATACATATAAATTCTAACGAGCTTGAAACCATTTTTGTCTAAAGTAGCTCAAAATTGAACATAGAAATGCTGTGGGGAGGGTTAGATGGGCTGTTACAGTATTACACTTTTAGCTCTTCTCCCTCTGAAATCAGAGGGCTTGAATTAAGTTGCTGTTGTTAAAAATTTTTTTGGGGGGGCTTATACTTCTGACTTCTCAAAGATTTATTTCCTTTGCCCTATAAATACATAATCTTATTTTTCTTGTGATTTGAACATTCATAAGGCAGTCTCAGGTGGCTGGTCTAGAAGGGAAGTGTGATTATAGTGTGAATTTCTGAGTTCTCAGACAGCATAAGTGTGCTGTTATTATGAATGTTACTACCCAGATGAATTGTGCTCCTCTGTTCCAGCCAAGGAATATTGCAGGACAATATTTTCCTATGATGGCTCAAATGATGAACTCAGCTTTAAAGAAGGCGAGATCATTCAAATAATCAGTAAGGTAAGGAAGTTTGGTCTGCTCTGACCATGTGTATGGCTTTGGTGAATTTTGTGCAGGGAGGTCGTGGATTAATTGAGAAACCAGGGGAGTCTGTTGGAGTAGATACTCTTTTAGACAGATTTGTCTTGTGTGAGAGTCAGTTCTTTGCTTCTGCACTTGATGGAGATACAGATGACTTCAGAGATTGTTCCAGAGCAGGAGGTTGTCTTGGAGTCTTCAAAGGCTAATGGGATCAGTGTTCACTCAGTAGCAAATGCTTTTTCAGTGAGGAAATGGGAAAAGCTTTTCAAACAGCCCCTTTACCTTCAGAAACAGTTCTTTTTTCCCAGTGATTCAGAACAACCATACAGAAACTAATATTACTTTTTGGCTGCTTAGAGAAATGGGATTTAGTTGAATGTTTTCATTGAATTCTGAAAGCACCTTTTTGATAGATAATCTTGTTGCAGAGATGGTTCTAAGCAGAAATTAACCTACCCGTATTTAATTTCCCTGCACTACTCTGCAGTCTTTTGTTAGTTTATGTGCTGCTATATTAAGAAATAATGACTTCCATTAAAAAGTGGAAAGTTTAATTTTCAAGCTTCATTCAGTTGTAGAAGAAAACACATTTTTCTTTAGTAAGATTTTAATTTTATGGAATTAAAGAATTGATATTATGAACACCATTAAACATAAGTACAGTGGAAAAGTACAGTGGTTATGGAAGGCCCTTTTGTAAACACAGCAACCCTTGCCCATCTTCACTTAATCTCCTGCCTCTCTGCCTTTTGAACCAATTTACCCCAAGCATACACTGGTCCAAAGTGGAGCTATGAATTGTCCAGAGTGAGTGGCATCCCTGCCCACAGAAGGAGTTTTGAACTGCATAATCTTTCAGGTCCCTTCCAACCCAAAACATTGTAGGATTCTGTGATTTTTTTGGATCTGAGGCACAGAGGAAAGCTGCTATTTATGCTGCTGAAATACTCTGATAATATCATACTTTGTTATGGAGAAAGGCCTTGATCCAGTAACATCATGTAATGGATTTCTGTGCCACGGAATTAATTCTCCATTATTTTATTTTATTTTATTATGTCTTAGTATGGTTATTTTTTCCCTCAGTGGGGTATGTTCTTCTGCGTCTTCACCCTTTTCAGACCATTGAAGCTGATCCATCATATCAGAATCACTTTTACTTAGTAGAGTTGTGTGTCATGCCAATAACACTTGAAGTATTTACTGTATAACTTTCTGGTCAAGGAAGCTGAGAAGTTCAAATGTTGTGTGTTAGGTCATAATAGGGTTTATGTACTTCCCTTCCCTTTGCAGATCTTATCCTTATACCCTTATCTTCTATGATGTAGTATAATTTCATCCTGCATTTTAGAAAACAAACAAAAACTGACCAAACCTGATCTGATCTGTAGCTGTTTCCCCTTCGTAAGCTGGCCAATTTCAATCAATCATTTTATATTGTGTGTAAAAGGGAAGAAGTGGTTGTGTAACTGTATCTGTTCTGGGGAAGAAGTAAATATTGGTTGAAATGATCTGTTGTTTATTTTAGGACACTGGAGAGCCAGGCTGGTGGAGAGGAGAGCTCAATGGTAAAGAAGGAGTCTTCCCAGATAACTTTGCTGTTCAAATACAAGAGTCTGATAAAGACTTCCCTGTAAGTTCTTACACCTATTGCTTAGTATCATAAAAAACTATTGATGAAAATGTGAAGCATAAAAGAGGTCACAGCACATTATGCTGCTGAAAGTATTACAATTGTGGCAGTTTTAGCTTTATCTTGTCCCAGCTGTATAAAAGAAGAAAGATGAAAGGGTTCATCTTTGTGTTTAACTTGTCCATAAATACAGAAGGGAGGCTTGTTTTTTGAGATTAACTCTAATTAATGAGGATGATCAGGTCATTTAGAGAAGAGTGTAGTTCTGATAGCATGGTGTTATGTAGTACTGATTACTGAATTAAACCCTTACTGTTTAAAAAGGAGATAGCTGTTGGATTTTTCCATCTCAAGTCCTTAAGTAACTGTAATTACAAAATGCTGAGTGACCCCTCTGGATCTGACTGGGATTTTTCCATGTCAAAACTTGCAGTAGGCTGCAGTTTATGAAGGATACTTTTTGTGTGGGATTTAGGAATATTTTTTCACCATCTCATGCACTAACTGTAGAAATTCACTTTTTCTATGTGGTACTCATTGATCTTGTAATTTTGGTCCTCATTTTAATTTTTTTTTTTGTTGTTGTTGAGATTAGTGTGATGTTTTGGTTCTGTCATGTTTGTGTAGCAAGGATGGTTGTGTTAATTCCCAAATGTACATCAACCCCAGGCAGAATGGATTCAGCTCCAGATCAGGAGTTATTAATTTATCATTTATCCTGAGTTGCCTCACATACACAGAAACCTACCTACCCCAGTCAGGATTTTCAGATGGATTCTCAGCTGTGCAAGGGTGGCATAAATGCCATAGCATACAAGAAGAGAGGGTAGGTGGTGTTGCTGTTTCACAATACAGAGTTGCTCCCTAGAGGGAGGGCGAAAAAACCACTCTTTTACCCTAAACAGCATTTTCCTGCTTTGATCCTTTATTTTGCTTTGTGTGCGGTGTCTCAGCACAGGGATTCACCTTGCACTGAGCAGCTTTGACGTTCAGGGCATTGGATGGCTGGTGATCATAATCAGCTATTTGATACTGACTTCATAAAAACACAGAGCAGAACTGCATAATGGAAAGTTGATGCTGAACTCTGTTTAATTGTTTTTGGTATAGGCAACAATGCTGCACAGCTGGATAATGTAGTTACTTTTTTGGGAAAGAAAGAAAATAGAGTCTTGTTACTTAAATTCACTCGCTTTGTTGTCCTCTGAAACCAGAGAAAGACATTTAATATGGCTTCTCCTGCTTGCTTAATTACATTTCTCATGTTAGAATAAAATCTTGCTGCATTGAAAAGAGATTATTCAGTAGCTGTAGGGGCACAGAAGTGAAATCCATCCATAGCAACTGTTTTAAAAATACCCACTGCGAAGTGTTTGTGGAGGGGTTGTGTTAGACTGAGCCTGTATGGTTTCAGCAGTGCCTGTGTGAAGGACAAGTGGTTTTGTAGGCGTTTGTGTCATTTTATCAGGGAATCTTGTCCTTAGTACAACCAGAAAGGCCCCTCTTCTAGAGCAATTTCAGGAGTCACATTCCGAAGATGAGTGGTTGAGATCTCTCCTGAGAGGTGCCAGTCTCAGAGGTTCAACCTCAAGTGTATCAGTTTCAGGGAAGTGAAAATCCTAAGTGTTTCAAAATAGTCATTTCAATGTACAAACTGTTGCATTGTGATACTTTGTACATTTTTAGTGGCTGGTGTAGTTTGTCCATCTTTCCCACTTAAATACAGTGATAAGGGAGCTCAAATCAATGTTTGTCTGGTAACTGCAGTCTTTGAGACAAATGCTGCCAGCATCTCCTCTTTTTTTCTTACACTCGTAATTTAGAAGTCAATTATTTGACAGCATTCCTCTGACACTTAATTTAAAAATTTTTTTTAGTGGAAGTGAGCATTTTTGGTTCAAAAAAATCACCTGGTTACTCTTTTAAATTGGCATTGTACTAATTAAGGCTGAGGTTTACGTACTGAAATTGAGTGTGATCAAAGCAGTTCTTTGGAGTAGGAAAATGTAAGTCCTGGGTTTTAGTTCTTTTTCCCTCTGTTTATGCACATTGCTGAAGCACTGACTTCATTTGAACAGACCTGAATTTTGTTCCTGAATTTTTGTAACTGGTTGTCTGGGAGATATCAGAGGAATTGTTCCAGGTCTTTGTGTTTCCTGTCTGAATTCATTGCCTCCTTTGTGAAATACTTTGAAATCAGCTTGTAAACAAGCTCCACATTACAGTATGCAAAACAAAACACAAATGAGGCTGTCTTGGATGCAGAGTATATCTGCCTGCTTGCTTGTTTGATTTTGGTTTTTTTCCCCTTCATTTTGCAGAAGCCAAAGAAACCTCCACCTCCAGTTAAAAGTCCAGGTATGTAGTACATGTATGATGGTCTGAAAAAATACTAAACTTCAGAAGCAGTGCATGACTTCAAAAGAAAATTTAGAAGTAACTTTTGATTTCCTAGTAGTGCACCCATAGTCACACTTTGAGGTGACTTTTCATACTTTAGGTGTTTTGCTGCTGCTGTATATTTTTCAAAATTATAATGGAGCCTACTTTGGAAACATTTTAACAATGGCTTACCATTTTCTGGGCTTAAGTGAGTGTTTATAAATGGTATTACACTCCTTGCAAAAGAGAAGACACAGCTCTGTGTACATCTTATTTTTAGTTAGTGACCGAGGTAATTAAAGCTCTTCATGAAATGTCTATGATTTCCTTTTGTATTCAGCTGTAAGACCTGAATTGCCAACTGGAGAGAAGAAATTCCTTTCTTTGAGGCCTGAAGAAAAAGGTAAGGACAGTTTTCTTCGTGGTGACTTGGCTACTCTGGCAACAGGCTCTCTGTTCGGGAGCCATCATACAAACTCTCTTGATACCAACTACTGAAGTTCTCATGTCTGTGATGTTACAGAAATATCTTTGCAGTGATTAGAGGAACTGCTAAACTCTATTGGAATGCTTCTTTCTTGTTATTGCATTGCATTCTGAAAATTGGTTATTGCACTGCACAGTAACATAGTTACTATTAAATTCATGAGAGAGTAGTTCTGTGACAGTGGCTGCAGTTTTGAGCAGCAGTAGTAAGTTATTAGAAAGGGAAAGGTTAACTGCTGTTTCTCAATGTTCTGGCAAAACTCAGTCTCATCAAAAGTGTTTTGAAAGAGCTACAAAGAACAGGTGCAGCACTCCTTAGATATTACAGACACAATACTCAGAAATAGAGATTTCTTGTACTGTTCATTCTTGCTATATTCCATATTTTCAAGTTCCACTGAATTTGGAGACATTTACTGCTTTGTTCATAAAATTTGAAGGACATCTTTTTCCAGAGGCGGAGCTACTATTGTCACCCAGACAGATTTCTGAAAGGCTTCTTTCCATGTTTGAAAAACTTTCGAAGTGAAAGTGTTTGATTGTGTTTAAAAGTGAGAAGCTTAAACAAACATGTGGTTGGACCCTGCAGAAGGAATCCTGATGTTCCTGCAGCTTAACCAAAACCACTCTGTCCTGTGAGTGGTGAACTGTGGCTGACCAGCATTTATACCAGTGAAGCTGCTGATGGGTTTCTTGGCTTCCTTGGGCAGTTTTTATTACCCCCATTTTAACAAGGCACCTTCTCAGGTATTGAATATGAAAAACACTTGTTAAAGTCAGTTCTGTTTGTTCTCCATGTGAGCAAACAAGTAATTGTTGTCTGTTGGAGCAGTATCTTCAGGTGTCAGTTGAGATCAGCTGTATGATTCCAGAAATGTTCATAACCTGGCTCTTTTTAAACTCTTCTAAACTGAAGCAAGTTTTATTTTAAACTGGTTTAGTTTGGATTGTAGTGTTAATCTTTGCATAGTTGAGTTAAACTGTTCATGGAGGAATACAGGAAAAAATACTGAGTGACACCATTTAGAAAACTTCAAAATGTGAAATGTTCTATAAAATTACATAAAGTAGAGAACCCTTCTTTACTGAGTTACAGGAAATGATGGAGGAAAAATTTGTCCTGTATTCAGTAGCAGATCAGGTAATAAAAATTACTTTTTTAGGTAGCACTAGTGTTTTACTGGAAGATATGCCCATTTATCAGTGCAGTTGTACTTGTGGAAAAAGAGCCATGTTCATACTAGTAATTGAACTCATTAAGTATGAAATTGTTCTGTAATTAGTAATCAGAAAAAAATATTAATTTAGCAGCTCTAATCAGAAGCTATCAATCTATGTCATTTTTTATGCCTATTGGGAGACTAATAAATCTGCCTTTTAATTGCAATCAAAAATTGATCAAAAATCAAAGGTAGTGTTTCTAGAAGTATTTCTGTATTTATAGTGAAGGACACTTAGTGGTGTCATGTAGAAATTTTTGTCCAGTGTAAATGTCTTCAGATTTGTGTCTTTTATTTCCATTACTAAACTGTTCATACTTAGCCAACACTCTTCTTCATTGAGGAGCAAAATCCAAAAAAGACATGTCATTTCATCCAGCAGAAGTTCCCAGTTTCTGTGCTCATGGTGAACCTTGGCCTTTGGTATTAACTTTTTCCACTTAGCTGTAGACGCTTTATATATTCAGATTTTGAGTGGGAGTATTAGAAGGGAGAACTGACAGATGAGAGTTCAGGAATAGGATTTGATGGCAGCTTTTTTTTCTGCCGTTTATGAACTCACTTATTTTTAAAAGCAAAAGGGGTAATTCTCAACTTGTGCTCAGCATAGCTTCAATAAAGGCAATTGATCTGCAGTTAGTACTGGCTGGTGTTGGGTGTTTAAAAGTGGAGCTGTTGTGTATTGGGTGGGGAGGCAGGAGTGGCTGGTGCTGCTGCTTTACACAGGGCAGGCAGCCCCACCGTGTGGCAAATCCTTCCACTGCTCCATCGCCCTGAGTTTTTAACTCCATGCTCACAGGCTGCAAGGAGATGCTAAGCAGTTTGTTTTTTGCTCATATCTTCTCCTGATGCTCAAATGTCCCAAAGCAGGAACACAGTTCTGCCTCTGCATAATGCTTTTGGCAGAAGTATCTCCAGGATCTGTTTACTTATCCCTGTGAAAGAACATTGGCTTCTTCCCGTTTTAGGGTGGGAGGGCTGATGCTCAGTGGCTGCAGGACTTGCCCACAGGAAATCACTCCTAGACCTGGCAGTTCAGGCACTTTGCTGGCAGGGAGCTGAGGCAAATACCCAGCCCTGCTCCCAAATCCATAGCAGATGTAAACATTTTACACCAGATCAATACTTGGTTAAAAGCAAATTGCAGGAGGGGAGGATGGGGAGAAAAAAAGCTAAAGGTCACTCTCTCCATCCCAGTTTACTGATTTACTGCCCTATAAGGGCAGTAACTGTAAAGAACTGTAACCCCTTGCTGTAACCTAACAATTATTTTTTCAAGTCCTCAGTACTTTGTGTATACTGAACTGTGGCACAGTTCTACAGGGAAAAGTAGAAGGTTTGCTCTGGCTGTCCCACAGGGTAGAATTAGGATGCATGGGTTGAAACCTGTTCAACTATTTCTTGTAGCTTGAATTTTTCAGTGTCCCATATGTTGCATGTCAGCTCCACTGGACAGGATTCAGTTGGGTCATACAGTCATTGAACAAATAAATACAACTTTTTTTTTATTAGCCATACCTGATTTCCATCTATTTGTAGGAAGGTGGACTTTAGATAAAATAAATTCAGCTATTCAGATAAAAACTCATTTCCCTCCCCCCCTTTTCCCACAGATAAATTATATTGCTTGTATGTGTAAGACGTCCAGTTACAACAATAAAAAACCCTACCTCTTTAAGAGTAAATCAAATTAATTCATAGAAAAGACAAAGCAGTACAAAGATATTTGGTTCTTAGCTGTCACTTGCAGTGCAATAATGTGCATCCATAATTTATTACTACTGTTTCATGTCAGTAGGAAGATTTATCTTACTCTAAGATAAATCTTTTTGAGCTCAGGTAAGTAGTTTATGTGTTTTGATAAGGTATCATTAAAGACACTTGCCTATCTATTTTTCATTTTGATCTTCAAAGAAGGTACTTCTGACAGCAGTTGCTTTCGAACTGATTAGCAGTGTAAGAATTCCAGACAACATGGGGTTTTTAAAATGTGACTTACTTTGTCAGATGAAAAAGGAGCTTTGGATCAGAAGCCTTTGAAGCCACAAGCTCCTCAAGTACCACCCAAGAAGCCTATTCCTCCAAGCAAGACCAACAGCCTGCTGAGAGCAGGGCTCCTGCACCCAAAACGTCCGGACAAACCTGGTTTGCCATCATCTGCATCCAAGTCAGTACCACTTAAACTGCAAGTACCAAGTGTATTCAGTTTGATTTGTTGTTTGGTCTTCCTTCATGGATGGGTTGGGAAGAAATGTGTGCTTTGAGGGTGAGAAGGATGCAAGGACAAGTTTTGCCTTACACCTCCCAGTGTCTTAGTTCTCCACGTCTCTATAAATGTGAACTTAGACCTTTCAAATCCTTTGAGACATTGAACCCGTCTCTGAGTCAGTGTTAGAGCATCACTGACCATGGGGCTGATGAAATTGCTCATCTGGGAGCTGCTGTAGCTGCAGTAACAGGATGGAGTAAAAGAATGTGGGCATAGCCCTTGAGAATTATTGTGTTGAAAAAAACTGAAAATTTGAGCTGCCTCAGTGTTCAAGGCTTGAGGACTTTGTATAGGGTAGGGTTGATGGGAAGGAATTCCTGAGCACAGGTGCTGAAGGTACTCACTGGGGCTCATGTCTGCTCCTGGGGAAGGAAGCACCTACTACAGAACCACACTCAGATTCTCTACTCTTGAGCCTTCTCAGTTGAGTTACTGAATGAATAGGAGCAAATACTTCTTCTAGATACACCTAATTTTTTTTTCTCGTGAATTTGAAACTTTCACTAAGACTTCCATACAATCTCCCACGCATAGAATTTTCCATTCTGTCTCCATCAAAGTAATTGCTAGACCCTTACCCAGAAGTGTAACCCAACTGCTGACAGGTAACTGCCCCTTTGGGATGTTCATGTGGCTTGAAAGAACCGTGAGTATGGTTGTGATACACTTATGCAGATAAATGCAGATAAAGCAAACAGCTGCTGCATCAAAGAGCTTGCACCTTAAATACCTTTTCAGTATAGAATTGTGTTATATTCATGTGGTATTTTGGAGACTTTACCAAGTTTATTTTTTTGAACAACAAATCATATTTTCTACCAGTTTAGAAAATAATTATTGCTCTAAAGGGATGCACATGTGCAGTGAAATAGAGGTCTGTAGTAAGCTGTGGGCCTTTAATAATTGACACCTTTAAATCTTAGAGATATTTAAATGTTTGAAAGTTTTTAATATTGTTTTAGGAAGATTATGCTGCTGTATTTTTTTCTACTGCAGTAAAATTGAGAAATACAGGCTTTGGGAGGTGAAATAATGAAAGGGACACAATTTATATATGGCATGTACAGGCCAACCAGGTGATCAGGCCTGGTCAGCACTGGTTTGTGATGGCAAGATGTGAAAAGGAAAATGTTGCCTATTCTTTTTTTTTTTTTTTTGGCGGGGTTTTTACTACTTTGGATCTTTTTAGTTGTTGTTCTTGGGGTTTTTCTTGTCTGTGCACGATGTGAGCAGATATGGAAGGAATGCATGGTAGAACAAAAGCTACAAGATTGCTTTGTCTATACCCAGAAAGAAATAGCTTGTTCTTGCCAGCCTTTTTTGCTATACAGGAAGATTTCTTTAATGTCAAGGAGTCAGTTTCTGAATTATTTCAAGAGGTATTAGTGAAAATGTTACTCAGCTCACCTGTCCTCTGAAGCATAATATTTTGGACTGAAATGCCCAAGTATCTCTTACAGTAAAAGTTCTGGACTATTTTCATATGGGTTTTGTGCACAACTGACAACTCTGAAATAGCTGGAACAGAAGAATTGGCTTTCATAGGAGTAGAATTGATCTCCAGAAGCCTTGATTTTAAATCAAGGCTTTCGAAAGTGATAAAATCTAATGTAATTTTTCAGTTTGCTTCTAATTCTTGGTATGTTTGCCTTTTAAACTATTTCATCTCTTGACTTGGTATGTTTTGTCCTTTTTTTCTTACCACAGAACTAATGGAGAAGTTGTTACTCTTCGACCAAAATCTGAAGTTGAGCCAGTACCAAAACCAAAGTTAGACTCTGAACCATTGCCACTCAGACCAAAATCAGTAGAGGTAGATTCACTTGTGGTAAAGAGCTCTAAAGAATCAGGTAAGAACAGAAATGTTCTTTTGGGCCTTTCTGTTTTGATTGCTGTGTTTTACAGGGTTGGAATAAACTTTCTGAGTGATTTACTCAAAGTGTCACTGAGTGCATTTATGCCTGTGCATTCTAGAAGTGCTGTAGGCAGCTGAAGGTTGTAGTCAGGAGGGGATGCACAGATGTCAGCAGGGTATTTGCTGGTAGCTGCTGAGCTCTGTGACAGTGGGTAGGAAGGGACACAGAGATAATGGTTAGTTCTTCTAATTTGAAAGCTTGTTTTTTTTGCTGCCACTTTTATCTTGAGTTTTTATGAAGTTGTTTTCTTAATGGCTGGTTCAGTTTGTTCTGCTCTTGCAGTTCAGGTAACTTTGCTTTTCTAGCTAACTTCAGAATTCTTAGTAATGCTATTACCTTTGGCTTCCTATGATTTAGTTCAGAGCTATTCTAGATTTTGACTTTATCATACCTTAAATTGGGGCCTTAAAAAAGCATGGAGCATTGAATAGCACACATATGGCTTTGCTTAAAGCACCTTGAGCCAAACCTGGCATCTCCTTAATTCTAAATATACCCAGTAAAACCCTTGATAGTGGTTAAAGCCCCCACATTTAATGGTCAGAGTCTCTGGACTAGTGCATTGATACCATCAGCCCTTTACTGACAGTGCAACTGATACCAGACCTCTGTGTGTCACTTAGGCAGGGATCATCTGCTGTGGGCATATTTTTCTAAACTCTAAATTATATCTGGTTTATGATTAACCATTTCAGAAAAAGTGAATTATACCTGCACTGTTCATCTTGCATGTCTCAAATACAACTTTTCATCTCAGAAAAGATCTTAGTAATAATAAATTTTAAAATAATATAAATATACATTTTTAAGGCAAATTATGATATTCTGGTTGTGGAATAGTTAGTCCAAAGTATAATAAATTCATCTGGAAGATAAAAATAGTGCATTAAAAGAACTGAGGCAGTTTATGAATAGAAAAGAATACTGGAGGGTTTTTTTTTTCACTGAGCATATTAAAATATGCTTTTTAGGTGTAAATGCTTTGTATGAGGAAGGGTTAGTTCATGTATGTCTCTAATACAGAAGTTACACTACTCAGATTAGATACTAGAAAAAAATTCTTCCCTGTGAGTGTGGTGAGGCCCTGGCAGTGGCTGCCCAGAGAAGCTGTGGCTGCCCCATCCCTGGAAGAGTTCAAGGCCGGGTTGGATGGGACTTGGAGCAACCTGGGATAGTGGAAGGTGATGATGTTAAAGTTCCCTTCCAAGCCATTCTATGATTATCAGCTATCTCGCTGGTATAACAAATTCTCTGATTATCTCTAGGGTTGTGCTAGGTGTGTTACTGTATAGCATAGTAGCATTTAACCTCAGGAAAAAGTCCCTATGAAAACAGCAGGAATATCTTTTTTTGTTCTTTACATTCAGTTACCTTGGCATCTTTAATAACCAGGGTGGCAGCATAGTACCCATGGTATTAGGTGTTCATGCACATATTACAACTCAGAATATTCTGCGATAGAAATAGAATAATTTTACACAGATCTAGAAAAAAAATCTGATTTTTTTTGCCAATATATAGGTTTTTACAGGCTTACAGAGAAATTAAAAGATTTTAATACCTAGGTGGGGCAGGGCACAGGGATGCACAAGCAGGCTCATGGGTGAGGTCTATTCAGACCTGTTTGATGCACAGCAAGCAAAGGAGTCTCAGGCACATCATGTGGGGCTGCAGCACTGACAGGGTCAAGGAGCTGCAATTGAGGGAAAGTTTCCAAAATCCTTTGTTTTGTCAAACTGACATTCCTTAAAACAATCTGCATAAGTCACTTGTACTGCTCTTGTGAAAAGGGACTGATCCAAACTCCTTCCAGTAAAATGTAATGAATCTCATGCTGTATTTCTCTCTATATATTCTGCTGCTAAAGACATAATACCCTATGCAGCCAAGGCCATATAAAACAAAAAAAAAAGATGTTGGGTCCTATATGAAGTTTAAGACTGTTTAAACTTATAATAACTAGAAAAGGTATTAATAAAAGGTGAGGGAAAACAGATGGCTGGGACTAGCAGCTGCTTTACCAGAGTCTTTATTTTTAATTCTTCCCCCCTCCCTTCAGATTATGATCCTGAGTTAAATGAATTTTTAGGAAATCAATTTTTTTGAAATATGGGTCCTGTTTTCTTGCAACTTAGTTTAACCATGAAGTGAGGTGTAGATTGAACCACTTTCAATTTAGCATAAGAAGTTGTAAATATTCTGTAATGAAAAAACCAACCCACCCATGCCAAAATTAGGTCCCCAGCCATCAGATAAGCACAAATAATCAAAACAATTTAGAAGCATTAATCACATTGAAATAACTCCTCTTGAAGCTTTATTTGAGAAATTGCATAAATGTTTTTCTGTTTGATTAGAATCAAGTACTGTAAAAGACTGAAGCTGTAATACTGGCATGCTGAAGATGTAAAGCAATTCTGTTTCTTCTACAAATGTTTCTTTTTCCTGCTTTGTAAAATAATTTTTTTGTTCAGAATCTTTTTCTAGACATTCCTCTCCTTGACTTTTCTTTCCAGATTTTGTTTCCTATCCTGTTTGCCATGTTTCCCTTCTTACGTGTCAGGAAATTACCCTACCCTTCTCCATTTTGGTAAGATAACAATCTCTAAGGAAATCCAAATGCTTTATTCCATACACATATCCTCTTCTTAACATCGTGAGCGTGGTTTTCAGTTGCAATTATTGGTACTAAAATTTTGGGGTTTCTATTAAAAATGCACTTTTTTTTTGTTTGTTTGTTTGAATGCCTGTTTTCCTTAGCTGTTAAAGAAATTACTTTAAGTAGACTTTTCCATTAGGAACTGGTGGGGCCTAAAAGTAAGAAAAAATTTACAGTTGAGCTGTTGATAAGCCAAACTTAGTGTTTGTTTGTAGTGAAGTGTGTTCAGTACCTGTAGCACGTCTGGTGTATGTAGGTTGAATGGCTTTATCATTCTGTACACACAAATAACACAATCATGAAGCTTTTGGGCACTTCAATATTTTATAGCTTATATCTGTCCCCTACATTTTTGGGGGGAAATCTCAGCAAGACAAGTAATAGGAGAAAGGGTGCCATCTTTTTATTCCACAGATTAATGTGAGTTCTTATCTTCTAAAATATTGGATACGTTTCACTTCTATCATGGGTATTTAAACCCCAGCCACATGAGATGGTGGAACCATAATTTCTTCAGCCACCCTTCAGCTTTGCTCCTTTTTGTGAAGGCTTTTTAAGACAAACTGCCATGAATACACTTGAAGCATTCACAAGTCTTAACAAAACCTGTGACTAGTTGTACCTGTCAAAGCTCCTAACCAGTGCTGTGGTGGATCCATGGTAAGGTGGTAGAAGAGACATTTCTAATAGTCCATCTTATGTAACTTTAAGCTTAGCTTATGTTCTTAGAAAGAAAGGTGCTCTTGCTCTGTCATAAAGTCCTTTTTTGACCCAGATTACCCCCAGATGTGTAGTATTGCTCTTTTGGCACTATTATAGGATCTCCTTTAACAATTGTTCACAGGCTGTCTATAATAATCTTAACTGATAAATCATTTTATTGATTGAAATGGGTGTAGGCTGTGAACTTTCAATGGGTTTCATCAGTATATCTGTTGGTTTGATGGCTTATAGGTTTAATTTTTTCTAAAATAACTAAAAATGCTGTTTAAAAAGAAAAAAATCAAATAAACCCCGTAAGCCCACAATAAAACCAATCAACCTACCACTACTACCAAAAAACCCAGACCCCAATCCCCACCAACCTGTGTTTTAATTTCTTCCCTATACCAAAGCAATGCATTGGAAAAGTAAAAACAAAAATTCAAGTTCAGTCGGAATTCCCTCCAACTAGAGTCTGCTGGCAAAATCTTAATGTTGAGCAGTACTCTCAGGTGTAACAATTTCCTCTAGAAGCTCTTAGAAATATGGAAAAAAATTCTTGGTTTTGGTATCATCCCGCCATCTATATTTAAACAACACACCATGCAAGACTGTAGCACTCTTCAAGCCTTGTCAAATATTGTGATTTTGGTTTTTTCAAGCATTAAATTTTTCATAATATATTCTTAATATTCTTAATATACCTCATGTTTACTGTTTGTGGAGGTGGGACTGGCATTACAATCATAATAGCAACTAAGTTTATAATTCTTACTTAACTTTCTTGCCAAATGATTTGTCATTTCTATGGACTGACAAAAGAAGGATCATTTAAAGTCAGAAACTACTGAGATGAGGGAAAAAGGCATAAAAGTTTTTCTTGTTGCCTTTTTCATGATACCTAAGTGACATAAGTCCTAATTTGCCCTTTGGCAACCTGGGATAGTTGGAGGTCCCTGCCCATGGCAGGGCCTGTAATGAAGTGATCTTAAATGTCCCCTCCAACCCAAACCACTCTGTGACTCTGGGTTTACTGATAATCAAGTAAAGACCATGAAGGTGACTCCATGGTCACTGTTGCTTGCAGTGTGTTAAATGAAATATTTCATTGGCACAGACTAGAACAGAAATCCCTGCTCATTAATTTCTCCCTCATCCTCTTTTCCGTCAGCCGCTTGCCATTCATCACTCTTCTGTTTCTTCCTTCTTTTATTTTCTCCCCCACTTGTTTGATCGCAGGTGTGATTGCATGGTTGCAAAAGGCTGTCTTGACATTCTCTTGAGTAGAAATAAAAACCAGCAAAACTGATTGGTAACAGTGCTGTAAAGGAATGGGTGATGAAGTAGGTCTGATCAGGGCTGTCCAAAAGAGCTGAATGTTCTAAGGCCTTCATGGATATTAATGCAGAGAACACATAAAAATCAATTAAAACATTTAGTGGAAAACTGAGTACCTACAGGTATAAATTAGCTTTGACAATGTATGAGTAAAACTTGCATTAATCAGATGATTTTAAGTCATCCAGACACTAAAGGGGTATGAATGGTCTGGCTCAGTGTACCCAAGGCTTTTTTCTAATCTGACCTTTAACGGCAATGTAGGAGAAGAGATATCATAGGTTCTGTTTGCTAAATCATAATGTCACATAAGAATCAGAGGTCATGAAAAAAATCAAATGCAAAATCTTGAATGTTGTTTGTGGTGCCTGTAGTAAATACTGTGTGGCATTTTAATTACAGTCTATCGAATAAGTGATAAATTGGGGTGGTAAATGACATACCATAACTGTAATCTTTTATCAATGCTTAAATAAAAAACACAATCTCACTAAACATCTGTTGCCAGGTAAGTATATTTATTTTTGTGGAGAAAAGGTCCTGTTGTTAACTAGGTGAAATACTTGTGTTACTAAGGCTACTTATGGTCAGTTCTTCCTGTTAACAACTTTTTTCCTTAAGTTGCCTCTTCCCAGAGGATGTAAAGCATTTCTGCTGATCTGAGAGAGTTCACCTAGAGGTGCAAGCCTAAAGACACTAATGAACAAAGAAGATCTGTGTGATTGAATAAAGTATGAGAGTGGAGTTTTGAAGTGTTTTATTAATGACTTCATTAAGTTGTGCATTATCTTTAGATAGTGAACATGAAACAGCTACCCTGCACAGGCATAGGTGCAGTTAATGTCTTGTTAACTTCCACCAGTGTGTGGAGTACACCAGGATGTACTTTACCATGTTGCTTTTATTTTTGTCTTAGTCACTAAACTTGCATTTTCATGCAAGTTCAGCAACAAGAATATGCTCTCAAGTAGCTGAATGTGGCAACTCTTAGAAAAAGTGGTATATTTTCTGCAGATGCTGCTGTGTTGCTAGAGCATTTCTTCTGTTCACAAATTAACTTGAATTTAAATCCTAGTTGAATTAACTCTTAATTTTTTTCAAGGGGGGAAATACAGGTCGGCAGATATGTCAAAGTCATGCAGTTGTTTCAAATATCTCATGTGTTATATATGCTCAAAATCCTCAAAACAATTAGAATTCTGAGAATTCTTTTTTTGTGTCTGAAGTTTAAAAAAGTGATAAAAAGAACACAGCAAAACCTTCTGGTCTTGATGGTGGTCTCTGTTTTCATCTTTTTGTAGATCTGTTAAGCTTTGATGATGTAATAGCTACCTCAGAGAATCTGTCACACCCGACGGCGAACCGGCCCAAGATGCCTGGTAGGAGGCTGCCTTCCCGTTTCAATAGCAGTAGTCCTGTGAGTATTTTGGGGGTGTTCTCCTAGTAGGGAACTACAAACTAATTCCCAGGAAACAGGACTGCACTGGGGAACAGTCTTGTGAGCCATTTATCTGAGAGCAGAATGCTGCAGGGGTTCAGTTCCTGTAGGTTTTGTGTGGAGGGAGATCCATTCCCAGCAGGCAAGTGGATGTAAGAGAAACAGCTGGAACTATGTTGCAGCCAAAGGAGTTTCATGGGGTGTTGCTGCAGGAAATGCTCAGCTCTTCTGGTATCACTGTTGGGGAAATAGGCATTACACACACAGCTCTGAAAGTGTCTTTAACAGTTGGCCACTATAAATTTGTAATTTAATCCTGCTCTAACGTGAAACTTGTGATATTAGTGCTGATGTGAGATTGGCAGACAATGAGAAGCAGGTGGTGCAGAGTCCTTGAAATCAGTTTTTGTCACTGATGTTGCATAGTTCGGTCATGCCATCTGCAGTTACTGCCCGTTTGTGTTTTATGGAAGTGCCTACAGGCTCCCAAAAGCATCATAGACCTAAGTATTGCAAATATGCTTGAAAATCCTGCCCAAGACTTCTGTGTTTAAGGTCAGATGAATGTGAGGAAGGAAAGTTCTGACTGTCAGGAACAGAAAAGTATGCTAGTGTAGCAATTTAAGTTTACTTACTTGGTTTTCCCCTTTACTATTGCATTTTTAGAAATATGTGGAAGTTTTTTTTTATTTACTTCTAAATTTTTTTTTTATTTTATTCTGAAAACCTTTTCAATCTTTATGAATGGTTTACCAGGCAAGTCAAAATGTGGGTCCAGAAAAAATTTTGAAGGTGCAGAAAGAAGAAGAAAGTGCCAAACCAAAGCCAGTTGAAACAAAGAAGGTATGATGCTACCAAGGAACCAGAGGAGTACCAGGCAGTTTGGTGTTCTGTTCATCCTGCTTTCGTTTCCAGTACAGGTTCATGCAACCTTCTAAATGCCAGTGCTTGTATTTAAGTACAAGTGAGCTGAGTCATTTAGTATAAAGTTCATAGTAAGAAATTTAGTATTGAAGTTCATTTATACTTACAAAGTGCATGAGTTCTGATGGAACTGGAGTATCAGGTGGTATTTCCCAAATAAGTTCTTCGTCTGCTCAGCCTTCAGTCTCCTAACAGAGCAACTGAGCAGATCAGCAAAGTGAACAAAAGTTTATTTATAATGATCCAATGGGTTCCATTAAATCACTTCTTTTTTTTAAGTGTAGAGGGCCTGCAGTGTGAGTACTTTTTTTAGTGACTACAGGAACCTGGGGTAAATCCTTAATTAAGAGCTGTATGAAGTAACTATCTCATATACTCCAGTAATCCATTTGAACTGGATATTGTTTTTTACCTTTTAGGTAGAAAATTAAGGGAACTTATACATGTTTAGCTCTTATCCTGGTACAATCTGTGTGCCCTAACTGTTCGGTTCATAAAGATTTCACTTCTTACCTTTCTGCTGCTTCATTTTTTCAGCCATCTGCATTCAGCCCTCTGATTCCACCTTCATCTCAGAGACCAAGTTCGTTCATACTCGACTTTTTACCTGGAGACCTCCAACTTAAAGGAGAAACAGATGATGAAAAAATTTCAGTGGAAGAGCTCAGGACTCAGATTAATGATTTAATTGGTTTAGTAGACGCACTGAAGAAAGAACATGGGTAAGTATTTCCTTTTTCAAACTGCAAAGATGTTACATAAACATCTTAGAAATGTCTTCAATGCCAGACTTTAAATAAAAGAAAGCTATTCTATGCTAATAACTTATTAATACATTAATACAGATATTTCCTATTGAAATTAATCCTACTGAATGTCTTAAATATGTACCAATTTGATGTCAGAGTATTTTTGGAATGTGTACACATTTTTTTCCCTCCTGCTTTGCACTCCTGCATCCATTATATCTTTGTGAAAGTATTTCTTAAACAGTTTGTGCTTTCATTGTAAGGAAAAGCAGTTACTTTTTTTGTGGTAATGACATAAGTACAGTGTGCAGGCCTTGTGTGACACTGTGCACAAGTAAATGCAGTATTGACATGACTGGTAGGAACCTTTTATTCTAAGTAATTTGTTCTCTGTGTGGAAGTTGCCAGGTTATTTTAGCTTAAAATCGGCTTCAAAGATTAAATAACAGTACAAACTTTTAAGTAGTCTCCTTAAAATTTGGATTAAAAATTAGGGATAGGTGAATAGCAATAGGAAAGAAGTGTTGAGTGATGGTGGAATCTTGGGGTCCAGCAGATGTGAGTAACAGTTCACTGGTGGGCATGTACCTTGTTTTGTGAATCCCACTTGTAAAATTTAAACAAGGCCTGTGTATCCTGTCCTCAGTAATGTGAAGTCTTTTTCCCCCTTCTAACTTGTGTTTCTATCTTAACTACTACTAGGAGAGAACTGGAAAAACTAAAGAAGGATTTGGAAGAAGAGAAGCTGTTGCGAAGCAATCTGGAGGTAATGTCACCACCTTGGGAGGGCATGGGGTGTGTAGGCTTTGTTCTGGGATGTGATGTCTCAGGAAAGTCTTAACAAACCTCTGCAGTCTCTTCTTGTGTTGCTATTTTAGTTTGTGATTGAATGAATGCCTCATGGGGCAGTTGGTTATAGAGAAGATCCAAGTTCAGGTTTCTTTTTCTGGAATATTATTTGTAACAATATGTCTGGGGGTTGGGATTGGGAGTTCAGTTTAGCATTGCTGGATTCTACTCTTTGCTAGAAATATGTCCAGCTGGACAAGTTCCAAGAGACACAGTTAAGACTTTGCATTTATAAGATTGAAAGACCTATTTAATTTATGGAATCAAAAGAAAAACGGGGCAAAAGTAAACTTCTCTAAATCTTTGATGAATATTTTAAATATTAAATGTGGATGGTTTGCCAAAGGAACAGAATGCATCTGAAAAATTTCCTTATGAATGAACACTACTCCTCAATTTACTGATGAAGAACACTACCTGCCATGCAGTATGATGTCATTAAGTAGTTAATAGGATGAACTCATTGTAGGAAATTATTTCAGTCTGGCACAAAAAGGCAGTTTCTTTCTGAAATAGTACATCTTGTTGGCTACAAAGCTACTTGGGACACGAGAGAAACTTCTGGTGAGTCTCTCTTTAATGTGACTTTAAAGCAGTCAATGAAGCTGCTTTAAATACGCAGTGGAGATGAAGAGGATGTAACTTCCAGGTGTTCCCTAAGTCTACTTGAAGAAATGCAAATTAATCATGGCAGTGTTTTGCATGAAGGCTGTTTTAGGAAGTTACTCTGAGGTGATGGTGCAGCATTACATGGGGACATGTCAGGTGATTCCATAACCCAGCTTTGACTGCTGTTTTCAGAGAGAGTTTATCCAGATAAACTGATTTATAGAATTTTTTTTTATTATTTTAAAAAGATGGTACCAAAACTGTAGTCAATTTTTAAATTCCTGTTCATTTAGCATTATAGTGATACAAAATCAGCTGTAAATACAGAGCCGTCAAATGGTTCAATGGTGTAATACTCAATTGTCTTTGCCATGTAAATGGTATAACTTTGGTGAAAGCTCTGAAGACTTTATAGCTACTTGAATACTGACTTTCTTTTTAAAATGTCCATTTTTTTTCAGCTTGAAATAGAAAAATTGAAGAAAGCAGTGATGTCTACATGAGACAGCTATGGACTCAATGTTTTTAACTTGCCAGGAATTCAAAGCTGAACACAAGGAGAACTGACTCTTATTTCATTATAATGGATGCTGGTGTTCTACAGTCTTAAAGAAAAAATATAGTAAAAAGAAGGAATATAATCTTATATTCAGAGAGATAAGAAAACAAAAAGGAATAATGTTGTAATTTTTTTGCCAATGTAAAAGAGGCCTTATTTCTTACTGTGCTGGAATTGCAGACCTTATTTTTTTGGTTTGCTTGAAAATACTACTGAATCTGTATAGAAAGGAGAGGGAATTCTTAATAGATTTTTATTGAATACCTGTAGCTTAATTTTTAAAGAGATCTATACTATAAATAGGGTGATCTGTCTTTGCAACTAATCTGTAAAATAGTCTGTTGGAAGGGATGGAATACCTGTATTGTAATTGTAGTCACTACTTTTCCCCTACATGCAAAAGGGAATATATGATATTTGTATAATTTTGGCCGTCTTACCCAGGGTTATGCTGTTGTGCCTGTCTGCAGTGAGAATATTAATACTATGCTGTTCATAAGTTGAGTAATGAGATAGGAATTTGTTAGTGCAATGAAGCAGGTGAAACTCCTATGCATTGTAGAGAGACTGAATGATCTAATCCGAGTAGTTCAGCAGAACGGTTTGTCACTTGCACTATGGGATTAAAAAGGGATTTAAGACTTGAGTTGTGAAATCATGACAAAATTAACTGTTAAAACCACAAAATGCAAGGAATACAGAAACAAAGCTAGAGTCCAATCTTAACCTGTTGTGCCTAAAATATTACAGTATAGAGCATGAAAGAGTAAACCTTAAGACACAGCATCTGTCCTTCTGTGTTTCTGAAGTCATCAGTCTTTCTAGGGGTTCAATATTCATCTTGATCTGTTTTTACAATAGTCAGGTTTTGTTTATAATATATCTCTGAATAAATCCCTTTGGAACTTTGATACTCTCAAAAGCTCTCAATATTTATATATTTATGCCATAAACTTTCACAGTATATTGCATACCTCTAAACTTAGCAACATCTTTGTATTTTAATGAGTGATTGGAACAATTGCTTTGACATCATTGTGCTGGTGTCCAAGACAATGTCTTTACTTTAAGGAAAAGAAGTTGAGATCTTGTGGATTACTGTTATCTTTAACCCCTGGGCTCAAAACTTGCACCAGAATAATACACAATAATATGCAAAGTGATAGGAGATGATATTTGTTGCTATGTTTGTCTGATTAAAGAATTAAAAAACATACAGCTTTAGAAAGCCAGTCAAATGCATTAGATCTGTTAATCAGCTCATCTCCTTTAGGTCTGCTATAACTTAAAAGACAAAAACATGCCACATAGTTTGGCAACTTTACCAATAAAAGAAAGTAATTAAGCGTCTCTTCATGGGAATAGTCATAAATACAGTAATTATTCAGTACACTTGTTCAAGTGACATGTAAGTGTTACTTCTTGAGAGTGTACTTCTTCCACGGTTGATGTGTCATAAAATACAAAGGTTAAGAGTCAGTTGGGGAATGTTTATCCATTACTGATTCAAATAGTTTATGAAATCTGTTTGAAATCTGATTAATACACTATGCAGATATTGAGTAATACTTTCTAGTCAAATTGCTAATAAACTGATTCACTCGTAATGTGTTTAACTTTGAATTGCCCAAGTGCATCAGAAATGAATTGAGGAATCATGTGCTTCTCATCAGAGACTAAACTCTTGCCTGGAACTCATACCTGTAAAGCAGGTGATGAAAACCAAGAATTGAGCCTGATGAAGTACCCAATCTTGTTGTACAAGCTCTTCACTGTGATTGGAGCACGAAACAAATCTTGGAAGAGGTTGCTCTGCAGAAGTTGTGCCTGTGTGTGAGCTTGTAGAGGACGAACAGAACAAGACAATCAGTTAAAGCCACAAATGAAAGGTGTTTGTTATTTAATGGCCTTTGTTCGCTATAGCAATAAATGACCCAAGTGCAATGACCTGATTTAATGAACCCTCCTTTAAAAGTCGCTGCTATGAGTACTTGTAGCCATAAGGAAGTTGCCCTGATGTGTCTCTGTCTTGCCTTCAGCTAGTGTTACATACTGGAGTGGAGAGGAGAGGGTGATGGTTTTGGAGACATTCCACAGTACAAGTTCCCAAGAGCAGTGTGCTTCACTGACTTGTCTACCGGTGCTGTAAAATGATGCATGCTATCCAAACTCAGCAAATAAAATGAGTATAAAAACCTTTTCAGGCGTCTGTTCAGGAGTCTTTTGTATGCCCTTAAATTCTTTGCAAGGAGTATGGGGGGGTGGAAGCGAAGTATTTGTAATAGTCCCCCTTTAAAGTTTTCAGATTTCTATTTACTCACTGGGATGCTCTGGCCTGACTGTCAGGATGGCTTAGGATCCAAGCAGTTCACTGTTTTTCATTGGAAATGTAACTGGGCATCTTTAACTTCTCAAGATCTGTTCCTTCCCCCTTTTTTTTCTCTTGGCCCATCTTGAGCTGACCTTACTGTGCATCTTCAGAGGCTCTTTTTAAGATCCCTGCTGCCTCTCAGTGACACCTATAAATGCATGGTTGAATCCCTTAAGTATACAGTGAAGAACTGAAGACTGAGGGTATGGCATGTTTAATAGGGATATGGAAGAGGGAAAAGGTTACATGAAGAACAAAACAGCAGAAGGGCATTTTTGAACTGCAAGGTTTTCATTCAATCTTAAGATTCTCTAAAAATCTTTTGGTAGCACACAAGCTATAGTTTAAAAAAAGCAGAATTACAGGTCTACTTACTTGATTTTTTTCCACAAAGATGACTTTTTTCATTAATATTAATGGCAGTGAAGTTTCTCATGGAAACCTGTGCTTATTTCAAGGTTTGAATTGTGTAGCAAAGTATCTGTTGAACTTTTAAATAAATACCTTGTTTTCATTAAAGCCAGATGTTAGCACAAATATGTTGTTAACCCTTTCCAGAGGAAATGGTGAACCTTTTGGCTGCTGGCTTTTGATGCTGTAAAAGTTACCTGAGATGTTTGTGGTCTCTGAGAAAGCAAGTGGTGAGCACAGCATTGAAGCAGCTGGTTGCAGATCTTGAGTAATTGGATTTTGCAAGAGCTGAGAAGATGAACCCCTCCCTGTGTGTGCCTTAGGAATGCAAACAACCCCAACCAGCTTGTAAAGTGTGAGACTGATGCTGCTAGGGGGTCAGGGTTTGGAGTGCACTCTTGTTGGGAGTCAGGGTTTCAATCTCTTGCCAAGCCCCCTGGGATCTCAGATTCACACAGCTTCCTTCTGGGAGAAGCGTGTGTGTATCTGAGGATTGCAGGATGCCAACCTTTGTGTCCTTCAGAGGACACTTGAGACTGAGGAGATGTTTGAGAATCAAGGGCATTCAGTTTTGCCATCACAGTAAAGGTTCAGGGAGTGTATAGAAGCACAGCTCCAGGTGACATGGGCAAAAAGCCTTTTGAGACACATCTATACCTTGACATGATCTGTTTTTTGGCCTTACTTAAAGTTTTTTTTTAAATGGATCTCTATCTGGTATTGTATCAAGTGCAAGTAATTTAACCTTCCCGGGTGGGTTGTATTGGTAGTGTCTGACTGTGCCCGGCTCAATTCCTGCTTGATCCTGATGTGAGGCTGGTTGTATCAAAGCAGGACAGCAAATAATACCTGTCTTTAGGTTAAAACTGAGACATGCCTCAGACTGAGGACTGGCGGGAGTTGTGACAGCAGATAAAATGACAGGAAACCCTGTGAGGTCCTGACAAATACACTGCAGGAATGTAGAAAAAAGAAAATTAGTGATCAGAGCTCTTCCAAGTCAATCGTGTGTGAAGGAGTGTTAGGAATTGCTCTTTTGTAGTGATAAACTACTTGCTGTAAATTTCTGGCTATTGGAAATCTGGCTCTTGGAGGTGAAGTGGTATTTAGAGAGCTAACAATGACCATGGCACAAAGTTCAGCAGATAACTGTCACCCTTTTTGATGGGGTAGCCCTGAAGAAAAGGTGATTATTTGCCCATTGAGCTGCACGAGGTGCTGTCAGTAGTGTGCTCTTGCATTTATGAAGGATAATGCATTAACTTGACCAGATTTTGATCATTAATGTTTTGAGGACTTTAAAGAGATTGTTGTTCAGAGAAGTTGTGGATGTTTCATCGCTAAAAGTGTTCAAGGCCAGGTTGGATGGAGCTCTGAGCAAGCTGGGACAGTGGAAGGTGTCCCTGCCCATGGGAGGGGGTTGGAACTGGATGTTCTTTAAGGTCTCTTCCAACCCAAACCATTCCATGATTCTGTGAAATCCAGGAGAGCAGAAGCTGCCACCTGGACCTGGAGGAAGGGCACCAACCACAGGTGTGACTCATGCCTGTGGACTCCTGGCAGAGGTGGCAATCTGGCAGCTCTGAGGGTGTGTTTGTAACGTGTTCTGTCATTTTGCAGTGCAATACCTTCATCTGCAGGTTCCTCAGCCTCAATCCAGTCAGGCAAGAAAAGAAGCAGCTGCTGCCCAATGTCATTTCTTCATGGGAAAACTCCGAATGAATCAGAGCACCCAGGCAGGGCTGGGTGAGACTGAGAGGGGCAGGATGGCAGCAGATGAGTGGTTAGACAGTCACATCTGAGACCTTGGGGTTCCCTGGCTGCCTTGACTTTGCTCACAGTAGAACCCAGACTTCTGAAAACGGTGAGTACTGCCACAGAACATCATTATTCCAGAGCTGCTGGAGAATTATCAGTGGTCTGTGAAATTGGTTCATTCATAACCTAAAATGCATTTAATTGCTAAGGCTGTCTTTACTTTGCACTTCTTTCCTCATTTATAAATTCTCTTTACATCTGTGAAAATAATTAGGTATTTTAATTAACCTCTGATTTATTTTCTTGTAGTTTGTAATTGGTCTCTAATCAGTGTTGTCACTTTTAAAAAATGTGGAGTTTTCTTATGGCTATATAGAAAGATTACTCTCCTCACAGAACTTGCTTCACTTATCTCCACTTTCCAACTGTGATTCCTTTAAAAACACAACTAATACCATTCTGAAGAATTAAGAGCTTTACTTTTTATCCTTGGATGATGATGTGAACACTAAAGCCTCCTGCTACAGCCTTAACTTGCTTGGTAGCAATGGCAGCTTATCATGTTATGGTGGTTTATTGAGTTTTAAGCAAGCCATGTGGCCACTCAAGCCCTAAAACCAATAGATTTGGTTCTGCAATAATGGGTTTAATACTTCTAATAAATGTTAAAGTTGCAAGTTTGCAGTGTTTGGGAAAATACATTTCTCTAGCAAATTATTGCAAGGTCAGTATAAATCTTAATTTTGTAAAAAGTGTGCTTGTAATTTTTTTTTTTTTTTGTGCAGAACACGTTTCCCTGAAAACTTAACTGTAGTCTGTTTTTTGGAGTACTGGAGAGGGAAGAGAGGTGACTCAGGTGATGAAAGGACCCTTTGGCCAGAGACTTTGGGTCCAGCATTGTGGGGGTGTAACTCCCATAGTTGTCACTGGATAGATCCCTCTGCTGTGCCCATGTGGGGCCAGACTGCTGTGGAGTGCATCCTGCCAGTAGTTAAAATCAAGAACATGCTTGGGGTAGAGGAACAAGAATAGTTCTGTAGGGTTTTACAAAATAATTCAATTTTACACCAGCAGGAGTCAGAGTAAGGGATTTGAACATAAGGCTGTGATCATCAACCAATTTATGGATTACTTTTTAAATTCATGATCGGTTTTTTAAATTTTTTTGCTGTTCTAAGAGGCTCTTTGCTCTCTTGTAACCACTGTCCATCCACTCTCTCCTTGCTCTTTCCCTTCTGTTGATGGCTTTGAAATGAGCTGGAGAAGGAGGATCATCAGCTGGGGACAATCTCCTGAGCTGGATGTAGAAGCATCCCCTTACTGGAAAGTCCTTTTCACATGAGGGAATACTGACACCTCAGCTGCTCATGTACCTGTGTCCTGATGGAGCAGAAACCTCTGGAACAGAGGAGTATCATGATTACATCTTCGTACAAAGGCAGGGATTATTGGCAGTAGATAGTTGATAATAAGAGATAAATCATCCTCTCTCTGTTTATGGTTTCATGAGGCCCTGTGTCACTGCATCCATGTTTTTTCCTGAAGTAACATTGACTTAGTGCCATGTTGATTGTTTTGCCCCAAGTTTCTCCAGCTGCCCAGAGGTTCCTTGGCAGGCTGTGGCAGTGCTGGGCCTGGGTGGTTTCCAAGATGAGTCAAACAATGCAGCCCAGCAAGCTCAGTGTTTCACTGCTGGCAGGAGCAGCTGTCTCAGTGAGCCCCAGGTACTTGGAGATGTCCCAGATTTCTGCCTCACTCCGAGGTAACAGCCCTAGGTGGAGTTGCACTGGTGATTAAATACAGAATGAATGTGAATTAATTAATGGTGAGGCACGATGAGCTCAAGGATTCCGAGCTGTGAAATGGAATTAGGGCTGCGAGCTCACAGTAAACATTTAATGACTGCAGAAATCAGAAAAGAATTTGGTGCAGCCTTTCACCCCAAACCTGTAGGTGTTTCCCAGCCACCTCCCATTCTTTGGCAATATTGATCTGAGTATTCTGCTTTGCTTCTCCTAATCCTAATTTATTTCCTTAGAAGAGCTAGTGGCTACTAGCTTTTAACCCAGAAAATGCTTTTCGTATTAACAGCTGAATTCAGAAGCTGGCATGAGGTTCTCCTTAAGACCTACCTTAGAAATTCAGTGCATCAGTTGAGCTCTTACTTTTATGATAATTTCATAATTAAGTAATAAACCTACAGATCTAAAAACATAGCACAGTGGACAAATATCACAGATAAAAGGGGCAGCCAGCTGCGTGCCTGGGCCTTTGATGCTGTCAGATGGGAGAGCCTGGAGGCTCTGGATAGGAAAACACAGCTCTGCTCTCACAGTGCAGGACCCCTTCTGCTTCTGATCAGCATCATCTGTGCTGAACTGTATGTGTCAGGGGGAAAACTGAGGGGTTTCTCTCAAGGCATGGTAAATTGGATGAGGTTTTTCATGTTGCCATCTCTCAAGATCCAGCTGTCATCCTGCTTTGCCACTGTGTATTTGCTTCTCGCTTCAGTGGTTTAGCTTGCTGACTTTTATGCATTTTATTTTTGATTTTTTTTAAATTAAATTAATCTACTTACACTTGTGGTGATAGAAGATCAGTGTCTCAATTCTTCTGAACCCACAGCAGCTGTGCTTTTGCCTTGGACATGTCTAGCATCTAATAATCAGATTTGATGTATCATGTTGTTTTTCCTTCATTCCCTTTGCTGGATTATTTTCCTCCAACAAATACACCTGTAATGAGTTGCATCCCAGGATGTTGTTTTTTATTAAGGACTGTGAGAAACTTCATGGAGGGAATAGAGGTCTGAATCCTTCTGTAAAGGAAATAACTCTTCACTCTGGCCCTTGTTTGTCATATTTTGACATCTGGGCTCTGAGTGCCCACATTTCCTACTCACATGGCAGGAACTGCCCAAGGAGAGCAGAGCACTGAACCCAGTGGAGAGGAGACTTCAATCACTTCAAAAGGGACCCACAGGCTGAACTGCTTTAATAAGCTCTCCAGTTTGCAATTTACAGTAAATTATTAATGCAATAACTTCCAGTGTTAAACAGATTTTTTTTTTTAAGAAAGTGTTCACAATTCATTCTGGTAAGAGTAATGAATTATGAATGCCTGAAAATCACCTTGCAAGCCCACTAAGGACAGTCTTTGGCGTAGGTTTAGCTGCTTTTTTTACTAGTAAGTAATCAGATTGTGTTCAAAAAGTGGAAACAGAGATGTCTAAACTTCTTTAACCTCTTTCTTCCAGGGGGAAAGCAGCAAATGAGTGGTGATGGCTGTGAAGGTGATCCACTGCCTGCTCCTTTGGGCAGTGCACTTCTTTCTGGCTGTGCCACACACCACTCCCAAGGTGAGTTTCACTAGACCAGGCTGCTCAAATCCCCATCAAGTGACCTTGAACACTTCCAGGGATGGGGCAGCCACAGCTTGTCTGGACAGCCTGTGCCTGTGTCTCACCACCCTCATCATAAACAATTTCCTCCTCTGAGATCCTGTGCACGAGCTCAGAGTGTCACTTCAGTAGCAGGGTCCAACTGAAGGCTTCATATGCAGAGGCAGATTTTAAGTAGAGAGTTCTCAATTGGTCTGTATGAGCAAAGGGCCACGAGCTCTGCATTCTGGACCTCAAAAGGACTATTTTCCCCTTGAAACCCTTTCTGGTTTGTACCAAGGAGTCATCTTTTATTTATTTATGTAAACATTCACTCTACATTTCATTTCTCTTTTTTCAGGTTCTCAGTAACGAATCAAAGACTGGTGCTGAGCAAGGTACAGTGACAAGCTACATGCCTTGGTTAATGCTGTGTGAGAGGTTATCAGTTATCAATACTTTACACCCCTGATACTCACATCATGGACCATGGTATGCTGTCCTTCACCTTGTAACAGTGTCTGCTTGGTTTCTTTTCCAGATGCCTGCATAAATCTCATTCCATGCCAAGATAATGGAGCAATTTGTATTCAGCCTTGCTCTCCCTCCTTCCATGGGGAGACAAGCTTTGTCTGTGAAGACAGAAAGTGGCAAATGCTGTCAGATGCCTGTGCAAGCCTGGATGTTCGGTCCCTTTTTCAGGTGAGGAAGCTGTTTTGCACTGACTTTGGCCTGTGCTTGTAGCTTCTTCCAAAGACACACCCTCCTTCCATGGGCTTTCAGTCTTGAGCAAAGGGAGATGGGATCCTAAAACATAACAGCCTCTGACTTCATGGAATCAAAGAATTGTTAAGGTTGGAAAAGGCCTCTAAGATAACTGAGTCAAACCATTAGCCCAGCACCATCATTTCAGTGCTGAACCACTTCCTCCAGTGCCACCTCCACACCTGTTTTGAGCATGTCCAGGGATTGTGATTCCACCACTTCCCTGCGCAGCCTGTTCCAATGCCTGACCACCCTTTCAGTGAAGAAATTTTCCTAATATCCAATCTAAATCTCCCTTGATGTGACTTGAGACTGTGTCCTCTTGTCCTGTCACTTGTTAGCTGTGAGAAGAGCCTGACCCCCACTTCACTATTACCTCATTTCAAGTAATTGTAAAGTGTGATAAGGTCCCTCCTGAGCATCCTTTTCCCCAAGCTGAACGTTACCAGATCCCTCAGCCACTCCTCACCAGGCTTTGGTCTTGTTCTTTCACAATCTTAAATCAGGTGATAGGAAATAATTTTGGGAAATTCTTGTGTGGGAACATAATTCAGAAACAAAGTTGCCTTGTTCATTTGGCTGGTGTTGCTCATGTGGATCTAAACCAAGATAAGAACACAGTAAGATGAAACTGAGGAAAGAGCAACACCAATGTGTGTTATAATCAGATGATTTATGACAAATTCTCCTCAGCTGCAAGATCCTTATTCAAGTCACTTCAAGAATAAGACACTGCATTTAGTTCTTGCCCCTTCCTTCATGTGTGTAGTATAACCATGATATTCTTCTCAGGTGAGCTTTGGTCCTGGGTTTCAGTCCATCTGGCACCTTCTCTGCACACCCAGCACTGCACCTCTTGCCTGGGGTTGTAGCTGTGGCTTCATTTTCATTCTTTTCATTAATTGTTTCAAATCTATTTCCTCCCTCCAGAGGATATCCCAAAGTGAACTCCTATGCCCTGGAGGACACGGTGGTGGTGCTGGAGAACATCTTCCTTTTGTAGCAGGAGGAAAGCCAGGGCATGGGAAGCCTGGAGATGGAGCAAAACATTTTGGTGCTGGGAATCAAAGCTGCCAAGCTGATTTTTCTTGCATCATCTCAGATATCCTGTCTGCACCAGCCATCCCAGGAAACATTGCTGATATAGTGGAATTGCTAACGAAGATCTCCCTGCTGCTATCAAAGAATGTCACTAGAGGAAAAATGCAGGTATTTACTTTTGTTGACTTTGGGAGGTGCTTCTGAGCTTTGTGGAGCACCCACAAGTATTTTGTCCTTATGGCCACAGCCAGTGAATTGGTGCCTGCAAGTCACATGGAGATCACCTGGAAAGTGTTTCCAGAGTGGGATATTTTGTTGTCAGAGAAACTCATTGACTTTTTTATGTGCAATGAAAACAGATTGTGGAATTAAATTTCTTTAAAAACAAAAGTTTTCAGGAACTGCTGTTATAGGCAGGGGATAACAGTACAAGGAAGAATTAATTTTTAAAGTATGACACTGTAGGAAAGGCAGCCTTGGGGGTGCTGACCTGCAGCTGTGTTGTCATGTGTTGTACAGCAAAAGCTGAGATCTTTCCCTGATGAACTCAGGAATCAGAGAGTGGGGGAAGAAATACAGGGAGGGTGGTATAAATCAGACATGCATAGTGGGTCAGCATCTGGGCCAGGACTAGGGTGTCCTTTTTGCTCTATATTTACTTCTCCAATCACCTTTTGGTGTAGGATATGAAGAGCATAGGACAATTCTAGTAATGAGATGTTTGGGCTTGGCTGGGATGGATCATGGGAACATATTAGTTGTCAAAAGGATTATTCCTTTTACAGAAATCACCAGTGAATTAAATGAGCCTTTTTGGATGCAGAACCAGGAGAATAAAATTTGGTTTCCTCTAATATAAAACAAATAAATTCTATTTTGCTTGTTTGTTTCAGAGCTACAGCAGGATAGCAAACCATATTCTGAACAGCTCCATCATTTCCAACTGGGCTTTTGTAAAGGACAGAAATGCTGGTTCAGTATTACTGGACTCGGTGAATTCATTTGCTGGGAATCTTCTTCTAAGAAATGGGTCAGAAAGTATCCAGGAGCCCTTCATCGCTACCAAAGGCTACAGCATACACAGAAACACTTCAGGAAAGAGCTTTGACTTTTCCATGGAGTTCAATAGCACAGGCAATATCACTGGGCACGTGCTGATTCCTGAGGAAGAGCTTCTGAGGCTGCCCAGGGCTTCCAAAGCCATCAGCGTTGCGTTTCCAACGCTCGGAGCCATCCTGGAGACCAACCAGCTGGACCCCGCTTTTGTGAACGGGATGGTGCTGTCCGTGTCACTGCCAGAGGAGCTCCAGAGCATTTTGCTCACCTTTGAGAAGCTGAACAAGCTGGAGCAGGTGGGGGCTCAGTGCGTGGGGTGGCACTCGGCCGAGCGGCGCTGGGACCCCAGGGCGTGCGTGGTGCGCGCCCACAACGTCAGCACCGTGGTTTGTGCCTGCGCCCACCGGCGCCGCACCTACCGATCCTTCTCCATCCTGATGGCCCCGGCCGCGCCGCGGAGCTCGCTGCTGGATTACCTCACTCGGGTGGGCCTGGGCCTGTCCATCTGCAGCCTGGTCCTCTGCCTGGTCATCGAGGCCGTGGTCTGGCACCACGTCACAAAAACTGAAATAACCTACATGCGCCACTTCTGCCTGGTCAACATCGCTGCCTCGCTCCTCGTCGCCGATGTCCTGTTCATCCTGGCAGCCATTGTGCACAATTCAGCCCTGAACTACCAGCTCTGTGTGGCAGCCACTTTTTTCCTTCACTTTTTCTATCTTGCCTTGTTTTTTTGGATGTTTGCCCTGGGCCTCTTGATTCTCTATGGATTATTATTGATTTTTTTTAAGATAACAAGGTCTGTATTCCTAGCTGCAGCATTTTGTATTGGATATGGATGTCCCTTGGTCATATCTATCCTCACTGTTGCTATTACTGAACCAAAAAATGGGTATTTAAGGAGTGAAGCCTGCTGGCTCAATTGGTATGAGACAAAAGCCCTTTTGGCCTTTATTGTACCTGCCCTGAGCATCATTGTTGTGAATCTCATTGTGGTGGTCGTGGTTGTGGTGAAGACTGGGAGATCCTCTGTTGGAGACGGCTGCAAGTCACAAGATTTGAGCAGCATGATCCGGGTCAGCAAAAACGTTGCCCTTCTGACACCTCTGCTGGGCCTCACCTGGGGGTTTGGATTAGCAACAATCATCGACAGCCGCTCTCTGGCCTTCCACGTTGTGTTTGCACTGCTGAACGCCTTCCAGGTAAACCCTGGGACACTGGGAGCAGTGTGTGTGCTCACACCTTGAGCCTGGCATAGAGGTACCAGATCAAAGAGGGGCTGGCAGCAGGTGTAATGTGTGAAAAGCAGGATCTCAGCTTTCCTTTCCACTGGGTGCTTTCCCATGGTACATGCACCCCAGGCATCCTGGGTTGGTGGTGTTGGTGCAGATGGGTAATGGAACAAACTGGTCTGGTTTGAAGTGGGATGAAGAATTAAGATGATGAATTTATGTTGAATATAGAATCCACCAAATGTCCATAACTGCAAAGATGTCTGATCCTTATCAGTTAACAGTTACACAGAAAATTCTCCCTTCCAGTGAAGGTGACACTGGCACAGGTTGCCCAGAGAAGCTGTGGCTGCCCCATCCCTGGGAATGTTCAAGACTGGGCTGGATGGGGCTCTGAGCAACTTGGTCTAGTGGAAGGTGTCCTTGCCCATGGCAAGGGGGTTGGAACTGGATGTCCTTTAAGGTCAATTCCGACCCAACCCATTCCATTCCATGACTGTTTCCATGATTTTGATTAACTCATCAGCATAAACACCCAGTGTTACCTGATGCACTGCTGCACATCCAGTCTGCCTTAGCTCTTCTGGGCTCAGGCTGTACTGAGTGGGCTGAGAAAGTCCTGGTTTGTAACCCATCAGTCCAGTTCATAGTTGGGATTAACACAGGTTATATCCATTCCTGATGTTCCCAGGGATCCCACATGACCTGGGTGGATAAACCCATTACCCATCTTGTGCATTGCTCTTACCTGAATCACAGGTGATGGGATGTCTCCTTAGCAAAAGGACATCTAGAAACACTTAAGAAATATGATGTGGTTATGCTGGTTTTGTTAACTGATCTTTCAATTTCTTAGGGGTTCTTCATCCTGTTGTTTGGGACACTTCTGGACAGAAAGGTACTTATTCTGGATTATATGAACACTTTCTACACCTGGAGAAACTGGTCCCTTTAATATTTTTTATTTAAATCTACAGACAAGAGAAGCCTTAAGGATGTACTGCCTTTCACCAATGCGGAAGTGGAGTCTAGAAAAGGTAAAGGTTATTTATTTTCCCATTAATGGCTTAATTTACCAGTTTACAGACCTTATTTGTATGTGGGAAGAATGAAACCATCCACTACATCCTACACTTTATTATTTTTCAAATGTAAATTCTTGCTGAAGAACATACAGGTATCTCAAAAGTCTGCTCAGGATATGAAGCTTCTAAATATCAGAAGTGTCAATTGATAGATTTTTGTGACTCCTGCATAACCTGCTGCTGTGGTTACAAAGTTAAAAGTGGTTTTTTAATCTAATCTCTTTGCCTGCAGATGTCAAAGCCCTTTAGGTAGGGGGTGCCAGTGACTTTTTTCCCCCCATATGTGAATTTACTTCAAGGTCACTGAATAAAGAAGGAATCAGAATTAGGAATCCAAAATCTCAATATAATGACCTGTTTGCCTTCACAAAAATATCGATCTGTGTGCCAGCAACGCTGCTTTAGGGTGTCAGAGAACTGTTCTGCTTTCATCTGATGGGTGGAAACCACTCAGAGCCCAGCCAGTGTGTTTGGTGCTAATTGATGAGAGCTTGAGGTTCTTTTAAATATCAGAACAATTCATTAAAAGCAATGTTTAAACCTCAAGGAAACAAACTGTGTTTTAGCAGCTTCCTACAAAAACTTTGGCAGAATTGATGTGTTGATCACCGAGTTGGTGTTTCCTACCTCTACTGGAAAACTTTTCTTTTTTGTCCTTAGATTTCTTTTGGTACAGAGTCTTTAGAGGTTTCACACAATATTTATAAAAGGGAGTCCCCTTTAGCTGCCTCAAAAATTACCTGCAGTGCTCCTGCTGTTTGCCAAAAGAAACTGTGTCAGTCCAGTTTGGACACAGGAAAAATAAACTCCTTGCTTTTTTTCCAGTCTATGACTCAGTTATGATCCTTGTATTGAAAGCTGCAGAGGGTTTTCCAGTGACATTGTGTTCAAATGTTCTTGGTTTCTGAGGGGAAAATAGAGGGGTTAAGGCAACTATTCCTCCTCTCTGAAATCAGCATTTAGGGCAACTCTGGGCTCTTCCTAATTTAATAAATTGAGATTACAATTCATTTACATATCCAGGAAGATCCAGTAAAGATGTTTCACATCTTGTCAGGCGTTAGGTCAGGATTGAAAGTTGGAATATTAAAATTCTCTGAAGACACCATCAGTATCATAGTCTGAGAACAACAGATGGAAATGTCACTAATCCCATGACTCAGCAGCATTTGATAAAAACACTGAGTGATGTCACTGGGCAAAACTTGATGTGGAAACCCTGGCTGTGTGTGCCTAGGAATTTGGGTCGATGTCACTCACCTGCGTGGAAGAAACCACGTGTAGGTGTTTACTGTGGCATAACAGAGGGGAAAGATGTGAGTCATCCACTTTTGTAAACTTGGGTGTAAACATGGAGTTTGACTCATTGGAGCTGGAAAAATTTGTCACACCTGAGATGGTTGATTAAAAAAATAAAGGTTTTGTTTCAGAGAGCTTCAGAACCATAGGATTGTTTAGTTTGGAAAAGACCTCTGAGGTCATTGAGTCCAGCCATGAACCCAGCACTGCCAAGCCCACCACTAAACCATGTATGTCCCCAAGGGCCACATCTATGTGACTTTTAAATACTTCCAGGGATGGTGACTCCACCACTGCCCTGGACAGCCTGTGACTATGATTGACAACTCTTTTGGTGAAGGAATTGTTCCTAATATCCAACCTAAATCCTCCTGGCACAAGATGAGACCATTTTCTTTTATCCTGTTGCTTGTTGCATGAGAAAAGAGCCCGACCCTCCCCTGGCTGCCCCCTCCTGTCAGGGAGTTGTGCAGAGCCAGAAGGTTCCCCTGAGCCTCCTTTTCTCCAGGCTGAGCCCCCCCAGCTCCCTCAGCTGCTCCTCACCAGACTTGTGCTCCAGACCCTTCCCCAGCTCTGATCCCTTCTCTGGACACTCTCCAGCCCCTCAATGTCTCTCTTGAAGTGAGGGGCCCAAAATGGGACTGTGTATCTGGGGGTTTAATGGTGAATGTAAAACACTGGAAGGGTTATGCAGCATCTTGCTTCAGGTCTCTGAGTTTTTCCAGACCTGCAGGAGCCTTTCCTGTGGGTCACATTTTAAGGTGAGCATCTTGTGGTGTTTCTCACAGGGTGCTGAGGCACCTCCTGTTTGAAATGGACCCTCCACCTCCACAGATGATATTGTAATCTGACCTGATTGTTTTCCCTCCTAGTCCTAGCAGTGGAGACTGTTGTCTTCAGTGGATCTGACCAGCAAGAAGAAAAGGAGCACTTCTTGCAGAGAAATGCTGGTTTGAGGTGAGCTGAGGAGCCTGAGCAGCTCAGAGCATGGACAACCCTGTCTGGGAGCACAACCACAGGAAGCATCATCAAAACCAGAAGAGAAAAGGCCCTGAACCTGCTGTCAGGAGCAGGAAACCATCGGTGTTGCTGCAGGCCTTGGAGGAATCATGCTGAAACATAAAGCTTGTTTCTCACCTTTGTGAAAACTGCTGTGAGGAGAGTTTGTCCTCATTTGCCATTTCAGTGCTTCAATTTCTTTCTTTTCTTTTTTTCTTTTTTTTGGTCAGTGCAATAAGTAGCTGTACAGTTCTGAAATAATTTAATTTTTCATGTAATGTACAAATGTTGAGCATTATCTAGCTGATTTTGGCTGCCTTTCGAGCAAAACTGATTCTATTTGTTGCTGCTGCATTCGTCAGTTCCATTTGTCCTCCCTGACTGGTGGACAACTGTTTCTGCATTGCAGCTGTTCTCTCCCTCCCAATATTTTTTGTCTCCATCTCAATGCTTGTGTGTCAGAGGAATTGTACAAAGCCCTTTTCTGATCTGTCAGGACAGAATTTTCATTCTTTTTCCTGCCCTGCAAGACAATGACAGAGATAAACAAGATAGAGGACTCTGAAAATAATCAGTTTCCCCCTTCAGATGTGGGAAAGAAAGCTTGGAATACCCATCAGAGCTAAATCAAATGGATGGACATCTCCTGTGCAGTGTCCTAACAAAGGAGATTTTTTCTCCTCATGAGATGGGGTATGTGGTTTAATTAGAAAATCTGCCCTTGGTCTGAGAAACTCTTTCTAATGAAGGCTTTGATAGAAACATTATTGACTCTTGTCAGGATAAATTGAAGGTTTCAAATAAAAATAAAGTTGAAATTTTGTCATTGTTTCTAACAAGTGGTACTTGTCCTTCTCTACCAACATAGATAAATGCCCTGTAGCATTAGCTCAAGTCAGAATTAAACCCGTGTGGCTTCACATACATTGGAAATATAGAAGATTTAAGCAAAATAACACAGTTTAATGTCATCAACAAGCCTTTACTGAATAGGGAGAAAATTGCCCTGGCCTGGAAAATCCCACAGCCAGATGTGCTGCTGGGAGAAGCTGAGGAGGGTCTGGAGGGCAGAGCTGTGCCTGGGCCATGGGGCATTTCTTGTCCTCAGGACTCTGTTGCTTCCTCTCCTCTCTTCTTTCCTCATAGACTCTGATCTTGTTACAGGAATCCATCCCTTCTCTCACATCTGCACATTGCACATTGGAGAGCTTTATTCAAATAGGGGTAAAATTGGGTCTGTCTGCTGCTTTAACAAAATTTAAAAGACCATTACCCCAAGGTCTGCTTCTTGGTGTCATTTTATTAATGAAATTATGGCATTTTTTTATAGCACCTGAAAATTTAAGAAAACTTGCCACAGCCCAACACCTTGCCCTCCTCTCACATGTGTGCATGTTAAACCAGTCTGTTAAACAGTGGAATTTATAGGTGGTCTCTGACGAGGCTTCCCTTCTTATACAGACCCCTTCCAGAATCCCAGGAAGTTCAGCAGGAGTCTTGCCCCAGCAAAAGCACCATGGAAGGAATCTGTTTCAGCTGCTGTTTATCAAAGGGCGTTAGAAGCATGGTGCTTATTTTCAGCACCTGGCACATATCAATGTTTTCCCCTGTATTTTATGGTCATTTAAGTATTTAAAAATAACAGGGGTGGGGGAGCTTTACAGAGAAACAGTTCATGGTCCAGGATGAGGAGGAGCACTGAACTTCTATTTTTAATACACCAAAATTAAAATGTGCAGGAGCACATTTAATGAACAAACATATTTGAGGGGTGAAAACTGTAGCTGTCCTTCGTGGACTGTAAACTGGTTCTTCTCTAAACACCACGGGCTGACAGCCCAGCTTTAATTGCAGCTGAGGAGAGGGAATCACCAGAGCTGGATTTCTGCCAGTTTCACAAATTATCTGTGTAGCAACAGCTCAATAATGTCAGTGTTGTATGGGACAGGAGCTTGGTTGGAGCTGTTCCACCCTGGCTGCCAAAGTGGTGACACTTGGAACCCCCAGTGCCCTCCTTGCCAAGGTGTCACAATTTAATTGCACATCCCATTTCTTTCCACAGGATTACAGCACTGGTGGTGTGGCCAAGCATGTGGGTAAACAAACAGGGTCTGTAGGGCCATGTCCTCCCAAAGTTAAGTCTCATTTCAGGAGGAAAGCACAGTTTGGGACATGCAGCCCTATTTCACCTCCTGCCCCTCAGTGAGGATGCTCCTAAAATCCCTGGTGGATGTGCTCCCAGGAAAGGACCCCTTGGGAGCACTGCCTCCTTCTCTGGCTCATTTCAGTGGTTTTGTTTAGGCCAACAGCACTATGGGAATATATTTTTAGCACAGAAATCTGTGACTTCTATCAGGGCAAAATTCTAAACTCACCAGTATTCCCCTTTCCTACCCCCACCCAATGTCCCATTTGTATCCTGCAGGCAGGGCAATGCTGATTATGTAGTTTACAGTTTCTAACATATTCTGCATTATAAAGCAGATTAGTTTTGTTTTCATTCTCTCAAGGGGAGCACAATCAATATCAAATTGATGCTGGTGCGTGGGAAGTTCCAGCTGAACTTGAGGAAGAACTTTACTGTGCAGTGTCTGAGCACTGTACAGATTGCTCAGAGAGGCTGTGGAGCCACCCTCACTGGGGATATTCCAGAACCATCTAGACACAATCCTGTGCAATTTCCTCTGGGATGATTCTTGAGCAGGAATGTTGGACCAGATGACCCCACTCTGGTCCCATCCAACCTGACCCATTCTGTGATTCTGTAAAATGCCACTGGAGTTGTTTAGAATTTTAATTTCCCTGTTAGATTTTAATGTAATGAAATCTTTCCATGCTTTTTCTCTGAACACTGTGGTTGGAGGGGTTTTTCTTCAGCTACTTCCATCTGGTCACAACAGGGAATCCTTTCTAGTGGTGCAAAGCTTGTGAACATGTTTGCATGCAGTCTGTGTGTTCCTTCAGGCCCCTCAGTTTCCCGTGGTGTCTGAAGCCCAGCCTGGCTCCAGTGACACCCTGGGGCTACCTCAGCCTTTGGGAAAAGGTGCATGTCCCTTCTGATCTGACAGAAATAGTTCATCTGTCACTAATTACTGCAGCCATGTGCTAAGCCTGTTATTTTTCACAACTGGAAAATGTCATCTGAGGTCTATTTATTTACTTAACTGCAGCCAGTCAATGGAATGGCACTTTTATTTGCTCAGCAGTGCTAAATTTGAAAAGCTCAGTGCTCTCTTGCTTACTTAAGCATCAATCTTTAATTATAGCTCTTCAACCCCTGTGTGAGATGTATGTGTACCCTTTGGGTACTTCTGTTTCAGGTTGAGACCAGTAATAAATCATCTCTTTGGGCTGTTTGAGGATTAAGTGTTGAACAATGGATTGATTAGCAAGATCATTCCGACCCTTGGGCAGTGCAAGCAGAGTTTTATAATGTAATTCCTATTCATGCTGCAGCTTCTCTGGGCAGGCAACAGGCAGACTGTTGCAATTACTGGGCTGTTGGAAGACAGAGCTATATTTAGCTTGAGTTTGGCTTTAAATACCCTTGTTTAAGAAGGGTAAATTAATAGAGGAGTGTTTTGAGAAGCAGTGAGTTTTCCTTACCCTGCTGTTGCTAAACAGGCTTTCAGTAAACACCAATTACAGGGCTCTGTGCAGTGCTGTGAAGGCAGATCCCCAGCCTGTGAAATGGTCCCTGGTGGCCTCAGCACTTGATCCCTGTCCCTGCTGTCCTTCCCACTGCAGTACTGACAGCAGCAGCCAAATGGGAATCTCTGGGGTTGGAGGTGGCCATCCCCAGGCAGAGCTCTCTGGAAAAGGGAGCTGGAACATTTTTTTCAGTGTACTTGCATGGATGCCAACGTTTTTAATCCACCCTGCTGCTCATCAGTAGTATCTTTGGCCCACATCCTTGCTCTTACAGTGCTTATCTTCCAGAAATGCCCTGCTGATGTCAATATCTCATCCTGAATTTTGTGTTACAAAGGAGCAGAACCAGGCTTGGGGTACCCCTGGCCTGTTTAAATCCCATCAGCTCCCTCACCCTGTTTTGTCACTTTCTGATGTTTCCACAGTAAATGATCCATTTTTTCCTGGGTTATGACAGTTACTCGTGCAATCCTTGTTTCTGTCGTGCTGCAGCTGAAAATCTCCCACATTGCTGAGATGGTTGGGAGCCCTGGGACAGCCTGGATTTCTTCTGCGTTATTACAAAATGTTATCTTAATTCCTGCTGGCTGCAGAGAGCCCAGGGGATTCCTCTGTGCAGCTGGAGAGGTGCAGCAGAAATCCCCCGGTTATCTGCTGTGCCTCAGGCTGTGGGGCAGAGCAGGGACAGGGCAGTGGAACAGGGGACTGTGGCTTCTTTATCAATGAGCTGTGAAGCTCCTGGAGTGTAATGTGTGTCAGGCTTGTCAGAAGATCCACTGAAGACAAGACTTGAAGGCAGACTTTGAAGTGTGCTGATTAGCACTAAAATTCCTTTAAAACCAACCCGACAAGCCTTAAGTGTCTTACAAATGTCTACTTTGGGGAAAAGGCTCACTGATACTTTTTTTTAAGCTTTTATATTCTAAGCCAGAAGTAACTGCTAAGATTAACCAGAGCCTTCTCTTCTCTTATGTGATCAAACCACCTTTCAAGCTTCTTTTGATAGATTGACCTGTCTTTTCCCTTTCAGAAGAGGAGTTGTAGTATTGATTTTGTATTGATTTCCATTTTTTGGTAGCAGACAGAAGATTTAATTTACTACACAAATGCACCCATCAGGTTACAAGTTGTGTTAAAGTAATAGAAATTTGGGTCTTCTTCCTGTAATGAATGTGTGTGTAAACCTGCAAGGAAAAAGGAGCTCTCCCAGGTGATCTGGAGTGCTGCAGTTGTTTGGCAGCTGCTGAAGGCAGCCCCTATGGAGGATGCTTCACTGTGGGGTGTTTATGAGGAATAAACATGCAAAATGTGATGCTCCTAATGAATGTGTGATTCCTTTTTTCTAAAGGAATGCTTCCTCTATTGCTGGTTAAAATCTTAAATTAGAATCATAGAATGGTTTGGGTTGGAAGGGACCTTACAGATCATTTAATTCCAGCCCTCTGCCATGGGCAGAGACACCTTTCACTATCCCAGGTTCCTCCAAGCCCCATCCAGCCTGGCCTTGGACACTTCCAGGGATGGGACAACCACAGCTTCTCTGGGCAACCTCTTCCTGTGTCTCAGTACCCTCACAATAAATAATTTCTTCCTCATAGCTAATCTAAATTTTCCCTCTTTCGGTTTGTATCCACTGCTCCTTCTCCTACCACTGCAGATCCTGAAAAAGAGGTCTCCACACAACCTTCTCTTCTTGCAGAATTATTGTTAGTTAATAATTTTTTAAGTCATTCTGGTCGTGTTGCTTCTGGTGAAAGGTGACGGAAAGACACCAATTCTATGAGTTTTGAGGAAGCTTTTGCCTCTGAAATATCCTGGGGAAGGTTGGTCTCTTTCAGGTTGCACCTCTCTGTAGCAGCTTTTGGGTGAAGTTTATGATTTTGTTGTCTCTAGCAATCTGTTTCTCAGTGTATTATTTTTTTGTTTGTTTGTTTTAGTAAGGAACTGTAAAGGTAGGAAGTGGTAGATTTATTCTTTGGCTTTATCACCAGACTTAAAGGCAGGTGTAGTTGTGTACTTGTATCAAAATACACTGCACAGCTTTTGTGCAGTAAAATCTACATCTCTTCATGCAGTATCAATGGAGGCTGTGCCTGGAATAGTTTTTTTTTTTTAATATCTTTATAAGGCTTTGGATATATAGAACCATTTAGAAATAAATCGCTGAACCAATTAAGTGAAATGCCTTTGATAGGATTAAAATTTCCCAGTTTGTGGCCAGCAGCAAAGATGTGGTATCTTTTAGAGCTTGTATGGCTGAGGCCCCAGAACAATGCAATTTTTTGTTGCCTGCACTCATCTACGGAAGATGAGGAAAAACAAATTAATTTCTTTTTTTTTTTTCCTTCAAAGATACCGGCAGTAGCTTCTCAGAGAGGCTGAGGTAAAGGCAAAAAGTTTTTCCCTCAAGGCAGACTGAAGGATTTTAAGAATGGAAATTATGTGGAAGAATATGGAAATATGAAAACAATATGGAATAGAATAAAATAAAGTCCCTTTGCTTACAAAGAAGTCATAACTTTTGATTAAAAAAACCTAAATGTTTTACAGATTTGCTCTTTTTTTTATCAGCAAAAAGCAATTTTCTGGGAGGAGCAGAAGGTTCCTTCACTCCCTCTGAAATGGTCCACCAAAAGAATTGGAAGCAGTCTCATGATGAGAAGTCAGTGAAAACAATTTCTTTGTATCTTTTTACAGTGTTGAATTTGAGATGAAAATCTGGTTTTGAGTCCTTGTTCAATGTTTCCTGGCTGTAGTGTGGGCCCAACACTGGCTGTTCTTACCTTTTTTGCTGCTTCTGTCACTGCAGGAACTTTGTGGTAGATTTTCAGCTGGGCTGTGGTTTTAGGTTCTTCTCAGTTCTCAGCTGGTTTACTCAATGCTCTCAGTGCAGAGCTGAAAACCACCTCTGAAACACATATTTTTTGCTCAGTGTCAGCTGAACACCTTGGAAATAGATGGCCTGACTTTGTCACGTGGAAAACAGAGTCCTGTGTGCTCCCTTGTGAAGCCAAAGAGGAGCCCAGGACAGGGTGAGCATCCCCCTGGTCAGGGAGCAGCACCCAGGCAGAACTTTGGGCTCCTTGCGTGACCTGGATAAAAGCATTTTTTAAAAGCCAAAGTCATCTTGCTCAGCATATTCACACTTTCCTTCTCCCAACAAGACAGGCTCTGAAGGTGCAAATCTAATGGAATCTGTCCTTTTAATGTCATAGATTCTCACCCTCTCATCAGTGTGAGCACAGGCCCGTGGGGAATTTGCAGTGCGAGCTCTGAGCTCTCCATCCTGTGAAGAACCTCATTTATCAGCCAGAGCCAGCCCAGCTGCACAAAGCAAATCCAAAAGGCACTTTTTTTTAAACCACAAAATCACATATTCGAAGGAATAATACCCACTAACTTGTGCTCTTTACCAACCAAATCCTAAACCAAACAACAGGTCTTTCACCCTTGAGACTGTGGCATAATCTTAAATAATTTTTTCAGATATTAAAGAGGTTGAAGGTGAATGAGAGTTCTACACAGTCTCAGATCTTAGGGAGGTTCTTACAGAAGGCTGTAAGAAAAATACAGGGAGTGTGTAATACAATTCTCCATCTCCCTGAGCCCAACTCCTCACAGGGGTAGTGTAGCAGAAAGCATGCATGAGATTATTAAATACAGCCCATTTTCACTAATTTATAATCATTTCCTGTCTCTCTGTGCAGGGAAATAATCCATGCCCAGTGCTAAGCATCTCCTACACTACCCAAATATATCAGGAGTAATGCCAGCAGCCACCTGCCCTTTCTATGATTCCATGATGCAATTAGTAGGGAAAAATTCAGCCAAAAATTCAGTAAATTCAGCCATGTTTTACTGGGAACTTCCAGAAACTTTAGATATCTGCATTTGGCTTTGTGTTTGCTGTAGATTTTGACCTAACTATTTAGAGCAAAGGTGATGAGGTGAAGACCCCTAGTCACTCAGGCAAAAAATTCACCCAGCCTTCAACCTGCACCTTGCCATCCTCTCCCTGGGACTCTCAAACAGTTTATTGCCTTTTCCCACAGGGAAATTCTGAGGAAATGCAGTAATTTGCAAATGGAGGCATTTGCAGCTGAGTGCTTTCCTCAGCTTCTGCCACTCCCCCAGCTCTGAAGACAGACTGTGCAGCATTCCATGAACAAAATGCAAGTGCCCTGGAAAAAATCCATGTGAGGCAGGAAATGCTCCAGAGCATCACTGCATTATTGCCCCAGGGGCAGGTGTGGGCACTGGGATCTGCTGGGGCCATGGGCAGGGTCAGAGATGGGCAGGGAGAAGGAAGAGAAAGGAAGTCCTGGATCTTCTGGACAAGAAATTCCATGGCCAGTGCATGTGGATTTGTTAATTTTTGGTGTGGATGTTGTTCAGTACAAGTCATGAGTCTCCTTTTTGTATCCTGACTGATGATTAAAATTTCTAAAACCGACAGATCAATGAGTGGATAAAACTGGAATTCTATTCTCAATTTATTTTCACCTGTATTTTATGGAAAAAGTTGGGGTTTTTTCAAATACATGAACATTTGGATAAGCACTTTATGGAAATAGTAAGTCAGCATTCTCCCTAAGAAGTCTTTCATTTCCAGATTTACTTGCCTCCAGAACTTGATTTGTGTACAGTTGTACCACAGACTGTAAATACAAAACAAACAACAAATCTCATCTCCAGTTGTGCTTCCTGTGTTTTGGGCAAGCATGAGCAGATGTTTTAGAAGGCCAGTTCATCCTCTCTTGCTCCATTTTCTTCCCCAGTCCCTGTATTTGTTCCAGGCTCTTTCCACATGGAGTAACTGATACCCGTTTGGGACCTGTCTTACTGGAGGTTTAACTGGAATTTAGCCAAAGTGTGTCTAATCTAAAAAAATGCCCAAGACATGCTTTAGAATTAATTCACAACCCTCCCCCTTCCTCCCTGTGTGACACATTCATCTCTTTCTTAGTATAAAAACACAGTTCTGCTGATTTGCCTCTGGAACTAAATGCACACTCAGAAAACCCTCTTTTCTTAATCACTTTTCTAGATTTTTCTGTGCTATTTGTGTTTTTTTTAAATACTCTGTCATTGGAGCTGCCTGTTGCATTGTAAGATGTAATCACATCTTAGGTAGAAAAAGGTTGAAAGACTTCTTTAGGCAGAATAATGGAAACATCTTTTTGTCTTGGCAAGGTAATGTACAGTTTCACTTTTGGACACGTACAAAGCTGCACATATTCTGCTGTTGGTGTTTGTTTTCATTAGAAATGTGAGGTGATGTGACTTTTCCTATTATTATCAGATTTCTCTTTAGGGGAAAATGTCAGTGTGACCTGATTAAATTAACATTCTTGAGGCAATTTCTGGCTGTGAACTTTTCTCAGAAAAAAATCACCCATATGTGCTGATCATGTTGAACTTTAGCATGAATTAGGCATGCACTAATTTTGCTGGCAAATTGTTAATTAAGAATACCCCTAAATTATGCCTTGCAAAGCTGTTAAAAGCCAAACACAGAGGTATAGACAAATATCTCTTTCTTTCAGAGTTCTTTCTGATGACTTGTGAACAGTAATCTTAGAAGTATTATAGTTACAGTTCAGGATTCTGAAAATCTCAAGAAGATTGAATGGATGGTGTAATATATACAGAAAATTACTAGTTAAATAATTTTAAAATTGATTGGGGGTGTAAGGAGAAAATATTACTGTGAAAGATCTGGGACCCTTTCATCAAATTCTGTGGGAGCAAGAAAGAAAATCTTACCTGTATATTTCTGCTTAAGAATAGTTGTTTCAGGTTTACAGTCTGAAGTAAGAAACAAGGATTATAAAGTCATAAAATGTTCAGGAAAAAAAAATGATAGTGCACAATCTCAACCTCATGTAGTTGCCAGACTAGATTTTAGCCAGAAAACCTTTCCAAGCTTGACCAGACCCTGATTTTACTGGAGGTTTAGAGGACCATAATGCAGTAATGAGTCAAAATAAAATTACTACACCATCTCCCAGCTGTGCACACGAAGGCAGGGGGGTTTCCAGGGAGGCTGCAGCTCTCTGGGCTGGTGGGCCCAACTTTATCCTGATAGAAATGGTTTAATGGCTGATCTGTGTTTGCTTGTGACAGAGCAAAAGTAAATCTGTTTTCTCTCATGGCATAGAAGGACCAGGGACCTCATCAAAGCAAAGATCAGAATAGTTTAGTGAAGTACCTATAAATATTCATGGTTGTATGAGTACCTGTCTCTTACATAGTGGTTTGAATTCCCTTAAAGTTCTTGGACGTGAAGGGAAAGCACTGAATGCTTCTCTCACACCTGCATTTTTTTCTAGAGTTAATTTCCAAAGTAGCTCTATTACTTCACTTTTGTTAAAATCATTCAGAAAAAAAATTGCTGGATAGAAGTAGAAAACTTTTTTGTTCTTATTGCTAAAAGAAATTGCCAGTGTGCTGTTTCAGTTTGGTCTGTGCTTCCTGGTTTTGGTCAGGTTGAAATAATGAATTTAATCATGGTTTCTTTTTCTCTGCAGAAATTAATGACAAAACTCTTTTTCCTAGAGAAAAGCTCAGGAACCTTGGAAATATGCACTGCACCAGCTCCTACCAGCACATTTGTGTGCAAATGTGCAGCTTATGTATAATTTATGTGGATGCCTGTGAATAATCAATGGCTGGTTTGTGTGTGATTCCCTGTCATGATATGCCTGAGTCTTTTTTTGGACATCTTTCTTTCAACAGGAAGGCATTAATCATTTACCAGTCCTCAAGGGATTGCTCTCAGTGTTTTAAAAATTCCAGCTATCATTCTAGTAATTATCTTTTATCCTTCTGTGCCTTCCAGGGGACATTGTTTTCAAATGCTCTCTTTGCACTTCTAATGAAGTTATTTATTAAATCATTTTCTGCTTCTTGGATAGACTTTTTTTTCAAGTTCCAGTTTGTGTTATAAAGTCCAGCCTCTGACTGGGAGCTCCCAGTATCCCAGCAGAGATCCTAACACTGGTGTGTCACCTTTTAGAGGGGGAGACTTCAAACAGCAAGGGATTTAAAATAAACAAATAGATCCTTTCTGAACACTTGGAAGGCTTATCCACCATCATGGGTTTGCATGTTTTCAAATCTTTTATTCCTTTAGGAAGAAAATGTTTTTAGAGGGTAACACCTCAGGCTGCACATTTCTGCCTGGAGCTTTCCTCAGTTGCCACGTGGGACATGAGGCTCTTGTAATGTGAAGGCTCTAAACTTAATCCACTGAGTGTAGAGAGCTCCTACTTGCACAGCATTTTCTGCATCCCTCTGATGGTATGGTTTATACTGCAACAAAAACATCATGAAAGAGGGGTTTAGAAAGAAAGTTGGGTCTGTTCTCATGGACCTTTCCAAGGCTGAGCCAGGCTCATCTGCTTAGCATGGCCATGAGTTCCATCCTCAGCTCCTGAGCTGTGCTCACTCAGTGCCCCAGCTCTCCTCTGCTCTCTGTCTCTCAGTGAAGCTCTTAGGAGTGTCCTAACTAATTTCAGTGCCTCATTTGATTTTATTCACCTTGTCATTCTTACTCTGCTCATTTTATCATCTCCCAATTAATCTGCTTTTGTCTCAGAACATCAACCATCTTCTTTAAAATATACTGTCATAGTAAATGACTTAAATGCATTCGTAGTAAATGACTTAAATGCATGTTGAATTTACCTGTATTAAAAATATACTTCATATCTTAGATATATAATCAGAAAATAGATTCTCTGCTTATTTGCATGTTGAAATAATTAATCCCCCACCTTGAGCCATAGTTTGATTTATATAAAAGCTTTTTGGATTTAATGATATCTCATAATTTAAGGACAAAAACAGCACTAGCTTTGCAATACTTGAACAAGAATTAGTCATTAAGAGGTAATTCTTTTTTGTGGAGAAAAACTACGAATAATACAATATCTGTTCCAAGAATTAAGCAACATTTTTTTGTTGTTGTTGTTATTAGGACATATTTTGTATAGAAGTAGAGGTACTTTTGTTTCCTCTCATATTAATGATCAAAAAGCCCTTAAACCTCAATTTGTCCTCATTCAGAACACTTAGACTGGCTTTTTTTTTTTAAATACTGCTAAAGTTCTTGGTCCTGCTTCCCTTACTAAGAAGTGAAGAAGTAGCCCTTTTATTAGAAATACATTGATAGGATCATAGAATCATTAAAATCAGAAAAGACCTTTAAGATTATCAAGGCCAACCATCAACCCAGCACAATGACTAGTCAAAAAAGGAGATTTTATTTGCAGGACTTGCTTTTACTACCTTTAACACCCTGTGTAATATTGCTGTGAGGTGACACAAAAATGCCACTCAGGATTATTGGAGTATAAGCAATTATTTTAATTGCTATCTTTAAAAAGAACTTAAAAAAAAGAGTCCAATCGCTTATTGACTTTAATATTTAAAAGGACAAAGTGCTCATAAACTTCATAGACTGGGGAATTAAAATGTCAGTATTTTCTCAAAAACTGAGGTACTTTCACATTTGTAGTTCCATATATTCACATCTAACTGTTACAGAGACAAAAATCATCCTTAGTCCAAAGGCAAATATTGCTTTTGACTGATTTGAGCTGCTGGGATCATGCCAGGTCTGTGCCTGTCCCTGAAGCCCATCAGGAGAAGATTAAACCAGCACATGCAGGGTGAATTGGCAGTAGGAGCATTATCAGGGTCACAGCAGCCCTTTGGCCCTGGTGCCAGCCAGAATTTCCACTCTGTGAAGACACTCTGGTCTCCAAAATAATGTAGCTACATCCAAGCCTCCTTTTGGGAACAGTTCCTGGCCAAGAGTTGGGATTTTTTGGCTGGGTGCTGGTTTGTCCTGGCCAAAAGTGTAGCCAGACATTGAGCTGAAAGTGCAGGTGACAGATTCAGTGCCAGGGGAGGATTTCCCAGGGATAACCTGGCCACTGGAATCTGAGCCACCCTGAAGTCTGAAATAAGTGGAAATGGGGTGAGGTAGAAAATGTCCCAAGGACAAGGGAGGTGCTTAGGAAATAGTTTGAGAAACTACTCTTATGTTGTTTCCTGGGCTCAGCTTATCTTCACATGAAAGGCCCTTCCCATTGTGGTCTCAACAGCCCTCGTTCCACTGATGTCAAAAACCTGGATGTTGTCCTAAGTTTTATCACAGAAATCTTCCAAAAACACAGGGAAAGTTAATCCCTCGGGTATAGATATCTATACAAATATATAAAATATAAAACCTCACCCTGGGTGTAGTGTCTCACACTTATTACACATTCAAGTGGAGAAAATGGAACATTTCCTTTGTACTATTTTCCAGAAAAAAAAATTTTAAAGCAATAATCTTCTGCTGTGGTTATATATATATATATATATATAAAACTACACCTTTAGTTCCTAATTAATCCACTAGAAGTTAATCAATAATGACAGCTCAACAAGCTGATATTTCACATCTCTGAGCACATCTCCAAAGACTTCTAGGTGACTTGAGAAACTTATAATTTTTCTTTGTGGCATTGAAGGTAATTGTGTTTAGGATTGGGGGTTTTTCTGGTGGTAAAATTGTCTCTTTGATGGTAGAACCTTCTTACCACTGTGCTGCCTGCAGGGACTTTCCTGCCCCCATCCTTGCTCCTACCCAGCTGGGACAATTCGTGTGGGCATCACCCAGAACAGGCACAAAAGTCTCCAAAACTCCTCATGGCTCCTTGGTTTTCCTTCCAAGTAAATAGAGCACAGTAAATAAACTCCAGTCTGACACTTGTGGGACTGGGAAGGTGAGGAGACTGGTCCAAGGACTAAAATGTGTAACATGCACAGGGGAAGCAGCAGTGCCTGGGAAGGGAGCAGGGAGAGAGGGAAAAAGGCAGGTGATAGACAGGGCTGGGGTGTGGAACTGCACAGGGAGATGAAATGAGGGGATGTCCCTAGCCTGAAACTCTGAAGGGCATTTTGGGGATTATTACATCACAGAAGATGCAGCTTAAATGAATGACAATGTATTTTCAGAAATTCTCCCTCTTCCTTTTATTCCTTTGAGCCTCTTTCATCTTCCAACCCATTTTACTTCAAGACTTTTCTCTCTTGCTTTTACCAGTTTGAAAATGTTTCTTTTTTCTCCCTACCTTCTACTGCTGTTGTTGCTGCATATTCTTAATTTATTTTCCTTTTCCTCTCTTTTGCAACCACTCCTTCTCTTCTCTTCAAGAGATTCTGTTTTATAGAATAGAGTTTGTGTTTTCTCTTGTTCGCTGTCCCCAAAGAGTACCCAGAGTAAAGAAAGACTAGAAAATGTAATTTACACATGTAGTTGCCATTGGACATCTCAGCTGGTGGCCTCAGCTGAGTCATCCTCGTGTTAAACTGCCTGATCTGACTGCTGCAGTTCCTTGATCACTGCTCCTTGTTGGAGGTCATGCAGGCACAATCAAACCTTCCCACTGTGGTGAATAAACCAGTGACTCCAGGGGAGACTCGTGTGACATCCTGGGAGTCAGGTACAGAGCACACAAAACTTTGCTTTTAGACAAACATGTATGATAGGGGATAAATCAGCAGAGGTGGATAAAAAATATTCCCTCTGTTTCTTTTCCCTCTTTCTCCCAGGAGAATGGAGCTGATAAAAGCCTGGAGCCATAAGAAAAGATACTACATTGCTTCAAGGATATGGGGTCCATAAAAAAATTCAACTTTTCATGGAATCACAGAATTGTTTAGGTTGGAAGAGACCGTGAGTATCATCAGGTCCAACCATTAACCCTGAACTGCAACCCACCACTAATCCATATCCCTCAGTGCCACATCTGCACACCTTTTAAACACCTCCAGGGATGGTGATTCCATCACTTCTCTGGGCAGCCTGGTCCAGTGTCTGAGAAGAAACTTTTCTGGTTACATTCTTATTACTTATTACTATCTGTATCTATATAATCTATATCTATATTTCTATATCTATATCTATCTATATCTATCTATACCTATATATATATATATATATCTAAAGGTTCATTTTACACTTTTTGTCAGGTTCTGCAAACGGTGTAATTTTTTTTGAGGTTTATTTTTTAAGACAGTCTCAATCCTCTCTGCTGTTGTCTCAAAAGGCTGTAGTCAGACATGCAGGCAAACATGCACCAGCCACCAGGCTGCCGGTGTGTCCAGAAACTGAACAAGCAGGAGCTGAAATGAGAACCACAAAGTTAAAATTATTATTATTATTATCTCTAAAGGACTGTGTTGGAGCAGAGGTGACTGCACAAACAGAGACTTTTCTCTCCCATTTAGGAGAGATGGTTTGGATGGAATCTTATCACAACCACTTGCTAAACCAACTGGCATAAGTTGGATTAGTTTAACAAAACTCACACAAATAGCAGGGAAGTTTGCAGCTGGAAGAATGGCAGGTACAGACCCAAGAACATCTCCAGATAAAGATGGACAGGGAAGGGATTTGCTGTGAAAGAAGGGATTTGCTGCTCCAGACAGTGAATCTGGTGGTTCTCCTTGCTTTGCCTATGGTTCTGCAACTCCTTTATCTATGTTTTTGCTGTTTCTTCAAAGCATTAAAAGAGATATAATTAGAGATTTCCATTAGTTTCAGTTTTTGAGGGAATCAAGAGGTTCAAAAGTGAATGGGGAAACCTTGGGCAGTGTAATTGTGTTGTCCTCATTCCCCTAAGAAACAGAGAAGCAAGTAAACTGCTTAACTTTCATTCAATTTTCAGAATTAATATGTATTTTCAGGGATGAAGAAGTTTAAAAATGAGTTTTCAGGAAGTATCTAACATCAGAAATTTTAATTTCAAAGTTTTGATCAAACTACATTTTCCCACTTCTCTTTAACCAATATCCTCTTTTTAATGATTCCGTGATAAAAGTGATTTCTGTCTTTGTTTATTTTTTCCCCCTCATGCTTAAAGATAAAAAGCTGACAGATATTTAAATTTTGTTGTCTAACATTTCACCAACTCCCACTAGGTGAGAGGATTTTAGCCTGCACATACAATTATCTTCCCATGGCATAGGATAAACTCTGGGATGCTGCTCACCTGCACTTTATTGGCAGTTTCTTTGCTCTGTGCCATCCCTGTCCCTCCTCTCGGGATGCTGGGGACCACTGGCTGAAAGCAGAGGATCCCAAGGTGTCCTCAGTGCTGCAGAGAGGCCTTTTATGAAGTGAGATGTACCCAGATGGCCTGAGAGAACTGTCAGCAGGTGGCCTAGTTTGAAGCTGTCTTTGGCAAGTTCTGCACACCCAGAGGACAGAATTAGTGGCTTGATTGGTCACACAGATTTTATATGCCTTAGTAAGAGAAATGCATTGCTCCATGCAGCCATAATAAAAGACACAGTGCCTACCTTTGCAGTGGAGGTTGGTGCAAGGTGTTTTGGAGGGATGTGTGAGGAAAAAGAGTCAGGACTAAATTTAGACTTGATTCTCCAGTTCTGGGAAGCTCGGCATTTTTAGAGGGTAATTCACTTGACCAGTCTGAGCTGTGCATTCTTACTGAGATGAAATGGCCTCTGTGATTACATATTTAAGAAGGAAGGAAAAAAGCCACTCTTTTGGAGTGAGAATGTGTGAGATGAGCAGCTCTGCAGACACCAAGGTCAGTGCAGAGGGAGGGGCAGGAGCTGCTCCAGGTGCTGGAAGCTGAGATTCCCCTGATTCTTCTCATCCCATGGAGATGCAGCTGTGCCCCTGCAGCCCATGGGGGTCCATGAGGGAGCAGAGACCCCTCTGCAGCCCCTGGAGGAGCCCACAAGAGAGCAGGGGGATGCCCAAAGGAGGCTGTGACCCTGCAGGAAGCCTGTGCTGGAGCAGGGTCCTGGCAAAGCTGTAGCCCCATGGAGAGAGGAGCCCACACTGGAGAAGATTTCTGGCAGGATTTGTGAACTTGCAGGGATCCCCACTGGAGCAGCTCATTGCTGAGGGACAGCAATCCTCAGGGAAGGATCCACACTGGAGCAGTTCATGCAGAACTGCAGCCCATGGGAAGGACTCACACTGGAGCAGTTCATCCTGGGATCTGGATCTGTCTCCTGGGAGAGAAAGCCCTCACTGGAGCAGGGGAAGAGTGTGAGGAGTGATCCCCCTGGGATGGAAGGAGCAGCAGAAACCCCACGTGGTGAACTGACCACAGCCCCTTCCCTGTCCCCTTGCACCACTGAGGGGAGGAGCGCCAGAAAATGCAGGGTGAAGTCCAGCCCTGGAAAAAGGGTGGGGTGGGGGGAAAGTGTTTTAAGATTTTCTTTTGGTTCTCATTACCCTACACATTTCTTGAGCAAGGTTATCTCCCTTCCAGAGGGTGGGGCACTGTGGGGAAGGTTTTAAGGGTGAGGGCAGTGGAGCTCCTCCAGTGCCATTCCAACAAGGAAGACCTGGGCATGTGCACAATTTCTCCACTTGGCAAATCCTGTCGCAGCAGGGATATTTAAAATATCCTTCAAAATGGTGTGAGCGGACCCAGCAGAGTTCATGGCTCAGTTAACACATTCTGGAACAGTCCATGGCTCAGTTATCATGCTCTGGAACACTCCATGGCTGAGTTATCATGGTCTGGAACAGTTCATGGCTCAGTTATCAGGCTCTGGAGCAGTCCATGGCTCAGTTATCATGCTCTGGAGCAGTCCATGGTTCAGTTATCATGTTCTGGAGCAGTCCATGGCTCAGTTAACATGTTCTGGAACAGTCCATGGCTCAGTTATCATGTTCTGGAGCAGTCCATGGCTCAGTTAACACATTCTGGAGCAGTCCATGGCTCAGTTGTCATGTTCTGGAGCAGTCCATGACTCAGTTAACACATTCTGGAGCAGTCCATGGCTCAGTTGTCATGCTCTGGCAGACACAAGATGAGCCCCCAGGAGAGGATGGCACCCACCTCACCGAGCTCATCTGTGCCTCAAGCCCTGCACTGGCGTGGTGCTAATTGTCTGTGTCACATGCTGCAGTGTGTGACTTGAGGTTTGCACAGCCTGGCCCTCTAATGAGCCCTGGCATCTATTTAATGAGACAATAATAGGAAAAGGAACAGTTTTGTTGGACACATCCCTTGCACTCAGATCCCCTTCATTCATTTCCTTTCTTGCAGCCAAGGCTGAAATCACATAAGCAGAGCAGGGAGTTAATTTTTATCTCACTTGATCGGTGTGACATTAAGCATCAAGCCACAATTATTATTTTGTTAATAACCATGTGGGTAAATACACTGAACATTTTAGACACCCTGCCCTTGGCACACGGCCACGTTTGCTCTGCTCTGGCTTTTTTCTGCTGTACCAGGGTTACCCCTGCCAGTGCTGTGCAGTGAGCATGGAGCTTTGCTGTGCTCCGTGGTGGGTGTTGAAAAGGCACCTTGCAGTGCTGTGGTGGAGCAGTAATGGAAATGCTGCCATTCTGATGTATTCTTTATTTGCTGTTGCATTAAATCAATAATTTTTTTAAAAAGCTGCTTTAAAAATAGACAGAAAAATTGGATGAATGAACTGGTAGGCTGAAGGATATTTTTTCTCTGTACCTTTCTTTTTTACTGTGCATTTTTTTTTCTAAAAAAATCAATAAAGTATTCAGTTTTCTGCCCTTGCAAACATGTTCAATATTGGCTTTTATTTCTCTGTTTCTCATGGTACATGCCACTTAGATTCATCCAAGCTTGGGGAGACCAGCAGTTTCTTTGTTTTCTCCAGTCAGTGGAATATTTTCCAAACTGTGGGTTTTTTTCCTCTGAGATTCCTGAAAAAATTGTTTGACCACTTGAATCATTGAGTCTCACCTCTTCACTGAGCCTGAACTAGTTCATGAGGCAGTTCACAGCATTCAACTACAGCCTGGCACAAACACAATCTTCTAAAATACCCCATTTTTGTGGTTTGCCTGGGGCTATTTTTATACTATTTTTGTTTGTGAGCTTCTTTCCCAGCCATCTATGAACCCAAACTCTGCCAGGATTTTCACTCACATGTGGTTCTTTGCTGGGGTTTTGCCATATGTACTAGGACTGAATCTTACCAAATATGAGCAAGTCCAAGGTTTAAAGCAAGGACAAGGACTGTGATTAAAAAAAAAATAACCCTCTCACCACTTCTCTTATTTTGCTGTTAGGGTTTTAGTGCCCTGACTATTTTTCTGCTTGAGCAAAGAAAACAAGTCCAGACCAGTTAGAAAGGCCAGTTAAGATGGGAGCTAAGATGAGGACAACATCAGTGATCTGTTACTAGCAATGACAATGGCACCACCTGCAATAAATTGGGGAATAAGCTCAATTTCCTCCCATTGCCACCTTTCATGGGTTTTTAGCCATGATTTCTGCAAACACTTTCCTAGAGGTAAGTGACATGCCCCAGAAAGAATTTGATTTATATTTTACATCAAACAGTAGCAACCATCAAAGTGCTTTTTAAAGAAACTACTCTTTGGAGAAGAACCATGTTCCTGCTATCTCCTAGTGCCACAGGCTCTGGGTGATGCTCTAAATTGCACCCATCTTTACCTTCTTTTCCACCTTTCTTTGCCCTTTCCAAGTACTGGCTGTCCTGAGTTAGGCTGCTCGTTTTTACCCTCAATAAATGCTGATGTTTATGGCTCTGGTGCATGTTGATGTGAAGAACTGGGGGTGAAAAGGGACACCAGGTGTCACCTGTCACACCCACAAAGCAATAAATTGCCTTGATCTCTTCCCGAGGGTTGCAGGGCAGCAGCACAGGGGTGTTTTTGGAGAGCTCAGGGCTCCACATCCCAAGAGCTTTCCTGGTGTCTGCAGCTGCTTTGGCCCACACTGACAGGTTGGAAGACTGAGGTTCTTACCAAGAGTGAATTTTCTCTTTGGAAAAATCATGTACTTTTCACCTTTCTCTGCCAGGGCTCTTCACCCCCTGAATAAAACATGGCATTAACGATGAGCATGTTCTGCAGAGCAGCCTCAAACCAGCTGAGCACAAAGCTCTGTGTTCCTGTCAACGCTGCAGTGAACTGGCCTCAAGTCACTTGCCACACAGGGTCTTGGATGGTGTAGCCTGGATTTTGGGTCAGTTAGAAAGTCCCTTTCTGGAGGTTCATGGTTCCTCCCTTTACATGCAGTGCTTTTGGGCTGAAGGACCCTGTGTGTGACAAGGCAGGGTGAACTGACTGGGGCCACTCTGTACCCAAAAACTGGGATACTCCCAGTTCCCTCATTAGGAAAGGAGAAAAACAAGTTGCTTTTCTTTTTTATGTAACCCTAAGAGAGTGGTATCTAGCCTTACTGTGAGACTCTGCCCTGGCCAAGAGGAATCTCCAAATTTCAGGAAATCATTTGCTGCCTCTTATCTTCTTTTACCATTTTAGGAGAGAATCCTTTTTGTCTTTTACTGCTAGAAGACAATCCTTCCACCTCTAGCAAGCACAGAAAGACAACCATGAAATCATGAAAATTTGTTTTTAATGAAACAAAAAATGTCATCATCTCTATTTATCTCTAACACTAAAATGTCAAGTGAAGTCATTTATTAAAATCTTTCAGTGATTTCTGCAGCCTCAATTCCTAGCCCTTGGCAAAAAGGTGATAGGGTAAGTGTTGGGTTACAAAGCATCTAAAAATGTTGCCTGCAATATTCTTGCTGTATCCAGGACTGGATTCAGTTTGCTGTGTTACCTGGGAAAGTGATTCTTGACCAGAGCTGATGAAAGAGGACTGACTCTGAGATTCAGCTGTACAGACTCAGAAATCTGCCTCGCTGAAGGAAATCAAGGATCAATCCCTGTATTTCATCTTTGTAAACTTCTTTTGCAGGCTTCAGATTTTATTTTGCTGCAGTAGAGATTGAAAGTCAGGGCTCCAGTTAATGTAAAAATTTTCTGATTTTGGAGTAGTGAGGATGATTTACACACACACACCTTTTTACCATCCAGCCCAGTCTTATAAATGCCTAGTGGTGCTGGTGAAGAAAAGTGAAATTCAGTACTGGAAGAAGCTTTTATTACCTCTGTGAAAGCAACTTTTACTGCTGCAGATCTTCTTCCTCTCTTACCAGAAAAGTAAGAATAACCTGATGAGGAAAAGCACCTTTAAGTTTAAAAGCATCCTCTGCTCCGTGGCAGGGGCGATGCTCAGGGCTCCAGCTGTGCTGGCAGGAGGGACCAGCAGCCTGTGACATGTGCTGTGGTGTGACAGACTCTGCTGGGTCTGCCTTACAGCCCTTCCTCTGCCTGAGGAGTCCCTGCTCTTTGGGAAGCTGCCTGGCACGGGCAGAGGGGCAGGATGCTCCAGAGAGGGAATTTCATGGGGTGAGATCGACAGCAGCACCTCTGGGGAGAGTGAGAGAGGAGGAGCAGCGCAGATTCCAGTCTGGGAGTCCGAGATGGGAAGGGGGAGAAGCAGGGAGATTGCCTCTTGCTGAGGAACAGAATGATTGTCCCCTCTCCCTCCTGAACTCTAAAACTTGAAACACCAAGAGCACTGTGGATTTATGCTTTTACAGATCACTGTGGTCCAGACTTTGAAATAAAAGCAGCTGGGGAGCTCTGGGAAGAGATGCTCTATACAGAGTTCATTAATAAGGTAAGTCCTGTTTCTCCTCCTGTTCTTGTAAGATGCTGAAATTGTGGGTGTTTATATGCACAAGAATATTCAGGTGCAAAATGACAGGCACAGATAAACAGCAGGGTGCTTACATTACCTATTTTCACTGGATTCATCTTCACTCATATTTAGTTTCTCAGAGAATCCTTTTGATTGCCATTCTATTTTTCTTCTCCTTCCTGTGGAATAAAATATTTCATCATTGGAATGAAGGCATTAGGGTGCAGCCTTCTGAAATGTACCTGTGAAATTAAAAAAAAATTCTGAAAGTTTTGATACTTCACATATCATTTATTATTTTCTCTCTTCCACCCCTTCAGAAGGCATTGGAGTATCCAGGCATGTGTGATATAAGCAGGGATGATTCCATGATGTAACAGGACTGGCCAGTCCAATAGCATTCTGATAAATATTGTCCTTTTTGAACTGGTGTTTCCATTCGTCTTTTTGAAATTCTGCCCAGTTCTGGCATTGCCTTTACTATGGAATGAATTTAGAAGAGAACTGATCACTTGTGTCTTTGGAGTCTAAAACATAGATTGATTTGATACTGATTATCTGATTGTTATTGATTTAATGCTGATTATTGGTTAATTTCAAGGAAAAAAATTAAAATTAATATCCCAAAATACTCCCTTGCAACAAGAAAGTATTTGCAGAAACTTTGTTCACAGACAGAAGGGAAATGCCTGGAGTTGTACAACTCTAGATCAGCACAGGGTTGTGTTGGCACTTTGCACAAAAGAAAATACAGTTCTTTGTATTTAGCAGAACCCTAAGCTTCATTTAATAATAAGACAGCATTGAAGCACTCACCTGAGAATCAGGCATCAGCAAATTCTTTTATTTGCATGCAATCCAACTGGAGGATGTTTCTTTGCTGAGCTGGATGCAGACACCTGCTCTGTGTGCCTGCCTGCATCCCAATTTGCAGTGCTGAGCTTCCTCAACAGTAAATAGGCAGCTAAAGGACAATTTTAATATCAGGGTCATCCTGTAACAAGAGGAGAGAGATCCAGCAGAGAGGGAAAGTTGCATTCCCAGCCCCTGACTCGTTCCATGGCTGCACGTAGATGACTGAGCCGCTCTAATGAAGTTTATGAGCTGGAAAATAATTGTGCATTTGGTTACTCCGAGCCTTATGTTTTACATGAGAAAGGATCAGATGAGATTTCATGTGCTGCTCTGCCAGGAAACCACCTGTTCCTCCCTGGGACAGAGTCAGGTGTTTGTGTGCCTCCAGGACATTTGTTCAGTGGACAAATGGGCAGTGGTGTCAAAGCAGAGTGACAGGATTTCCTCTGTAATAGGAAACTTCTGTGGAAAAGTGCTCCAGGAGCCTGAACCAAAATTTCAGGTGCTGTGCCTTGCAGTCTGGCGTTGCCTTCATGTTCTTCAGCCGCTCTTGTTTTCATGGCTTTTCCTTGTTGCTTGTTCTCCTGTGATGCTGCAATTGGGGTGCAGATTTCTGGGTTAAAATGCCACTTGCTGGGTTACTGAGACTATTTTCTGTTCTCTCTAAAAGATGCTTGGCTGTGACTGCTTTTCCTTTTCTTCTAGACAGTCTGGTGGTTATGTAGCTCCCACTTTTGAGTGGCACACGCTTTTTTCACAAGTCAGCCTCAGGGAAGCAGGAGTGTGAAATGCTGTGCTGTCGCTACCATAGAAAGATTCGATAAAACCTTTACAGCCTCTCCAGATCCTGTGAAATGTCTGCCTCTGTTTCCTTAAACTTTGTTTAGGCTCAGCTCAACAGAGACAGCCAGATTCCCTCTGCAAGATTAGGAGAGGGGTAGAGCCACATGTTTGTCACGTTATTTTGCTGTAGCAGGTTCACAGAGCTGATCTGGGCACTCCCAGGAAAAATTATTGCAGGAAAACACAGCCCTTTGTGCCCCAGAGAGGAGCAGGGGTGGGTGCCCTGGAATCCGTGATCAAGGTGAGCTCCAGCATGGATGTAAGGAATCCTGATGGGTCAGAGGGATCCCTGGGAATGCAGTGGGAACTCAGATCTTTTCCTCCTGATAAACTGGAGAACTTTGCAAAGAGTGATCAGACCTTGTTGTGGGGTTGATGCCTGCAATGCTTTGCAGTTAGGTTGGGTTTATGGAATGAAGCTGAAGCAGAAGGAAATCACTGTTGTTGTTTGTCAAACCTTTACCTTTACATGGTTCTTTATTTTAATTTCCCAAATTCAGTTGTTTTCAGTGCTTCTTATATGTCTTCTATTCAGCAGGAAAAATTTTTGGTTTTGAATTCAGGTTCTTCCAAATTTATCTTATTGCTTTCCTCTCACCTTCCTGCACTTAGAGCTCTTGCAATTCGTGTGTATTTTGTGGTATATTACCATGGTGAATTGAAATTTATTTTGGAGTCATTAAAAGCACTTTTGATGCCCAATTCTTGCCAAGTCAATATTCTCCTGCCCTTCTCCATGTGTGTTACCTGTTCAAGGCACTTGAATTTCCCTTTGTTGTGCACAGCCCTGTTCATAATCCATTTTGTATTGACAAGGTTTTTATCAAGGCTGAATTCAGCGGATTATTGGATCTGCACTAATTACACCCCTAAAATACTGAAATGAATCCCTAATATTATTCTTCCCCAAAAGGATCTATTTATAGCAGATATTAAGGATTTGGGAGGAGTGAGTCACTCTGACCTAATGATGTACATTCTTTAAAAGTGTGTGATCCCAAGTTTCCTTCTTTGAAAATTTTGATTAACCTCAGGAAAAAATTTCCTCATTAGGCTGTGAAATTTCCATTATTAGGAATACTTTGGACACACATCTCTAACAACAAGACCAGGATTTAACCTGCTTTGGAATCAGATAAGGGCTGAAGGAAATATCCCATGATTTGCATGCCCCAACACCTTCAGATTCTGTTCCTGGACAAAAATATTTATCTGGCCATTTTCAGGGGTATTAGCAGGCCAGAGAGCATTATCTGTTGTTTTATTGAGCGATGGGAAAACAAACCCACAAATAAATTGTATAATTGGGATGACTTCAGGCTTGTGGATATTAGGTGTCCTCTGGATATTGAGGACTGACTGTATAAATTTTGAAAACAATAATGCTTGTGGCTTTTCACATCAAACATTAAAAACATATCAGGCTGCTGAGACTAATCTGAAATTTCAATTTTGGTCTCTTTATTGTAAATAAATCAGTTTTCTTCTGAAGATGCTGTCCTGGGGAGAAAAAAACCCCACAATTTCAGATCTCAGAGTATATCTACAAAATCTTAGTCTATTAGAGCTAAGAAGTTCATTTGTTCTTCATTGTACCTTCCCATCCCTCAGGACACCTTGTGGTTTATAATAATTTTCCAAACCAGCAGAACACATTATTCTTGCCTGGATCACTGACTTGGGAGCCATTGCACCAGGACACATCAGTCAGTCCATTGGTCCACCTTCCCCTGCAGATGCAAATTCCCCATTTTCTTTGGAGGGGGAAGAGGTTCAGCAATTTGTTGAAAATTCTAAGTAAAAGAAGGGATGAGACTTGGCAGGACCCAGGGCGTGGCTCTGTGCTTGGTCCTCCAGACCTTTCTGCTCCCTCAGAAGGGTGGGGGGCTGTAAGAATTCCCTTCAGAGGGTGGGAGAACAGGAAGGCCAGCATGGAAAAGATGGGCAGTGTCAAAGTCTTGGTGTGTGCTGAAATATAAATGGACAAAACCCCAGCCAGGACAGGTTGTGTCAGTGGTTTAGAGCTGCTGAGGCAGCAGTTATCCTAAAGTTCCCACCTTCTCCAGGTGATGCTGTAGAGGGATATGGGACCTAAAGCCCTCACAGGCTGAGGTTTGTTTGGGGCATGGGAAGTTTCGTGCTGTGTCTGCTGTGATCCAACCACTGAGGGGTCTGAAAAGCCCTGAAATCAAACGTCAGTGCCAGATAAATGATGGAAATAAACTGACAGGGGCAGGGTTAGATTGGATATCAGGAAGGAATTCTTTACTGTGAGGGTGGTGAGGCACAGGTTGCGCAGGGAAGATGTGGCTGCTCCACCCTAGAAGTGTTCAAGGCCACGTTGGATGGGGCTTGGAGCAACCTGGGATAGTGGAAGGTGTCCCTGCCCATGGCAGGGGTTGGAATGAGATGATCTCTAAGGTCCCTTCCAACCCAATCCATTCTATGATTCTGTGTTTCTGTGATAAATAACAGGTAAGTCAGGTTCTTTTAGTTGCTGTCACTCAACTCCTGCAGAACATCATGCTTTTGGCAACTCTGTGTGAAAATTCCCTGGATTTGCCTAAACCTTAGGAAAAACACCAGGTGCTTTGTAGCAACAACTGAGATTTTCTCTCCCCTCCTTCTGTGCCCTCCCTACAGGAGGAAGAGGTCAGGAAGGAAAGCATTGTTATGTGGTTGATTTCCATCCTGGAAGAGGTGGGGATGGTGTGTCCTGGCCTTGCTTAGGGTGAGAACCATGGCCAAGCCATGAAGGACACACTGAAACACCCACAGTGAGAGATGAGGAGACAGCAGGGAGCAAAAGTGATGCTGGGCTGGCAAAGCTGCATTGATTAGGCCAAACAAGAAACCTCAAATCACTTTCTTTTTCCTTTAATCTCAGAAGTTTTGAGGCTTGATATTGAAATTTTATAGTGTCTGAGTCAGGAGATTGTATCTCCTGAGGTTGGCTATAGTGGAACAGTTCCATTTTAAAGAATATATTATTTAAAAGTGGAATTGTCTGTATTAATTAAAGATGAGTGTCTGCAGCAGTGATACAAGCATGAAGCCATTTCTAATAATCAGAGTGAGCTTGTTTCTTTTGTTGTGGTTTTAAATCTGTTTGCTCAGGCACAGAATGTGCTGGAAAGGGGGTCAGCAGATGGGCTGGATGGCAGCCTGTGGTGCAGTGCTCCCTGCCCCCAGATTTGGACAGTGGAGATGTACCAGTGTGGAATCCTTTGGTCTTCTGAGGCAGCAAAATCAAAACCAAACCAGTCCTTGATAACTGTATTATTTCCCAGTGCTTGTCCAAGTGAGCCCACCAAACTGCATGAGGCACTTCTGTCACAAAATGTCTTTTGAGAGCCTGGGTTTTGATCTGTGATTGTTAACCAATATCAAGGAATCTGTTATAAACAAGATTATCATTCACTTTTTTATTTTTCTGTTTTCTATGTTCTTTTTAGTGCTTGAAATGGGTACAGCCTTGGTAAAATAAAGGTCCTGAACTGCAGCTGCTTTGCTCTGCAGATCCACTGCTGTGGGTCTGCACTGCCTGGGAAAGTAAAAGTAGCTGCAGACACTGAATTATTGTTTTAAAAAAATATTGAATGTTTTTCAAAGCTCAGTAATGAGTCTTGCTGCATAATCTTGAGACTGAAAGGAAATAGAAGCACCTGACTGGGTCTTTATTTAAAATACCTGAGGGGTGTTCAGCCTGAGATGGGAATCACAAACACTGAGGGTGGTGAGGAACTGGTTGCCAGAGAAGCTGTGGCTGCCCCATCCTTGGAAGTGTTCAGGGCCAGGTTGGAAGGGGCTTGGAATAACCTGGGGTAGTGGAAGGTGTCCCTGCCCATGGCAGGGGAATGAAATGAAATGAAATAATGTTTGAAGGTCCCTTCCAACCCAAGCCATTCTATGATTCTGTGGTCTGGGTGTAGCTTTCCTCTCACCCCTGCCCTTCCAGAGCTCCTGTGGGATGTTCCTTTAGGCTGTTTGGGCACATCTTCTGTGACAGGTGGGCATTTCCTGGTGTCCAGGAGGTCTCCCTTTCTGTCTTGTGGGAGAAACATGAGACATAGCAAATGTACTGTTTTATATCATTATTAACACAAGTGCAGCAGTGGGGTGGGATGTGATGGAGCACAGTGCACACCTGAAATGTAGAAAATGTTAATCTTTTAATTTAGTGCATTCAAAGTGATGATTCCTCTTCAACAGGTGGGAGTGGATCCACTGTAAAACAACCAGCAGCCTGGTGGTTAAACAAGCCTACTAAGGACTAAAGACAGATTTCCAGTCCACAGCTTGAATCTTCAGGATTTAGCCCTGAAGTGAGAATAAACAAAGCCCATTTTTCTTAAAAGAATCTCTTCTACTACACTAGGGAAAAAAAAAAAAAAGAAAAAAGAAAAAGGGTGGTGCTCTGTAGCTGTTTTGAGATAAGTTTTCTGATCATTATTATTTATGTTCCTAAACAGAGTGGCTGGTTGGATGATTGGGAAGCATTTGGCTAAGGATGTGTGCCATAGGTGTGAGTTTTGACAGGCAGCAGGGTCTGTGTCAGCAGAGCAGCAGCCAGGATGGGGGGGCAGGACAAGGCAAAGCCCACTGGGACCTTTGCCTGTGCTTCCACAGCCCCAGTCTAAGAAAGGAGCTCCTCAAAATACCCAGGGGAAGTTCAGGATAAAAATGACACTTGGCAGTGTGAGTTGGGATCCAGCAGTCACTGAGAGCTGAGTGATTTTGCTGTGGAGACACTGAGAAATGGATGTCATTGCACAAATTAAAGGGAGAGATAATTACCTTTTTTCTTCTTAAAAAGATAATATTTGCCAGCACTAATTTATCCTTTTAGCTTTTGTCTTTTGCTGACTCAGATAAAACTATTCATAGTTTTATTGTTTTTAACACATCATGAGAGAGCAGAAAATTATTTTCTTAATTAACACAATTGATAGTGTTATCACTTCAGCTGTATTAATCTTTCAAAACAAGCCCTACTGCCGCTTTCTGTGAGGTGACTCTGGGTCCATGGACAGCTTTTGTGTCACTCTGCCATTTATCCCCTGGTTAATTAATCTGCTTTTACAAATAATTGCAACACTTGTCTGTGGGCCATGACTTTGGAAATAACGTTTGATTTTTGTGCCCTCTTGTCAAACGCATTAAAGCACCCCTGCCACAGTAACTTCCACAGAGGATTTCAGCAGCATCTGAGAATAGTTCAGTTTCTGGGATTCCTTTGGCCCTCACTACACACAGCTGTTTCCATACTAAATAACTTTTGTCATTGAGCTACAATGTGCTTTTAGTTTTTTCAGATTTTTTTTAAGTGGTTGGCATTAATATTTCCTTCATTTGCCTGCAAATTTACAAAAATGCATTCCCCACTTCACAACAGTTTGGCTGTTGTACATAAATTGGGTACCTCCACTTTTGGCTGGCTAACATAAGCACAGTGATTGTTTTCTTACTGGTTTAGATTTCTTACTAATTTAGATTCTTACTAATTTACATTCTTACTTACTTAGATTAAGGACTTCAGATTTTGCCACTGTCTACCCCTATTTGTCTAAGCCCCACATAAGAGGATACAAAAATTTGAGCCAGGGCTGTTACACCTCCTGTTTGTAGCTTCCTAAAATGTTTTAGGAGTTCTCAGGAGCTCGCAAGCAATGAGGATTGGTACAAGCATGGATCCACTGATGTTTCTATTAAAATAATATTTTATAGTCCCTGTTGCTGACTCATTAACTTTTAGGAGTTGTGGATCAGAAAATTTATTACCTTTATCAGGTATTTAATACTGTGATTCCTTATAAAACACATATATAAATAAAACCAACAGAGTTGGCAGTTCAAACCTTGGTTCCTGAAATAATTCATTTGTGAAAATGCACATCCCCTACATTTGCTAGGCTTTGCCTTCTACTATGAAAGTTATCCCTCTCCATATTTTTTTACCCAATATTTAGACACTTGATGCTGATTAGGATTATGGCTTTTCTTGACTTGGAATTATCAGAGGGCTAATTATTCTGCCCTGTCAATTACACCCTTTTCTGTTTTATGCACTCTAACAGTGAGATTGATTCTGGAATAAAGCCTCATTTGGGGGGCCACAGGTAATTCCTGTCTAATCAGGATTAATAACTTTTAAAGCCATAATCAAGTATTAACCCCCCGCATTATATTTATAATATAATATATAATTGCCACTAACAATTCTGTGTAACTCAAGCAGAGTTGTTTTTTATCTTCTTATATCTGAAACTTAGTCTTAGTTCACCAGACATGATTTAAAATAATAAGGAAAGTTTGTGTACCTACTTGGAAGTTAGACTTTAATTTCCTTTTATTTTTGTTGAAAAATTTTAAGAAATAATGTGCTCTCTGCTTAAAGCTGAGATAAAGTGTTTCTTTTTCAGCAACCAGTGAGGATAGTCTGTCACAATATTAACATTTGTAAGCAGATAAACAACTTTTATCAAATGAAACAGCAAAATTTTCCATGTCTAGGTGGACCAGAGAGGGCTCCCTCCTGCCCCAAGGCTGTGATTTGTGTGGCAAACCTGCATCTTTGCTTTAAGGCAGATTAAAAATCCCAGTGTCTGCACTTCTGGCTGGGTTTAGCATGCACAGAAGTTGAAATTTGTATTTAAAGCTACTTTGTTGTGTGCTTGTAAGTAGCAAAATATTGTCCTTGTGAGCCACCTTATATGACTTGAGTGGGAGATTCTACTGTGGCTCAAAAAGAGGATCATGCCCTTAAACCCTCTGACATTTGTGTCAAACCCAAATGGTGCTGACAGGTCCCAGCTGTGCTTTTCCATTTGCATCACTTCAGCCACCCACAGGGCTCAAAAGCTGCAGCCACAGAGGGGCTGTGGGGCTGTGCAAGCTGGGGGACAGAAAAGCACCAGGATCCTTTTAAAGGCCAGGTGGAACCTGGGTCAGGACCTGTGGCTATGATAGGATGGACAGGATGATCCTGGTTATTTCCCAGATTCGTGTTTTAGTTCATCCTTTTGTACAAGATGATCTTTTTAGACTGTCCAGGCTGTTGTACCAGAGTGCCAGATCCAAAACTAAATGGTTCCTCTGCTGTCTGGAACAGTGAATTTTTTTAACAAAAGCAATTAATTACATTTAAAATTAATCAGCCTTTTATTTTTTTATTAAAAAATAAGAAAGAAAAACAATGAAGCTGCCAAACTTTAAGTATTTAGATAAACTTAATTAAATTAATTAAACTTTAATGCTGCTTGGAGCCATATGTCTGGGTGACCTTTTGGTTTCTTCCACAACTGGAGCAGCAGTGTGCCCTCATGGTTCAATCCCCTTCAGTACAATCTTTCTTTTTTCTTTTTTCCAAAGCTGGAGGGACAGCAGGGAGAGGGTTGTGAGTACTTCAGGTGTACATGGGTGTACCTGGCCATATGGGTCTGTTATTGACAAGACTCTGGCTTCAAGGTGCAGAAGAAAGAGCAAATGTGTAAAATAATGAGACTTTTTTTTCTTCTCATTTAGTCTTTCTCCAAGCTGGACTTTTGAGGGGAAAAATTTAGAGCTTCACAGCTTGTCCCATGTCTCACAGTAAAAGTTATGGAAGCCCTGAATCAAGTGTTAAATTCTTGAGTGCCATTCCTGCCCTAGCAAGCAGCAGCAAGAGGATTTGGGGTGTCTGAATGCCGTAAATGGTTCCTGGCTGGGTGGTTTCAAACACAGCAGAGTCGTTTTTTGTTATGCAGGAGCTCCTTACTTTACTTTTTCAGTTGTCCTGGAGGGATAATTTTCATGGGTGTTTGCCAGATCCTCATTTTCCCCTACCAGGGTTCCCTTTATTTATATGAACACATTTGGCCTCAATAACCCATTTCCACACAAAAGAAAATGGAAAGAAAACCCAACAAACCTTCCTAGATGACTTTGTTATTTAATACTCCTGCTGCTTCACTATTCCAACACCCAGTTGTTGATCATAACTGTGGCCATGAGAAGTTATTTGCATTGGAACACAACATCTAAGGAGAATTTATGGATGTGATTTTTCACTTATCTGTAAAATTTGCAGAGCTGCCACCTGCAGACATAGTTCCCCTTAGGATACAAAGAAATTGGTGGGACTGTCTTGCAGATAATTCCCAGTTTCTTGGCATTGTGAGATCCCTGTGTATAGACAAAGACAAATAACACAGACTCAGCTCCAGCTTTCCTTGAGTCCTGGCACTGGTCATGAGAGTGAAGAGATCAGCCCCTGCCCCTCCTCCTGCCTTCATGGGGATGTTGAGGACCTCAGTGAGGTCTCCCCTCAGTCTCCTCCAGGCTGAACAGACCAAATTCTCTCAGCTGCTCCTCACAAGGCTTCCCCTCCAGACCCTTCACCATCCTCGTGGCCTCCTCTGGACACTCCCCAATAGCTTGATGCCTTTTTCCTATTGTGATGCCTTGTGAATAATGATGTTCTTGGGTGAAGTAAGTCATGACCTAAATCATGGCTTTATGCAATTTTGAATGGTATCCTGAAATGCCCTGGGAAGTGGCAGAGCAGAATTGAAGATGGGAAGGTGCATCCTGTGTATGAACAAAAATATCTTTGCATTTTCTAACAGCAGGTGTGACCTATTGCAAACTCTGTTCTTTTGTTTTTCAGGCACTGAAGTGAACATGAGTAGGATGGCATCAGATCACAGCAATTCTTCCCAGGATGAATACATCCCACACTATCTCCAAAAGGAAGACCCCTTTGCATCAAAGCTCTCCAGAGAAGCTGACATCATAGCTGGCTTTTATTTGACAATAATTGGTAATGATTTTATAATTGGTCTTTGAAATATGACTGTGCCACTGCATCCTTGCAGCTCTCAGAAAGGAGGCAGAAACTGCTGCATTCATTAGATGTGTAATTACACATTTTTTCATACTAGAAAGAAAAATCTAGGAGGGAGGGGAGAGAATGTGTTAGAAAGATGGTGCCAACAGATAAAGCGGCTGCAGGTAGCCAAAAGTGAGTAGCAGTAGATGTTCCAGCAAAAAGTGAAGAAATACTCATTGTTTTTAACAACTGATAGGTTGCTACTCTTAGTTAAATTTTCCTTGGGAAGGATAGGGTTTCCTTGACTATGTCATGTGGCTTTTGTGGCCTGTTTTCAAAGCCTCTCTCATGTGCCTGTGGAGCACTGAACACCCTCAGATGTGCTCATGTGACCCTTGCTCAGCTCCTGGCATCATCTGTCCTCTGTTACACATTATATTGAGCAATATTTTCTGCCTCCCCAGAAGCAGAAAAGCACCCTCTCCATCCTTTTGTGCTGGAGCTCTCTACCAGATTCAAAGTGACCTTACAAGCAGAATAAATACAATTATCTATTGGTCAGTGCACACCCATGATAGCTGGGTCTGATTTCACTTTTAAGTTTTCACATGCCAAGAAGTTATCATTCAGCAGGAAAATGCTGGTCTCTGTTTCTTCTAGGGATAAGCTCTGCCTTCTTCTTGATAATTTGCCTTTACTTTATGAAGGAGGGCAGAGTTATGTCTTTTTGTGTCTGTATTTACCTCAACACCTGAAGGAACAAACTGAAGTTGCGTCTGGAGAGGTTTAATTTGGATATCAGGAAAAGGTTCTTCCCCAGAGGGTGCCTGGGCACTGAAACAGCTCCCCAGGGCAGTGCTCACAGCACAAAGCCTGAAAAAACTCAGGAAGTGTTTGGACAATGCTCTCAGGCACATGGTGGGATTCCTAGGATTGTCCTTTGCAGGATCAGGAGCTGGACTCGATGATCCATGTGGGTCATTTTCAGCTCAGGATATTCTGTTCTATTCTCATTCTCTTCTCTTCTCTTCTCTTCCACTCCATTCCATTCCACTCCACTCCACTCCACTCCACTCCACTCCACTCCACTCCACTCCACTCCACTCCACTCCACTCCACTCCACTCCACTCCACTCCACTCCACTCCACTCCACTCCACTCCACTCCACTCCACTCCATTCCATTCCATTCCATTCTTCTTTATATATTTTAAGTTCTTTTATACTTTATGGTCTTAGTTCATGCAGTTTCCCACAGCTCAACAGCTTTTTTTTCACTAAAACTGAGCTGAGGACAGAGCTGTTCTACAAAAAACCTGGGCCCCAGGTGTCAGATGTCTGAAGGCAAGGCTGGATAGAGGGTGTACAGTGATTTCTTGACTTTTATTTCAGTTTTGATTAATTGTCTTGTTCAATGAGTTCTGCACAAAATACCAAGATCTGTCAGTCAGTCCTACCTTTGTGTTTCTCATTCACTGCTTTGCATCCCTCCCTCCTACCCTGTCTTACTGCTTTTCCTCTGTCTGATCTAAGTAATGTAATCTTTACCATAGTGGAGGTAGCAGAGTTTTTATTATTATTTCCCTTCTATTTATGTTTCTGTTTATTTCTTATTTCTCTTCTGCTTGTGTCTTTATTGAAGAGAGAATTCAGAGCAGCAGAGGTGAATCTGTATCTCAGTGCTGTTCTTGGCATTCATACACTCTTTAGTAGGTTTCCTCACTTTTCACGCATATATTTTCTTTCTGTTGCTCTGCAGACAGATGTCTTCACTGAACTGTACAAAACAACCCCCACTTTGAGTCTTTTTTCACTTGGTTAAGTAAACTAAGCTTTAATCCCAGGAAATATGTGTGATGGATGAATCCTCCCAATACACACTGTGTTGCCTTGTTATATTCACTGTATTTAGTGTAGACGTATCCTGTTCCAAAAATTACCCTTGTCAGCTGTGAAGCATCTTGAAAAACACAGACATAATCAAATTAAGGAAAGGAGCAAGAATCAAAATTTTCCTGTGAAAAGCCACAAGCCAGCCATAAAGGCCTGGACTTCTGTGAGCAGGATGAGGAAACTGAAATTATGATTTTAAAAGGTCTCATAATCATTTTGATGTTGGGGTTGTGAACTCATTGTATCCAATGGCCTGGGCCAAAGCTCAAGCCATAGCTCTGCTGTACCTGGATGTATCTGGACACATCATACCCCACATTTAGCTCTAAATTAGCTTAATTTTTGAAGTGTGTGTTTTGCATTACATTTTACTTGGTTAATCGCTTTGCCCTTGTGTGCATTGCAGACTTCACTAGTGGCTTTCATTAGAGCCAATTATGATCTTCCCATTCCCATATAAATGCTGTATTTGCATACTCCTTGGACTTGGATCTCTATAATAAGGATATTAGGAAAGATCCTTCACTGAAAGAGTGGTTGAGCACAGGAATGGGCTGCCCAGGGAATGGTGAAATCAGCCCTGGAAATGCACAGAAAATGAGTGGAGGTGGCACCTCATGGTGTGGTTTGGTGGGCATGGTGGTGTTCAGTCAAAGGGTGGACTTGATCATCTTGGAGGTCTTTTCCAGCCTTAATGATTTTATGATTCCCTGTCTGTGTATTTTTATTATGGCTTGTGGTTCTGACTAAACCTGTCACCTTTTTCCACTGAACTTCCCCTACTCCTTTGAGGATCCCTCCCAAGAATTTGTGGCCCCTCCTGAGGATAGCCTGTGGGGACATCCTGACAGCAGGGTCAGGGAAGCCAGCACTGCTTTTGTGCACCTTTTTGTGCTTGAGCTGTGTAAGGTGCGAGTTTAAAATTTCTTTCCAAAAGGGGAAGAAGCTGAACAGTGAGTGAACAAGGCTGGTTCTTATCAGGAAACTCTGCGGAGCTTTTAGGGTCAGACTGGTTGTACAGCTGAAGTATGGGAGTTTGAAACAGAAAAATAATTGGCTTTTTGTCTTTGAAGAAAATCAGGAGTCTTGACTGGTCTGTGACAAATCTCTGTGAGTGCATAATCTTTTGTCCTGAATAGTTAATTTCCATATGTAGCTTTGTAATTGCCTAGGAAAAAAAAAATCAGACTATGCACATGGTTATAAGAATCCAATTAGTTTTTCTTTGTCACTTCCCCCACCAGCTTTTTTATCACTTCCTTGATTGATTCACTGTACAGCCAGGCAGGGTGACAAACCACTGAGCAGGGACCTGCTGGCTGTCAGCTCCTCTGAAACCCCTTGGTAACTCACTATTGATTTACAAACTGTTGTGCACACTTCCTCAGCTTGTTATGAAACAGCTTAATTGAAAACAAAATCCTAAACTATCTTTTTTTTTTTTTAATTTTAATTTCTCTGGTGGTTCAGTGCTGTCAGGTTAGAGAAGTGGAAGTTTATTCCTCCAGTTGGCTCCTTGCAAACACTTTCCCCTCTCTCTGCAGGCTGTGTGTCTCAGCCTGGCTCTCTTTCTGCAGGTGTCACTTTTTTAGTTATCACATCCTTGGCTCCTTGTTTGTGTATAGGTAATAGTGCCACAGTGCCATGGACAGTTCTCCTGGAAAAGAGCCTCTATTTTATATCTGAAAAGTCTTTTCCTCCTGTTTCCAACCCACCAGAGCTGGGAGCTGCTCCAGCAAGGGCTTCAGCTGACTGCAGGGAAAGTCATGTAATAGCAGGAGAAATGGAACATTGGATGCCTCACCTAAGGAGATTATAAAGTTTTGATCACCAAGGAGTTTAAAAAAATCCAGATAAGCAACTGTCAGATGCAGGCATAGTCAAAAGGCAACACAAATTATCAATGGACCCCTTCTAGACACAGATTAGGAGGTCAGGGGGCTGGGGCTCTCTGAAACATTGATATTAATAATGAGCAGTGGCCTCAGAGCAACTTGGCAGCTTCAGAGCTGCTTGGCTGATAGAGATGTCTCTCTAGACTGCCAGTCAGATGAAAAAGATTCAGGAAAATGTCAAATGCTGTCAAAAGGTATTTCAAACTGGATGCTGGCACTCCAGTTATCCTAAATATCACTGGGGAGAAAAATGACAGGAAGAGAGGAAAGGATTAAAATACATAAAAAATGCTTGCAGCATTGAAATTCAGTTGCAGGGAAGAAAATGACTCACATGAATACCTCTATCTGCTTACAATTGAGATTAAATTTGCAGAGCCATAAGAGTAGGTTGTTCTTAAAATTTAATTCACCAAGGATAAATGAAATTTGATGAGAAAACCCAAGATCAATAATAAGCCAGCTTCTGTCCTGTTTATTTTATAAATAATATAGAAAACAATACTGTCAATATAAAAATTTAGTTTCCATTAATTAAACGTGTTGTATTTAATATTGAACAACTCAAAATCAAAGTATTTTTCTCCTAAGTTTGGTAAACTTTTGGTTCCAGAGTCACTCATATTTCTTGACAAATAGTTTGGTTTTAGCCTCTGGGAACCATTTGTCTCTCTGCCTCATGGATGTTCCCAGGTTGGGTTTCTTGATTTTGTGGGGACAAGGCACCTTTGCAAGGGGATCATTCTTTAATGGACCAGAGTAAATAATAAAATACCCATTTAAATACTGGATTACTTATTGCTGAATTACCAAATTAATGACAAAATAATTAAATACCCATTTAATTACGGAGCTTCAATTCCTGAGGTCTGGCCTGCCAGAAGACTCAGATGAAAATTTTGTGGTATTCAAAGGTAAAATATCTGTAGAGGGCAGAGTTGTTGGGAGGCTGGGGAATGCTGGGGTCTTATGGAAACAGAATTTGTCCCAGTGGAGCTCTGTGTCAAAGGCAGAACAAAGGGTGACTTTGATGCCTCATCAACAGAGGAAGGTTGGGTCGTTTATGACTTTTTTTGTAGTACTGTGACAAGTTGGCCTCAGCTTGTAGCCAAGCACCCAGGACAGCCCTCACAGAGGCACAGGGAGGAAATAATCAGAGGAAAAACAGTGGGATGAAGACAGGGTGGGGATAAAGACAGGATGATCCATTCCCAGTTACTGCAGTGGGCAAACAGGCTCCCTGAGGGGGTTATCATTCAGAATCATGGAATCACAGAATGGTTTGGGGTGGATGGACCTTAAAGATCATCTCATTCCAACTCTCATCACGTGATTCCAACCCCCAAAGCTTAACATTTAATTACAGATTTAGGTAGTGAGAAACAAAGGTGTCAAACCTAAAATACTTATGGAAAACACCTTTCCTCACCCTTTCCTGGGCTGAGCTTCTCTCCAACTTTTCCCTCAGTACTGTTGCAGGTTCCTGTGGTGAGGCAATGGCAGCACATTTGTCTCTACTCTTTTCTTCCGCATTTCCCTCCTCCTTACATGTGTCCCCTGATGTTCTATGAGGCTCAGTGGACCATGGTCCCTTTGAGTTTCTCACCTTCTTGCTCCATGAGAGGGAAGTTGTGTGCTGTCCTGTGTTTCCTGAGCGAAGCTCTCACTCTGACCTTAAACTCTTTCGAACATGAATAAGTGAAGACACATTTTCTTTAAGGAAACTGAATACCCTACAATTTTTTGTACTGGTGTGATTAATTCCATGGCAGATGAACCACTTGCAGTGCTGGTACCTGTGGGTCCTTGGGTGGTGATGTGGAAAAAGATATATCAGGCAATATGAGAAGGATCCCATGCACTGAATTCCACCTGGAAGTTAAAATCACATTAATCAGGTTTATTTTATCATTTTTCCTTCTTATGGTAGAAATCAATTTGAATGTAAGATTTAAGATTTGACAGTAATATCTTAATTTACATTATATTAGAAATTTAACCTTCAACCTCTTACTAGACTATTTAATGAAGTTGAGGTTGATCAGATCGTGGTCCCAGTGATTGCAGAGGGCTGAATTTCATTCTCGTGGCTGTACAAGTGGAAACTGGGTTGGTCAGACAGAGGGATTCTGGGGTTTCTATTGTGGGCATTCCATGGATGGCTGTGCAGGCTCAGGGGGTGAAGGCAGTGTCCTTCTGCAGAGGGGAAAACAGCATTTGCTGTGGGAGGGACGTGTCTGCAGTCGAGGTCTCTATGCCCTGCACAATGACAATGAGGGGATCACGTTTCAGAGTGAAATGCCCAGCCTTAGGACCAGAGGTTCAGGCTGAAAATATCAGGGAATTCCACGAGGAAGATGGATTATTGCAGTTTTTGAGGATGATTCTAATTTGAATATTATTCTGTTTTCTATTATTACAGGGATCCTTTCAACTCTGGGAAATGGATATGTTATTTTTATGTCCTCCAAGCGAAAAAAGAAGCTGAGACCTGCTGAGATAATGACTGTTAATTTAGCAGTGTGTGATCTGGGCATTTCAGGTAATGTCATGTTTTTATTTTCCCTTGCTTTTACTCTCTCACCATCCTGCCTGGCAGCAGCAGGAGACATTCCTCTGCAAGTCATGGGAGCACCAAATGCCTCTTGCTATGGATATTTCAGCTCTATTATTTGCATGTAAATAACAGAGGAGGATGGAAAACAACATTCCTGAACAACTTGGTGGGGAGAAATGAACAGAACAGAGGAAAAATTAGGGTTGATTTTATCAAACAGGCAGAGCTGCTGTTCACCCCAGCACTGGGCAGGTCTCCAAAGGCACCCTGGCACAATAACCACAAAATAGCTCAGTATTACAGGTGCAGAAAATTATGTTTTCTTGCCATAGGGTGAATGCGAAAGGACCCAAGTGCCTCAAAAATACACGTTTAGCCAAATAATTGGAAAGCACCAGTGGTTGTCAGCGCATCAAAGCTAATGGTTTTCTCTTTAGTGACCACCCACCTTTGTCTCTGACTCAGAAAAAAATAAGCATTTGTGTCAATCTGTAGAGTATGAGCAACAACAGCCAACTGGGAGGATTTTAATTTCAGCCCCACAGTCTGGATGTCCTGGCATGGGAGGAGGGAGCTTTGGAGAGGTTTACACAGAGCTGCAGAGATGGCTCTTGACATGGGATTGATTCAGCTCCTCACCAGTAAATACAGGGAAAGGGCTGGATGTCCTTTAAAAAAGGATATTTTGGCTGGCAGACAATCCAATGGGAATCAGGACCCAGCCAATCACAGGATCTCCCCAGAGCCATATAAATGGAATTATACTCCCATGCTTGCAGAGTCATCTGTTCCCCATGTGCTGTATGCACTGGGACCTCTGCCCTCAGCTCCAGTGCACCCTTTTCCTACCCTTGTCTCTGCCAGATGCTTTTGCCCTCATCTAAATGCCAAAATTATCACTGAACAATATGAAATGATGGCTCTCAGCCTCCCCAGGCTGATGCTTGTTTGAGCTCTCACAGCACGAGACCAAAGATCTGCTCATCCCTGCATATTCCAGTGGTTTTGGGTCAGTGAACATGGATTTCTGAAGGAAATACTAATTCATTAGAAGAAAGATGTTGGTATAAATATCACTGCTACCATACAGAGAAATCCTAATGATTTCTTTGGCATTTCTGCCATGGACACACTACTTCCATCTCTCAACACTTAGAAGTTAAGGAAAAAAAGCCAGACTGGCATTTTCCTCTTCTGTGATACTCCCATTTTCTTTGTGTTTTAAGAATCTGTCTTTTAAGGCTCCTGTTTGACTCCTATGACAGTCACTCCAGTGAGAAGGAGTTTTTCAGGAGAATTTCCCCAGATTTATGTTTCGAATGCTGCCCAGACAGGCTGTTNCAGACAATCCAATGGGAATCAGGACCCAGCCAATCACAGGATCTCCCCAGAGCCATATAAATGGAATTATACNGAACTGTACAAGGCCAGTTTGGATGGGGCTTGGAACAACCTGGTTTAGTGGAAGGTGTCCCTGCCCATGGCAGGGGATGGAATGAGGTGGTCTTTAAGATCTCTTCCAATGCAAAATATTCTGTGATTCTATGATTGGATGAATTTTAACTGGTATCTCCTAACCATAAAATCTGTATGTCCCAGCCATTCAAACCACAGCTGGTTTGGGACCCCTCTTAGTGTGAGGGCTGCTGATGTCTCTGTTGAAGTCTGTCACCAGCACACCACGAGGTCACCTTGCCTTCTTCTGTGGGGAATCTCAATCTATCTGTGTTTAAATTTTGCAACTAAAAATAGTGTCTGGCACAGTTGTGCACATTTTTCTCCCTTCTCTAATTTTTTTTTTTTTTTTAAATTAATAGAAGGTGCTAAGTTGAAAAATGTGATGCACTCTGTCTGCTGGACAAACTGAAGATAGGATTTTCTTCCACAAAATCTTCATATTTCACACACTTGCCTTAACAGCATTTTGAAGAACAGAGCTCTGCTTCCTGCAGGTTTCCACAGGGTGGCACCAGCCCTTTGCCCAAAGCTGCATCAGGCTCATTTTGCACTGGCAGCGAGCTCCAGGCTGCTCTGAGTCCCGCTGCTGAAGAGGAATTTGATTTTGTGCAAAGAAATGTGTCAGTCTCTAAAGCTGTCAGTCGTTTATATGCCTAAAGTTGCTGACTTGATTGTTAGCACATATCCCAGACCGTGCCATATTTAATGTTTTTCTTGAAACCTTAATCACTGAGGTCAGCTTTTGCTTGAAAAATTAAAGGTGCGTTTATTCTGCTGGGAGAAAAACGCATCGTGCATTGACCTGAGCACAACCTGCAGATCCAGGCAGAACGTTCCTTACAGTCTTAGGCTGAAGAAAAGTAATCCAAAAACACTTTAAAAAAAATACACCTGAGTTTGAAGGGTTTTCAATGCTGATGCTTTTGGCATAGAAGATGGAGCAAAGGTACTTTTCTGCAAGATTGAGTTTTGGAAGAAATGTTTTAATTTTCTCTTAGAATGAAAAGAAAATGCATGGCTTTACATCAGTTCAATGTGAAATGGAAAATTTTTAGGAAAAATCGAGAATATTTTCCTACAGATCACTTCAACAAAATAGAGATTTTTGTCTTGGCTTCTATTAAAAAGTTACCTTGTGGGAAATACAGTTTACAAGATTATTTTTGCCCTCTTCATAAACCAATTCACTGAGCTTCCATGACATTACAGACACTGGTTCAGCCAGGGAAACCAGCCCAGAGCAGCTGAGGTGTTTTCAAATCCTTGAGGTGCTCTGGCTGCTCCTGTGCAGGAAGGAATAAAGTCACAGGATGGTGGAGTTCAATATTTAATGTTGTTTGAATGTTGCAGTTGGAATGTTCTGGCCTGGGAGAATTTACGATCAGGCTGGCATACAAAACTGAAGTGTTTTAAAAACAAATGTCCCTAGATTACAAATTTCTGAGTTTTCTGTTCCATTAAAGTTGATTTTTTTCTTTGCCTAAATTAAGACCAAGGAAAAGGTAATAATTAGGAGAAAGCAAAGATTTCCGACGAGAAAATTACAATTTTCGAGCTTTCTCTTTCTCACAATACTTACAAAGAATATGAATAATGTAAACCTGCTTTAAGGTGAGAACAGAATAACATTTGATCTTATTTCACTTCTTCCATAATGCAACACTCACTTTTACCTAAAGGACCTAAAGTGCCACTAAAAACAAGCCTCAAAAATAGTTACTCATTTCCCATCTCTTTGGGGAAGCTTGGAATATTTTGGTATGTGTGCAGTGACTTGCTAGGAGGCACCAAAGAAAGGTGTGGCATGGAGAGGAGCTGAAACCTCTTCTGCAGCTCAAGTCCATAATTTTCCTTCCCACCTAACACTTTACCTCCCTGTGTATCCCACTGCTGGACCATGACAGGTTAGAAAATGTCCTTTTTGAAGGCAAATTTCTTTACCTTGTGCTTGAAGACACCCAATTTGCTATAGGGACGTAGACTAAGTAGATCTGTGCTTGTTTCAAGCTCTGACTCACCATCACCCATCCTGTTTAGGCACTGACATGTGGACTTAACACAAACTCTGTAGTTTTCATAATGAGAAGAGCCTGCCCATGATTGGTTCCAGAGTGTTGGTTCACCTCTGGATCCTGTGATTTATAGTAAAGCACCTATTTCCACTCCCTCTGCAGGCTTGGCTCCTCCTAGCACATCATTGCTGCCATGGGATCCATCTACAGCTGCCTCAGGCTCAGTCCTGGGCATGGAGGGCACACAAGCCATGGAATCACAGAATGCTTTTGGGAAGGGACCTTAAAGATCATCTTGTTCCAATCCCTGCCATGGCAGGGACACCTTCCAGTGTACCAGGCTGCTCCAAGCCTCATCTCACCTGGCCTTGGACACTTTCAGAGGTGGAACACCCTCAGCTTATCTGGGCAACTCATGTCAGTGCCTCACCACCCTCACAGTAAAGATTTTCTTCCTAATATCCCATCTAAATTTACCCTCCTTCACCCCGAAGTCATCACATCTACTGTGTCGCCCTGGTTTTACAGGGCTTCATAAGTTGTAACACTGTAGCTGTAGTTTTTCATACTTGTTTTGTAAACATGGTCTTTGTTTTTCTTAACTGGCTGAAATTGTTTTACACTTGTAGAATTGTTTTTCATTTCTTTCCCTGGGGTGGAGAAAGATGATTGACCATGTCTTTGTCCTGTAAACCTTTAGGGGTGTTGACCCCTTTCACCAATCTTTGACTGTCCTTAGAAACATATAAAAATAGGTAAATAAAGAAGGGCAGAGCTTTTGGTCAGTCCTGCCTGGTGAAACCACTGCTGCTCTGTGACCCGCGTGTTTCTTCTGTTGCTAACTAACCAACACTACTGTGCCTGAAGCCCTCTCTCCACATTGCAAGCACTTTTACTGGCATTATTTTTGTGCGAGGGAGAGGGTTTGCCTTTCTGATAAAAGGAGATTTTTCTCAATGATGGATTTTCTCAGGGGGCTGACATTCTCTTCTCCTTTTGCAGTGGTGGGCAAACCCTTCAGCATCATCTCCTTCTTCTCCCACCGCTGGCTGTTCGGGTGGATCGGCTGCCGCTGGTACGGGTGGGCTGGGTTCTTCTTTGGCTGCGGGAGCCTCATCACCATGACAGCTGTCAGCCTGGACAGGTACCTAAAAATCTGCCACTTGTCCTATGGTAAGACAAACATGTGTCTATACATAGATTACTGTATTGTCTATGACTGAAGAAAAGCTTTATTAAATGCTATCGTTTACTACACCGAAATAATAATTAAGCTCTTCAGAATGCTTTTGTTTAATATAGAGGGGAGTACACAGATGAGAGAAATGTGTTTGCATGATCTGGGAAATCCCAGTTAAAATCATTTTGCTGGACATAACACCCTCACTGTTGTCTCTCTGCTGTGTGCTTAAGCCACGAGTTTTTGTAACCCCTCATAGATAAATCACTTTATGTCTATCAAGGCCAATTGGCATTAACAGATGCAAGTACTGCACATATTGCAGGGTCTGATGGACCAACACATAGAAATATTCCTTATTAAATGCCAAAACTCCTCTGCGGTGTGTGGCAAGCTGTTTAAAACAACTAAGAGATCTGGAAGGGCAGTAAGTCATAATGTCAAATCATCTCTCCAATATGGAAATGGAACCTGAGAGGATGAAATGAATTTAGCAGTGTTACCACCATATCCATCAATATCTTGTACCTCCGGAATATGATATATTGTATGCTTCATTCTTTCCAGTTAAATGATATTGCCACAGTTTAGAAAATATGTTCTTCCTGCATTGTAAGGGACTGAATTCCCATCCAAGTGCAGGGAGTGCTCAAGGTGACTTTACAAGCAATGAACACCTTGTCCATGTGACTTGAGGGACACAACAGATTTCTTTATGATGACATATGACATTGATCATGTTAAGCTGTGAGGAATATTTGCAGCTGGGAAGTGCAAGTCAGGCAGTCTGTGCAGGCAGATAACAGCTGTGCTGCTCTGCTAAGATATGCTGTCATAGATCCTGGTGTGTCCATACATTTTCCCTGAATGGGAGTGCAGGGGAGGTCTCCTTAGCTGAGTTTTAGATACACCAATAATATTAAACAGGATTTCAGTCCTTTCTGTTGAAGTCTTATCAAAATAATTCAGTGGCAACCCAAATCACAGTCAATTTTTCACAGACTTGGTGAGCTGAAGTGAATATTTCATGACTGGCTGCATCCATGCCACCAGCTGTGGTGTTTAACATGACATCTTAGTTCATGGGAGAGAAAATGCTTCAAAACCTTTATTCTCAGGGGTTCTGATCATGGTGGTCCATGCAAAATGATAGAGAGCAATAGACAAACATATTTATCCTGCTCAGTCTAGGTGGTTAAAAATGTTTCTCTTTTAATACTTGTGCTGTTGCTGCTTTGATTTTCCACCACTGAAAACAGCAAATCACCTTTCTGTCTCTCAGCCATCATACATAAATACATCATTTGTCAGGCAATATTCCTTTTCCTTTCACTGATCTGGACATGTCAAATCAGCTGGGAAGGGACACTGGACACATCCAAATTACAGGCTCTGCTTTGATTTTGTTTTACGTCACTGTGAAACCCTGAAGAAATCTCCTTAATGTTAGTGTGAAATGAGTGAAAACTCCTATTGAGTCAGAGATTGCCAATGAATTGGAGGTTCCAAGATGGAAGGAGATGTTATAACATCACATATCAAGTTTCTGCAAAAATTAAATATTTAAATTTGTTAGTCCTATCTGAGTCCTGCGTGTTGATCATGTAGATGATGATGAAAACCCTGCAAGTGGAAACTTTCCTAGAGGAATTAGAGCTGTATGCAAGGTGAGCACAGAGACAATGTTCTATTCTCCAAGAATTCTATTTGCATTTAACTAAAAAAAAAAAAGGCAAGGATACATGAAAACACATATTACTGATACTTCTGACAGGACACACATGGTGATTTTCTATACTGGAGAAGAATGAAAAAGTAAAATTAAACCTTAAATATATTATTTCCACTGTAAAGCCTTGTTTTTCAGTCACTGAATTTGAGCTTTAGTCTGGTAATACAAGAAGAGAAAGAATAGGAAAAAAATTTAAGTTATAGAAATTAAAGAATTGAAATTACTGGACAAGATTCCCATGACTGTTGCTGAGCTGGTTGTTTGGATTGCTTTAGTTTGGACTCTTTTCAGTTGTAATTCATCACAAAGCAAAAATCTGAATAAGCACATGTGAGTGTGCCTTTGTCTTCATGAGGCACAAAGGAGCTTGGGGTCACTAAGGACTCCTGGAAAGAGCCAAGATGAGCATGACAGAGTTGTTGTCAAACAGTCAAGGATATTTATATTTCACAGAATCATAGAATGGTTTGGGTTGGAAGGGGCCTCAAAGACCATCCAGTTCCAAGGGCCCCACAGGGACAGCTTCCAACCAGACCAAGTTCCTCAAAGCCTGGCCTTGAACCCTTCCACGTGACACGATGTATTCCATCGTGCCAAACACACCTGGACACAAACTTGTAACTCTTGGATTTTCTTCCAGGTACCTGGCTGAAGAGACACCATGCATTTATCTGCCTGGCAATAATCTGGGCCTATGCTTCCTTCTGGGCTACAGTGCCTTTTGCTGGGGTGGGCAGCTACGCCCCCGAGCCCTTTGGGACCTCCTGCACTCTGGACTGGTGGCTGGCACAGGCTTCAGTGGCTGGACAGGCTTTTGTTCTGAGCATCCTCTTCTTCTGCCTCCTGCTCCCAACAGCAGTGATTGTGTTTTCCTACGTCAAAATCATTTTAAAAGTCAAATCATCCACCAAAGAAGTCGCTCACTACGATTCCAGGATCCAGAACAGCCACGTGCTTGAAATGAAGCTGACCAAGGTAGGTAGGAATGTTTTCCTCAGCTTTCTGTGTTGGGTCAAAGATGCAGATTTGGGGACAACACTGAAGGTGGTTTTTGTAGCTTTCTCCCCTGTTACTGTCAAGATGGGGAAAAAACAGGAGTGGAAACAGATTTCTGTGATTAGGGCACTTGGGTCCCTGAGATCATGATTCACTCTGCAGCTCTGCCACAGCTTTCTCCTGTGGCCTTACAAATCATATCATCTCCCTGTGGCCCTGCTCCCCACCATAAAACACCCTTTACTTTCAGAAACAGTTGTAAAGACTAATTTAAAGTGTTTGATGTGCACAGGAATTACAACAGAAAGCAGATAGAGAGCAGATTATTGAAGCAGGGAAATAAAACTTGCAGACAGTTTACGTTCCTCTGTTAATGAAGATATAAACCAAAATTGGTCCTGTGACACTGCAATTGATTTTATGCAAATAATTTATCAGTGAGGCTCAGCCATGAGCTGCTGATAAAATTGCTGAAGTGCTAAAATTAATTTTCTGTCCCAGACCATATCCTGTTTTCCCTTTCTGATTGAATCTATTTTCTGTTTGGCAGCGGTGACAGCCACGATCCTTGATACTGGTTATAGTGCCAGGAAATCTCTCAAAATAAAGGCTTGTATTGAACAAAATCAGATTCCTTTGCTGTAACAGATTCACCAACCCCTGTAAGTCATGCCAAGAGTGAGACAAGCAGCAAGTTTTGCTTGGCTGATTGAATTTTATTACAATTTTTGTGAGTTGGACTGGGAGTTATATAACGTACAGCAATAAGGGACATTATGTCTAAACATATCTGAAAACCTCAGCTATGTACCTGCACAGCCAGTGCTGCCAGAACAGCTGGTACAACTGCACTTGCCTTTCAAAAGGATGTTTCAAATTGTTACTTTTTTTTTGGTGGTTATTCAGCAAATTTCCTTTGAAGAGCAACGGAAACTTTTGATTTGAGGCTGCAGATTTTTTATTTTTGCATATTGGAGGGATCATGTAAAACTTCAGTGTGATCTGAGTTGCAACACCAGTAATTTTCCCTCCTTTCTTGGATCTACACTGGAGAACATAATGTTGGAATAAATATAAATATGGAAAATCAATCTCCCTCATAACCCATTTGACTCTACAGCACAATTTATAACAAGCAGGCTCTGTTTGAGGTCCTTGGCTCACCAGCTCTGTTCCTTCAGTGACAGACAACACAAAAAAAACAGGCTGCAGGAAAGGTTATGCAATGTCCAAACCCCTTATGCTTTCTGGTGGATTTTTTTTTTGCTAATCTAATCCTGCTAATTGCCTTATTCCAAATGAGTGCACATGTGCTGCTACCAGCCTGGATGCAGCAATAATCTGTCAATGGCAGCAGTATAAAGGCAGATGTTTTTCAGGATGTGTGATGGCATGGCATCATTTGGAGTGATATAAGGCTGTGACTGAGTGCAGACAGGCTGGTTCAGGTAAAGTATACAAATCAAAAATTTTGGCCCTAAACAGTTTTTCTTTGGTATTTATACTAAACTTTCTTATGGTTACATTTCCTCACATTATAAGGAGGTCGCTTACTAGTTTACCAGGAAATCATTTATCAGAACTAAAATATTTAACATAAATTTGCTTTTTAAAGTATCTACATATTCTAATGCAGTGCAAATACGTGATATGGGTTAGGAGAAATAAATCTAGACATTTTACTGACATTCTCACTCTCAGTTAAATTCTCAATTTTCAAAAGATCTTTTCTTCAAGAACCTTCACAGCTCTGCTATTATCAGTATATTATCCTAAAAAAGATATCTGTGTTTCAAAAGGAAACCCGTCCTTAAATAATTTGAATTCAATATCAAGCTATTATTATTTTCTGAAATCTCATTTGGTTGGGTAAATATTTAACCAAACTTCACTGCATTTTTAAAGGTCTGATAGCAGACTCATTAACTGCTCTGTGTCAGGCGAAAGAAACACTGGCACGAGACAGAGGGGCAGAATTTGTTCATGTTGTAAATGTGTATGAAAGAGCAAGTTATAGTTTTTCTTTTCCATTCAGTGGAATGCAATTCCCTTGCATTCTGCCCATCTCTGTGCTGCTCTGCTGTGTCTGACTCCTGTGGTTGTCTCTTTTGTGCTCTCACAAGGTGGCAATGTTGATCTGCGCAGGGTTCCTCCTCGCCTGGATCCCCTACGCCGTGGTCTCGGTCTGGTCAGCCTTCGGACAGCCGGACTCGGTGCCCATCGAGTTCTCAGTGATCCCAACGCTGCTTGCCAAGTCTGCAGCCATGTACAACCCCATCATTTACCAGGTCATTGACTGCAAGTTCGCCTGCTGCCGCTCAGGTGGGCTGAAGGGCAAGAGCTCTCTGAGGAAATCAAGGTAATTTCTGCTTTGGGGAATAGGAGACCTTTAAGAACATGATGTTCCTAAAAGTACCAATCTAAGATTGACCAAGAATCCCAGATCACTGAATCGTATTCTTTGAGTTTGACCATGACCATTTTGATTTGGGAATTTTCTTGCCGTGGGAATTTGTAAAGCCACTGTAAGTGCATAAGGAGAAGCAAGGAGACAGTCCTTACTTTTAGATCCAGCTGCAACTCTATTGATATAGTTTGGAAAAAGGTCCCCATTCATTTTAGTGGGTTTTGGACCAATCCTATCTTCCTGATCCTTTTCCTTCACATCCTCATATGAATTTCTTCCAGAAGGTGTTGATGACTTCTATTGCCAGTGAAGCAAATGAAAGAGAATTGTGTTAATTCCTTCCATAATTAACCTGTTAATACTGTGCCTTTCAGCCACAGAACCAGCAAGGAGAGACAAAAGTTCCTCAACCACCCAGCAGGCACCATTCATACCAAGAAAACCCACCTCAAACCAGACAAATCAAAGTATAATTGTCTCATAAGAAAGTCTCCTTTTTTTAATTCACAACCTTCAGGCAAAATTTGTGCTGCACATTTGTGGAATTCCTGTAAACACTAATTATGCGCTTGGAGGAAATTATGTATTATCCTTCTGCATTATGCCAGACAAATACCTTACTTTTGTGGATATAATGATGGGCATTAATCTGACGGTATAGACTGTCACAAACACCATGCCACACATAAATGACTGTGAATCAATAGAATTCCAATAATTTGCTTCAAAGGCCTAAAATACATGTGCTTCCATAGAAACATGAAGGACCATTTTATCATTCATATTATTCTCTAACCAATTCCAGCATTTTTTGGTGTGTTGTTCAGGGAGTCAATCTTGAGCTTCCACAGCTTCTCGTAGCAGATTGTTCCATATCTTGAAGTCAGATTTATTTCATCAGCAGAACATACAGAGTCTATATATGTTGTAAATATCTGAGGTGCTGAATTTACAGTTTGCCAAAATCCCTTCTGCAGTTTTAGCCAAATGGGACACAAATCCAAAGCAGCCTCCAGTGGAGTTTTGGTAGCTGGATTTGTGTTTAACCTCTGTAGGAGGTTTCACCCAGTCCCTCAAGCTGAATTCAAGCTGGCTTCCCTGGGCCTGTGCAGGGAACAAAATGATCTGGAGGAATCACTTCCCAGAAGCAAGAACTTATTTTCCAGCTGGGTGTGAACAGAATGACCATTGTACTTTCTCTGCCCCACAGGACATGGTGTGAACACAATGACCATTGTACCTTCTCTGCCCCACAGGACATACACCATATCTGCACCCAGGGACTCCACAGCCATGAATGAAACCCAGCTGGAAGCATGAGGGCTCATCTCATGTGCAGCAAATGGAAAGCTGATCACAAACAACCCTACTGGCTCAAGTTCCTCTTTCTGTAAATGAATTTAAACATGGTGACAGGTTTATTTTATTCCCTATTCCTGTGTACAGTGTAAGGTTCTTTCCATCCTGACCAAAATAGTGAGTTAGAGTTGGGTAAATATTCTAAGTACCCAGAGGAAGAAGAAATAGAGAAAATTTGTTTTAATTAAAAATTTTCTTTCACTTCACATGCTTTAAATGCCCATTTTTCTGTTCTTCTTAACACTAACAGAAATGATAGTTTGGATGATATTTTCCCTCAGGGGAAGGAAAGTGTTCATAAAGGCCAGTTTTAGTTTACCAAAGTTAATCTCCCTAAATTCCTGCTGCAGTCACTGGAGACCTGGAGCACGAGAGAAAGGATTCCTTAGTGAATAAATCTGAGTCAAAGCTTCACTTGTCAGGGCTCTGAATTACACAGTGGGGAAAGATTAGCTGACTGGATTTCCCTGGTGAGCATCTCTCCAAATTATGAGACTACAAGCTGTCTGAAACCCACTTTGACTTCAGTCTCTCAATATTCAGAAATATTTTGATTTTAGTCACGGCAAAGTCAGAGGTGCCACACTCCTACACAGTTTACAAGATATAGAATCATAAATCCCTTACTCAATTGTGAATGAGAAGGGAAAGGTTTCTTGCTCAAATTATAGATTCATTTAGGAGTTATGAGCAACTTTGTAATAAAAAAGCAGAACTGAAATGGAGTCAGCCCAAGCCAAACCAAGCAAACCAATATTTCACACATTTGTATCATTCTCTGGCCAAAATGACAATGAAATATGATGGCAATAGGCAGAAAGATTTGACTTCTTGATGGATAACTGAATTTTTCACTGTGTATTTTACTCATCACAATTCTTTATGAGATGGATTAATGAGATATAAAATGGCAAAATGTTCCTCAGTCCAAACCATGAAACCAGATTCAAAACTGGTGTGTTTGAGAGAAGGGCCACAGCACTGGTGACAGAGGAGCCCTTCCAAAGTGCAGCTGCAGAGTAATTTTCAAACACTAAGTCCTGGAAGGATGAGGATTAGTAACTATTTGAGAGAATGAAGTTCTGCAAGTTCCTAATGCATTAAACAGAAAAACAATGTGTCTTGAAATGACCTGCAGAGTAAGGCAGCTAAAACAGTTGTGTTGGATAGGAGCCATAATTATTCCTATTATTTCCTTTTTCTCCTTTGGATTTAACTTAAGGTGGAGACATCACTACAGATCAAAAACTAGCTTTTCAGTAAAAGCAGATTTTTAATGCTTAAAGTAATGGTTTTGATGTTTCTTTGTCATTTCTTTAAGAAGGATATGATTCTATTAAAAATAAGTTAATTTCAAATCAAAGAGTCTCCCACACAGATTTTTGCAGACTGTTAAAAAAACCAACGTTACAAGGGCAAAGCTTTCTTCTGAGTTGCTCCTTTAAGGAAAGAAAGCATTTGTGAAAGAATTTAAATTACTTTCCTGTTTAATATTTCCTATTTAATGTTAATTTGTCCGACTGTTATTTCAGAATTGTGTTTAACATGCATTTCCTGCCACACTGAGCTGAACTCCTGTGGTAGCTGATCCATGGTGATGTTAATATTGCTTTATACAATAATATCGAAAAGGTTTAATCTGATGTTTGTTGGCGTGTCCCAGCACTCCCATTCTGCAGTTGCTACTTTAGCAAATGATATTCAGACCATGTAGCAGAAGTGGAATTTTGTTGAATTTCCTAAGCTGGATAGAGGAAAGTATTGCTTCCTCCTCTGCAATGCTTTAGCAAAAGTAATTTGAATAAATATACAGAGAGCTTGCAGAGGTACAAAGATTTGTCTTGTCACCTACATATGGTTTTGTGCTAATTTTTCCCCAGAAGTTGAGTTCTTTAATTTCTACAGACATTTCAGCATAAGAACAACTTATTTCTTAACTATGGTTGCAAATTGTGCCCACAAACTGATCCAGAGCAGAAGGCATCTTTTACAATATCTGCAGACTTGGTTATGAAGATATCAACAACCTTCCTCTAATTAAATTGGGGAAGCTTTCCTCTTTATTTGATAAAATTATGTACTTTCCTCAGAATTGCTGCTGGGTCACCACAGAAGTGGGCAAACACTTGTGGTAGGGCTGGGCTGAATTTTATATTTTTAAAGAGTGTGAGATATTTTTGGTTTCCACCATAGCAAATGCACTAGACACATGTGTTACCTAAAGAGTTCAGAGATTTAGTAAACTCTAAATATGAACTACCAGGATAATGATAAACATGTTTCATATGACTTAAAGCTTTTTATTTTCATATTATTTAAATTTATTTATTTTTTATTTAGTGCCATAATTTAGTCAGGAAACACAGTTTTGCCACGACTGAACAGTATTTTGCTCTAGAAGAAACTTCAGGGCTCCAGCTTGTGCAGGAGTCAGAGACAAGTTAATGCTGAGCATGGGTTCAAGGGAAAGCTGTTCCCCTGAACCAAGCAGGACATGCTCCTTCCAGCATGCAGTGCTTCATTTAAATGCAGAATCTGGACCTAAGGGCAAAGGGATCTCATTGGGTTCAATGACAAAAGAGAACTGGAGCACTCTCTTTGTTCACCTGTATATAAAGCAGCTCACACAATTTCTGCTCTGTTTGGGATCACAGTGGTAGAGGAGTGAGGGGTCTTATTATGGATTCAAATTTTCAAGGTCAGCTTTGAATTGGTTTGAAGGTTGTAGCCAGATGATTCTAAAGATAATACTTTGCCACTGATGCTCAGGACAGGGTTTCTTCCTCTCCCTGTGTTGAGGCTGATAATTGATTATTATATAAAATGGAGATTTGTAACCTTGGTTTGAGGTCATCAAAAGACTTTGAATCTCTCACTTTCCTGTTCTAGAAATATTACAAGTTTCAAACTTAGGCCTTTTTGTGATTTGGGCTTTCTCAAAGCACCGACAGTATAAAACCTACTCAGTGTGATGAATGAGTAAGGAATATGACTCTGAAGGAAGATTTCTTTACTGCATTTTCGGTATTTCATCCTCCTTGTTATATTACGAAATTTCCTCTTTTTATGTATAAACATTAAACTAAATGTTTTTCAATGAAAATAGTGCCATCAAGAATAATAGCTATAAATGAGGATCTTTTATTACGTAACCTTTGCGTGCATTCAGACCAAGCTGCCAAGAGGCAAAATTCTATTTGAATTCACTGTCCATGACTTGAAGGAAGTAATTGACACAGGCTAAGACTCCACTTAGAGATAATGAGCTGACCTGGACAGCAAGACTGAGAGTAAGAGAGTAATGAGAGTATTTTGAAGTGATAGTGAAATTATGCAAAGCATGTGGATATGGAAATTTTTTATTTGTCACTTTCAGTCATGAATGAAAAATGACTATAAACCTTCTTCTGCAGACTTGGAAATCTGTTGACAATGAAGAAATATCAAGATTTAAAATACCTGATGACACTCTTGAAATAGGAGATTTAAACAAACTTTTATGACAGAAGTTTAAAAAAATAAAGTACTAAAAATATAAGTTATGGTTGTGGGATTTTGGAAGAGAGTAGAGAGCATTTGTCCATGCAGGTGAATGCAGCTGTAGCAAATTTTATTTCTAGACCTGTCATAAAAATGAAAAGAACCCAACCCAACAAGTGATTTGTTAAAAATATTTATCACCCACGGCACAAAGACTGCTGATAGCAGAAGATTTTTGGCTTTGTAGCATCAAAGGTGAAAGAGAAAACTGATGTGCCTTCATACAAAGAGAGTGTGATTAATGAATGATGGGCACAATGACAGTGAATTGGATTCCTTGGTGGAACTTTTCTCTTGGCTGACAATGTCTTTTAGAGCTTGTCCCACCTCCACTGTGCAGGGTGTTCTTGGTCATGAGAATAAATCTGAATAGCTGCTAAATGACCAGGCACTTATTTCCCCTGTAATTCTACATTATTCATTTTATGTTTGTGTTTCTACCTCTTCTTCCCACCGTGGAACTTTCAGACACATCAATCTGCATCCCTCAGAAACGCTGCTTTTGGCACCTTTTTAATCACATTTCCCAGCTCAGGATGCCCCACATGAGTTTTGCCCTGGGTAAGAAGCTCTTAGCAAATGTTCACCATAACACCAATTTCTCTTCCCTCCTCTTAAAGGAGGTTTGGTTGGTTTCCTACATATCTGTATTTTCCCAAGTTTCAAAGCCTTTGCAGTTCTCTGGCCCTAAGGAAGAACATGTAGCTGCCTGGAACAGGATTCTCTGGTGAGCTGCTGATGAGCACCACCAATACCATCAGCATGTTCTGGAGCTCCTGTGCACCCCATACTGACCTTTTTCTTACCTACATGCTTTGCTTTGCAGGATGGCTCATATCCTCCTTCACTTGGAACATGGTGCACACAGTGAGAGATGATTTTGTAACTGTCTGGAATGATCTGCACTTCCCCAGTTACTCCTGTTTCACTTTGCACCTGGGGGAGAGGATCTTGAACCTGTAAGCCAGAGCAAAAGCTTTTAAAATACAAGGCTTAGTCACAGATTTTCATGCTTTTGCTACTTCTGAACTAAAAGAGTGCTTCACCAGCTATGAATAATGAGCTTTCCCAATACTAACTGCAGTTTTGTGTTTTGGGTGGGTGGAAAAGAAAACTCACCTGGTTTGTTAGAGATCTGTTCTGAGAGGCACATTCAGTATCAAATCAGGTGACTACAACAAATGGATGAAAGGTTTGATAGGTTCCCTGAGTCAGTAAGATGGTCATTGCTCTGTTTTTTGGATGTAGCACCTTAAGGGAGTTTTGGGAGTAGATCTCTTAATGTTTGTGGAATATAGCTAATGAATGTGTGAAATAACAAGTAAACATTGCACTGACCAAAACCTGAAAACCTGACGTCGCACAGAAAATATTTCAGATCTAGATAGTGGATACATGTGTGGTACACATTTCAAATGATAAATAATGTTTACATTGCATCAAGCATACTCTTACATTCGTGAAAACATGAAACATTTAGGAAATAGGTATGTGTAGAAAATAACTATGAAAATAGAGATGGGAAGACCTTTTTGGTTTCTAAAAGAGGCTACACAGAGGCTCAGTATCCTAAAATAGAGGCTGATGTGAAAGTCTTGCTCTTTCTGCACAAATCTTGCTTAACATATCAAGGAAGGGATCTTATCTTAGGGTTTTGCGTTCATGAAGGCAGTCTGCAACACAGAAAAGTGTTTCCCTGGAGCACCTGATGATCCTCATTCCTGAATTGCAAACCATTATCTCAGATTGATCAGTGGGTGGAGACCCTCCCTGTCTGTCTGCAGTCTTGGCCCCCAAAGTGAAGGGAAGCTTTAGAGAAAGTGTAACAGGGAGGAGAAAAAAATGATAATGTACAAGCAACAGAAACTGAGGTGAGAGGGTGACAGGGTTAAGCAAAGTAGTCTAAAAGAGGAAAGGTCTGAGAGTAAATTATATCAGCCTATAAATAACTTTGAGGCAATAATAATGTAAATGAAGGAAGGGATTTATTCTCAGCCTCAGAAGGTGATAGAATGAGAAATCAAAGCTGGAAGCTGAGGCAGGAAAAGCTGGAATGGGACTTTCTGAACTACAGGAACATTCAGGCTTTGGAAGAGTTCTCAAGGGGAGAAGATGGGGCATGATTTACCAGATACTCAAGAATAGATTATTTAATCTATTAGCAAAAATTGTTAGCAAGTGGCAATATTTCTAAACAGCCATTTTTAGTGCTGATACCTGAATTTCTGAGCATTTTCCTAATTTAAGAACTAGTAGGAGCTCACCTCAGGAGCTGTCTCTGCTGCTGAAGCAATGAATGCTGACCTTGCTGCACAGACAGCTGGATTGTTTGCACTGGAACTGTCTTCAAAAGACCCCTCACACAGTGAAACTTCACTTCTAATGATGTGGTTTCAAAATCCAAAGTTGGTGCAATGCAGTGGCATGTGCAGATGCAGAGATAAACTTCATTATGAAAGAAGCAGCTTTGCTTTCACAGTTATTAGATAAGCTTTTCGGAGAGGTATCATTCTGCAACACTTGCAGTTCAAGCTGATATAAAGTGCTGTAATTACTGCCATGGACAATTTGTTGGAATAAAATATTTTTAGCTGTGCTGTTGAGCTTCTGAGCATATGATAATAAATCTGGAATCCCAGAGTCATTAAATTAAAATACACCAAACAACCACAGGGAAATTGCATGAGAAAATTACCTTCAGAAAAACATATATTAGTGGTTTGTGATCTACATTTTCATTCTTAGGAATTATATTTCTAATAGAGTTAAACTTACAAAGATACCAATGGACTTTCAGTGATACTGAACCAAAATCACTGCAATATGATTGCTATCTCAAAGCTTAGGTGTATTAATTGTATAGAAATACATTTCTACTACTGAAGGTGTGTCCTATTAAGAAATAATTTCAAGTGTAATTTTTCGTGTCTTTGTGCTGTATTTATTGTTTCAGTTTGTTGGCAGTAGGAGTGTATTCACATTTAATGTCCTTATAGTGGTCTATGCTTAATATTATAAAACAAAAAATCACAGGCTTGTATTAGATAGATTTCTGTTCTGTTTAGGGGATCAGACTCCTTCCTGCTGAAAATACATGCACACTTGCTTGGAAGTCCATGGTCTACATCTCTTTCCAGTTTCTAATGTAGAAAAGGATCCTGTGTTTCCTTTGCCTTGCTCGTGTCCCACCACAGCAGCCTCAGCAGCCTTGTTGGAGCTGCACCTGGTTAACAACACCCACAACAGGGAGTCTGGGTCTGTAGGGAAAAGGGGAAGTAGGGAAAAGTTTGGGCTTCTTTCTCTATTAAAGATGAAATAAACCAAGAGCAACCCCACCAAAATCAGGGTGCTGCTCTGAGACCGTGATAGAAATAAAAGGAGAAAATGTCTTTTCAGTTTTATGCGGCCCAAGAAATGCCAGATGTTCTGACCACTGTCTGGGAGCTGGTTCTCCAGCTCTGATGTAAACAGCTAGACCTTGAGCTGAGAGGGTCCTTGTTGCTGAGGAGACCTGCTGACTGCACTAAAGATTTAACCTGGCTGGTAGCACAGAGGTGAGGAGGGCTGAAGGCCACTTTGTACCTGACTTTGAGTTATTTTGGCTTCCTCCATGCTCCTCATTATCGTCCTTAAAAGATGCACTTGACCTTCCCAGTGACCCACTGGAGTGCACAGCTGAAGTGACAGTCATAGCATGCTGGTGCTTAAGCAACATTCAAAGCTGTAAGAAATTAATACAGAACTTCCTAGAATATTTATTACTGAATTTTTTCAGCACATTGGAGCTCAAAGTGTCATGGAGGATCTGAGCATGGTGATTAATGAACCTCAGAGGTCAGAGTGGTGGGAGAGTTCATTAACTACTATGATTTTGTAACTCACAGTATAAAATTCAATTGTTTGTGTCCATCAATGTTTCCAACACGTTGTGTGTCAGTGCAATGTCCTGGAACTGCAATCACCAATGGAAGAGAAAATTTATGGAGCGAGCCTGTAAATAACTGTGTAAGTTCTCAAGTGGTGTTGCTGAGTTAATATGTTATTAAAATACAACACTGTGTTATGAAGCAGTAAAGAACCTCACTTACTGGCTGCACTAAACATCAGGGGACACTTTACTGTCACTGTGTTGGAACAACAGTGCTGATTTTCATTTTTCTCTGCCCTTTTTATTCCCCTAAACACACAACCAGATGGATGACATCATGGGCAGACTTTATTTTCTGCACTTTGTTATCTGAATGTGCTTTCAAATAAAGCAAGAGAATGGATCAATGCTGTTACCTGTGGTTTTGTCTTGTGTTTTGATCACAAAATTGTATGTTTTCACATCAAGGCTTCTCGTGCTGTTTAACTGCAATCCATAACCTGCACCTGTCCGTAGTAAAATTCTTTGCCCTGACTGAGGGTAGGTTTAGATTAGAGAACAGGAAGAAGTTTTTCCCTCTGGGGATGGCGAGGCCCTGGCACAAATTGCCCAGAGAAGCTGTGGCTGCTCCATCCCTGGGCAAGGGATGCTCAAGGCCAGGTTGGATGGGGTTTGGAGCAATCTGGGATAGTGGAAGGTGACCCTGCCCATGGCAGGGGGTTGGAACTGGATGATATTTAAGATGCCTTCCAACCCAATCCATTCTATGATTCTATGACTTGAGTGGCTGCAAAAAGTGTGTGAGAACCATTTCAGACTAATGAGAAACAAGCAAAACCTCCACTTGAGAAGTTATTTGTGGATATTCTGATTAAAATGATTCTGCAAATAAAGGAAAAAAATACTGTCTCCATCTGTGTTCTCCCTGACCCCAAAAGACAGTTGGCAGCTCTGGCTAAAGGATCCTACAAAACAAAGTTTGGGAGTTGCCATGGTTTGGGCATCCTGACCCAGTGGAGTGTTACCAGGACAGGCTTTTAGCATGCTCTTGCCTGAGAGGACATCAAAGTGAGATGGTCTCCTCCTGACTAGTAGCTTTGTCCTGTTCTGCTCTGAGACATCTGAGGAGAGTTGAAAACAGGGGAGAGGGATTCATCCTCCTTGTTCTGTTGATCTTACAACAGGTGCACACTGGAAAACCTTGCCAGGCAGTGCTGGCAGCAGGTACAGAGACACAGGCAGGTGGAGGCTTTTCCTCCCAGACTCATCCTCTCCCCCTCAGCAGTAAGCTGTCTGTAAATCTGACCAGCCAAGGCTCAGAAACCACAGATTTCATCAGTGCAAACCTGAGTGCTGGGTGGCATTGACTGGACTCGGCAGTGTTTCAATCCCATTTTATTCTGCCCACACAGCGAGCTCAGCTACAGCAAAAAGCTAGGTAGGAGGAACTGGGATTGAGCTGGGAAAGAGTGCCAGGCTGCTGCCAGGAGTCCTGGCACACCACAGCTGCACCAGTCATGCACAGCTCCACCACACTGTCCCAGGAAATGGCAGAACAGGGAAAAAACTGCTTAAGGGCAGCAAAAAACAATTAAAAAATATGGAACAGCCTCTGTACAATGGCAGGTTAAATGGGCTCATCTTGGAAGAGGGGGAATCTGATGGGATATAGTAGGGCCACAAGTGCATGGAGAAGATGAAAGGTTCACATTTACAGATTTTTTTTCATGAAGGAGGAGTTGGAAGGCACCAAATCAAACATCCCAGGGTAAAACACCAGGCACAAGGCAAAGGGAAGGACATGCTTTGTCCTGGCAGCACACCATCAGGTGGTGAGGGAACACTCATCCAGCTGAGGAATTTGGGTTGCTGGCTGGCTCTGCAGAGGTGCTTTGTGATCACACAAAGGCAAAGGTACAAAGTGACTTTTCTGTAGGAGCTGCAGGAGTTTTTCCTGGCAGGGTCTTGTCCCACAGAGGTGACATAAAAAGTGTTACCTGAAAAAGCGTTCAAGGATGCTCAAACAGACTGGTTTTAATGACCCCAGGGAGGGATGGTCCTGCCCACATCCCAAGGGCCCAGCAAAACAGAGCACTTTGATTTCACTGAGGCAGGTTTAGATCCAATGACAGGCACTGAAGAAGGAGTTTTGTCTTTCTTTGAAGGTCATGCCTAAAAATGGCTTTAAAACAGTTCTCTGAATGAATCAGGTGTTATTCCTATTAGCTTTCTTCAAAGCCAGAATAAAAGAACAGATTTTTTTTTCCCCCTTTCTTTCATAGACATTACTCTGATATCCTGAAAAAGAAACTGGCTTTTTAAAATAAATTATGAGCAAATATTTATTTTTAGATCAGTAGGAAAACTATAAGATCAGAGGGAGCACCATAACAGATGCACTCTCCATGGAGATTTGGAGATTAACGAGGAGCTTTCTGCTTATGGTAAGCTTTTTCTGCAGTTGAAGCTGAAAATAAAAGAATTAAATGAGGATTTAAAAAAAAAGAAGTGGTTCTGGTGCATCTAACACCTACATGTGGATGTTCAAACAGCCAGGGTTTGCAGTTAGAAATGAAACAGTGGTTTGAATCCCAATATGAATTACTGGTTTTACTGTTGTATTAAACTAAGACTTATTCTTTATCCGATTTTGATTTTCAGGCATAAAATACTGTGAGCCATGAGTACTTCTATGACATGATACTGGAGCAGCCCTAAGTCTCACAGAGTCAGTAGTTCTGTGCCTGAGATTTTAAAAGCCCAGCTTGGCTCTAGCTGTACTCCCTGAGGGTGCAGGGCTGTGGTTTGTAGGAATCTGGCTGGGCCAGAAATAGACTCATAAAATTGCTGTGTAACAAGAAAACAACTTTCTGTGAACCCATATTTAGTTTTACTGCCATTTTTCCAGGTGTTCAGCATGTAGAAAGGATGGTGGTGTGGTAATGCAAGTTTTCTCCCAGGGCCCTAATGTTTAAAGCAGATGGATATTCACCTTGTGGAAGGCAATTCCCTTTTAGGATGTTTCAGGCTGGTCAACAACAATTAGGTATTGTGTTAGATTTTTTCCCCTCAATTATTTCTGTTTAGTTTTAACAGCCAAAAAGAACAACAATGAAATCAGAAAGTGGAAAGACTCAACTGGACAAAGTTTGAAGTGAGTGGGTTGGGCACTGATCTTGCTCCTCTGGATCATTTTATTTTGTATTCTGACTTTTCTGATTTTGATTTTGTGCTGATGGATGGGGACAACTTCTGACTCCAGCTGTACTGGTTAAAAATAACTTTTCAGAATTTTTTTCTGCTTGAAATATGACAGTCAGAAGGAAAGCTGTGATGGACTTCAAGGCTGCACACGTCCAGTGGGAGTTAAATTTCAGACTTCAGTCTAAATACCTCACCTAAATACCAAGTGTAATAGTGATGTTTTCCCCATTTTCTATTACAACTCCTGAAAGCTTTACTCAGGATCCAGAATGCTGAGTAGTGCAGGGTGTACACAGAGCAAGGGGATGATGAAAGTCCAAAGGGTCCTTTCTCTCCTATTGGGAAAAGGGATTTTATTCAGGGTCTTCTGTATTTTTAAGAATCTTGTTCACGTGCCTGCACCATGTGTCAATTTTTCTCTGGCCCAGTTGGTTAACTGTTTAGACAATGTGACTGGCCCATCTGAAGAGACTGAGAAGGAGAAATTGAGATGTATATCCATACCTTTCCAATAAATATTCTGATGCAAGGAGGGCTCTTGCCCAAGGAATTAGACTTTAACCTTGAAAGCTTTGCCCCAAAACCGTAAGAAAACTTTTTTCATGTGGATGTGAGGCTCAATTTCTACCTCTCTGAACGTTGTGTTTGCTGAATTCACTCTTAGGGAGCAGTATCTTAAACTCTGAGAACAGTCTTTGCTGGAATTATTTCCTAGGACAGTTCTTCCTTACCATGGTGAAAGAAAAGTCTTTTAGCAAGGGATTAATTCATTTAAATAGAGATGAATCTTGCAGTACTTAGAATTTCTCCTGGAATAATCGTGTGGGTTTTGAAATCCCTTAGTGGAGTGCCTGGAAAGGTGCTCAGGGTTTTGTATAAATCAATAGCCACAGGATGTATTTTTGTGCCTATCTCAGGAACCCACATGAACTGCTGCTACATGAAGAAGAAAATCAGCAGGAAAAAGAAAGAAGAATGAAGAGGGAAAAAAAAGAAGAAAATGATACTCTAGTCACAAGCAGTTTGCCGCTCTCTCCACATGTACAGCAAGGTAGATTTGGGGATAACAGAAAAAAAATGTAGAGTCTTGATGATTATTGAAAAGAAGTGGAATGCTAAAGATATCATGAATAACAGAGGTAAAAGCGCCAGCTTTAAATAAGAGAGTTTGAAGTTTTGTAGCTTTGAAGTTTTCTATTCCTGTTCCATTCTCATCCAACTCATAACCTTGCAGAGGTGTGAAATATGCACTGGATTTTAGTCATGTGGAGTTTTGCATAGAAATTGGTAGGCATTAGTGCTCTAATGAATCACAGTCATCTTTGACCAGACAGAGAGCCAAGTCTCATTGGAGAAGAGAGTGAGAAAATGATGGTGCCCACTTCCACGGTGTGTTGAGCCAGACTTGAGGCTTAAAAGAGCAAAATGAAATTGCTTCTCTGTTGGTCGACCCAAGCTCACTTTCATGGTCTGTCAGTGGGGCATGTGCATGTGCAAGAGCTGCACCCTCACCACTCACCTCTTGTCCCTGCTGGGGCACTGCATGGTCAGGGAAACCTGGATATGCTCTGGCTGAACTCTACTGAGCAGAAATAGAAGCACACCAAGCTGGCTTAACATCTGTTTCATTTTTGCCCTGTGCATAGCAGGGTGGGACAGCTTCATGCCATTGCAAACTCTTCCAAGGTCACAGTGACTCGAGAAGACAGGTAACCAAAAATATCTGCAGCTCACCAATATTCTGGCTGTACTCCAACACTCCCATTTTTAATTGGTTGCCATTTTCTCCATCTCTTCAGGGATCTGCCTTTATTCCAAAGGTTCCTCTCAGTTTCAGTGTCAGTTTGACTTGTCTGTATAGCTCAATTGGATAATAGTCCATTGGCTATGTTGTTAGGTAACTGTGCAGATTCCTATCTCTCATTTCTCTTCCATCAGTATGAAGAGATTGGGTTAAGACAAAAAACTCTCCAGGGATGCTGCTGGGACTGATGCCAGAAAGGGCTGCTTGGCACTGAGGTGTGGCATGGCATAATAAAAGTCATGTTGAATATTGCAAACTTCACCCACTTTTGGTCCCAGAGCCTGTTGCTTCCAGAGGTTTTGCTTCAAGATTTGAAGGAACAGAAGGGAGAAATCAGCCTGTGATGCTATTTACAAAAAAGCTGTGTCTCACCAAGGAATGACAGCAAGAGAAAGGTTTGCACCTGAATGGCTGAATAGAAAGAGACATCATCAAGCAACAAATTTGTTCCCACACAGGTGGGCATATAGGGACCTATACTAAGCACTGCCACAGCTGTGCTGGGAATTCATCCTCAGTCTGCCACAATTATTGCTGTGACAGGGAGGATTTCAGGGATGTATTAAGCTCTGCTATTTGAAACATGGATGCACCATTCTGTGGAAACACAATGGATGTGTAACTGTGGTTAAGCCCTCTGAAGAAAAAGGGTTTAGTGGGCAGCTGACAAATCATTCAGGTTTGTTATGGGGAGTGCTTTCACAGAGGGTGCATTGAGATAAGAAGAGAAGCCATAAATTCTTGGAGTCAAACATGGCCTTTTCAGAAGGTTTCACCTTATTTTTCTCTAGCTCCACTTTTATTTTTCCCTTCTCTGGAAAATTCTCCCAGTTCTCATTTGTGGCAATATTTCATTCATTTTCTTATTCCCTGGTCAGGCACAAGCCAGGATAATGTTTTTATTACATTATAGTTGCATTTTTGAAATGTTGCTGTCAACCTGGTTTTTGTAAATAGCTTATATGCTTTACTTAAATATTGCAAGCCTGTTAATGTCAGTAAGCAGCATTTTTCTGGCTTGGGTAAATGCTGAAAGATATACCAACGGGGAAAAAATGTTTTAGACAAATAAAAAGTGACAGGAGATATCTTATGAAGAGCTGTTTATTAGAATTTCAGTCTTGAAGATTTATGGGAAGAAAAAAAATAGAAAGAAGGTGCAGTTCATCTTCAGAGAGATTGGTTTATTATATTTGTTTACCTCCATGTAAAGTTCCTTTACTCATTAAAATATGACAACTGGATGAAAAGGAAATTGTGGGGCAGCTAGGGAAGGACAGGGTGTTGTTCAGTTTCCAAATATCAAATGAGCTTTGTGTTCTTATGAGGTCAGGTTCAGCTCAAGTTAGGAATGGTGTGACACCTCTGATAGATTTATATTAATAAAAGAAAGATACTTGGCAAAGCAGTGTTTCTGCAAGGGAAAAATCTAGACTCCCAAGCCTATGGGAAGTTATTGTCCAGAGAAAAATCCCTTTGCTAGTCACAACTGCATTTCCTTTCTCCTCTGCTGTTAATAGGGATCATGTGAATGCCAGCAGCAAAGGAAGCACAAACAAACTTCGAGGAACACCAGTGAAGACTGTGTTCATTCAACCATTGATATTAAAAGTATTGCCAACTAGATGGGATCAAAGCTGAGCTGGAATACCTGTATTTAATGTGCACGTGTCCTTTAGGATGCTTGCTAGAAGAGTAATATCCAAATGAAGTGACACCAGCCCCCAGCAGATGTTTTCAGGCTCTCCACGAACGTGCCATTCCTGCTTTTGGAGGTGTTGCTGCTACACCCACAAAGCCAGAAAAAGTCTCCCATGCTTTTGGGGCTCCAAGGGTTGGATCCACTATTGATGGAGGAGGCCATGGACACGTGTCCTGGGCACACCAACCCTCATCAGCCAGGCTGAGCTGCCTCCTGGCTCTGGCTTTGGGAGACACCAACACACACCAGCAGGTTAAGCAATGGCAGCTGACCCCAGGCTTTAGGAGAGGGTGGCAACAACATCTTTTTCCGGAAGGGGCTGAGTGTGAGCGTTTTTCCTCCATCCCAGAACAAAAAGCCACAGTGTCCAGTTATGGAGTCTGACAGATGTTTCAGAGGGGACTGATTTTGCAGTATACAGATAGCATAAATAATAAATATAATAAAAACTAGGATAATCTGTTTTAAGCACAACTCTTGACTATGAGTTGAAACAAATTATGGTGGGAAGGGGTGGATTCCCCATTCCCTCATGACTTTAGTTCAAACTTGGATTTTTTTAATGGGGAAAACCATTTTTTGCTGCAGAGCGTCAAGAAGGGAAATAATGACTTTTAAATGCCTTTTGTTAGGAGTACTAATGAGAAAGGCTTCAGGGTTTCAGAAACTGGGGATTATGATTAGGAACAGAAGAGGTTTGCTGCCTTCTCCTCTGACTCAGTATCTCAGAAAAATTTTAAAAAAGAAAACCTGGAAATCAGTTAGGTAGGAAAAGCCTCTTAGAAACAGCAACAATAAAACTAATTATACAAGTAGAACAATGTAATTATCTGGAAAACAGAAATGCATATGGATCAGGCCAGCTGAATGGAATATAGCCTAGCATGCAGCAGGAATGAGATAAAGACATTCCTGAGGCCATGCACATTATTTTAGAGAGACAGAGAGGCAGAGAATTTACCACAAAGCTTAAGAGAAGGCAAGGGAAGAGCATTTTTCAAGGAGTGAGTGTGATGTTTCTTCTGCTTGTAGCAAATGCAACAAAACTAAAAGGAAAAAGACCAAGGGCAAGATCTTGGATGCCATTTTTCCTGATGTGTAATACCTGGTTCCTCAAATCGAAGTATTGATGGTTGGAGAATCTTCAAAATGTTGGGATTTTTTTTTCCCAGTTGTTTTATGCCACAGAGTTTAGTAATTCATTGTTCATCACCATTTCTTTTGTGCAAAATTCTTGAAATTAACCTGTTGGTGTGACTATTCAACAACCAATGTACCCATACTGCCTTCAGCTCCACTTTTAATGATGCAGCAATGGCAAATATGCAGTTTGTATAGAATGTTAAATTGCTGTAAATATTTATTTGCAGTAATTCATATTCTCCAATGTTCTAAGTTTTTCTGTCTAAAGCTGAATCCTGGAAAGCAACAGCTGGTTGTGGAGCCCAAGGCTGTGGGTGTGATGTTGTAGCTGGCACAGCTGTTGGACTGCCTTGCATGACAGGGTAGACAGGCAATTTGGGGGAAAGAGGTTTGCCAGGTCTCAGATAAAAATAGATAATAACTGGAATATGGCTGTGCTGGCTTGCATGGAATGAAAATTCAGGATTGAATAAAAAAAAAATCTCTTTGGTTTTGGTGGATTTGGTGGATTTTTCAAAGACAATGTTTACAATCTTCCAAAATCAGCCCAAGTTCTATTGCCAGGCACTGATTGCATTGTCCAAGGAAGGTGAATGGTTTTCATCTGCAACCCCAAATTCCAGACAATATGTACTATTCAACCTACGTATTTGCATTAAAAAGGAAGACAGTCTCTGACGGAATTATGCTTTTAGTAAGAACTTGGAAAGGCCAACTGAAAAGAAAAAGGAAAGAAAATAAAATAATTCTTTCAAGTCGCTGAACATTACTTTGTTTCCTTTTCCTTTGTGTCAGAATTCCCTTTAGAAATTCCCAATGGGCCTGTGATTTGAAGACACACACTCTGCCTCTTGGCTGCAAGTTAATACATGGGATACACCCAGTCTGACCCAGTAATGGGATAAAAGGAAATTTTCCATTCCATTACCCTTTATCCTGGCTCTTGGAAAGGTAGCACTGTTGACAATGTGCCAAATGTAGCACATAATGGACCTTATGAATCACAGTCATTGTTCCTTGGGGGGTAGAGGCACAGTACAGAGGTTATTGTATACATTAACTACATCAGTGGCTCAGGTCTTAATCAGGAAGGAAAAGACTTGAATGGTCACTTGGATGTGTGTCTTTTCATATTCATATGAGAGAGTTTACAGGTTCTTCAAGCATTAAAGATGTTGTACACATGGTAGATCCAGCTGTGGTAGATCCAGCTGTGGTAGATCCAGCTCTCCCCCTGGGAAAACCAGAGAGAATTTAACATTGATCTCAATAAGAGCAAAAAGGAGAACAAAGAGGAGCACAGGACAAGGATTTTACCATGACTATCCCTACTCAGCACTGGTGAGGCAGCACCTCCAGTACTGTGGTCAGTCCTTGGCCTCTCACTTCCAGAGAGACATTGAGGGGGTGGAGCGAGCCCAGGGAAGAGCTGGGGAAGGGTTTGGAGCACAACTAGTCAGGTGTGTAGATTTTATGTTTTAACACTTTGTTTTAATATCGTAGATCTGTTCAGATTGTGCCAGTTGACTTCTGCAGCAGAAATTGGTCCCTAACACTATTTAATCCTTGTACAGATGGAGTTTTTCTGCTCAAAAAATTGGGCACTGGGTACCAGAAGGCTGATTTTTCCTTCCATGTTTCTGTGACTATTCACAATGCCTATACATAGAACTATATACATACATAAATTATAAATATGCATCAACAAGCCTCTGTGTGGAACAGGAAGGAACTTTACATTATTAGGCAAGGCTTTTTCTATTTTTATTTCCCACGGAAAAATTCTGATCACGATTAAAAAGAAAAAGAAAAAAACACAAAGGCTTTCATAAGTTTTACTTTCTATTTTAGGAAAAATTATAAAGAATGAAAAAAACAGAGTCTCACACTATCATGTTCCTAAATATTCAATGTATGTGACCAACTCTTCATTTAGAAAAGGTCATGAAAACTCTATCATATTTCTGACATTCCAGTTTTAATTGGATCAAGGTCAGCTAATTGGTATCAACAAACTGCTATATCCAATAAATAACATCTCAATGATAATAAACATAGAATAATTCCAAGTTGTAACAGAGCTTTCCTGTACTCCATTTCAATGCTGTACACAAAGTGCTTTTCAGGACTTGAGTGTTCTGAGACCTCTTGCAGTGGATCCATTGACATAAAGGCCATGTGGGAAGGGAAAGGGAGCTCCAAACTCCTAACAGAGAAATCCTCTCCTTCATGGCACAAGAGCTGAGGAGAGAAATCTAATAAAGTGTCGGGGTAGGTTAATGCACAAGCTACATGTGTGCAGTTTATTCTTTATTTTCAGTGGAGAGAGCTTTGGAGTCACACAGAAACACACAGAATCTCAGAATCTTTTAAATTGGAAAAGACCTTCAAGATCATGTCCAACCTTTGACTGATTGCCATCTTGTCAACTTAGTGCCACATCCAGTCATTTCTTAAACACCTCCAGGGATGGTGACTCCACCACTTCCTTGGGCAGTCCATTTCAATGTTAAACAATCCTTTACATGAAGAAATTCCTCCTGATGTCCACCCTGACACTCCTCTGGCACAGTTTGAGGCTGTGTCCTCTCATTCTGTCACTTGTTGCTTGGGACAAGAGATAAGCCCCCAGCTGGCTGCACCTTCCTTTCAGGGAGCTGTAGAGAGCAATAATGTGGAAATCAGGCAGTCCAAGCCTCACAAAGGGCTGTCTCCAAGGCCAGTTGGGTTTCACAGGGCAGTTCCATGTCCAGCTGAGCTTGAGTGTCTCCAAAGATGGCAATTCTGTGACTTCCCTGAGCAACCTGGTTCCACATTTGACTGCCCTTATGGTGAAACTGTTTTTACCCTGGTCCTCATCAAAATTTCCTTTGTAGGGTTTTATGCCCACTGTCACTTGTCCTCTCATTTTACTTGTCTGAAAAGTCAGCCTTTATCTAAATACCTTAACCCAAATTAGACTATGGAAGTCTCCTGTGACACCTGCCATCTGCCTTTCTTTATAATAATCTGAATAAACCCCACTCCCTCAGTTTATCTGTGCATGTCAAATGCATCTCTGGTCCCCTGAACATCTCAGTGACCTTCAGCTGGAATCTCCCCAGTTTGACAATGTCTGTCTTGTACTGGAAGGAGAGATATATAATTCTGTGCTACCCAATGAAATTTGGACCAAATGCATCACATTTTTATCCCTTACTTTGTTGGAAGCCTGAGCCCAGCTTATACCCACCACAGAGTGCAGCCACAGAGCTCTCAAGGAGCAAATGGTTCAGACAATGGGCTCTGCTACTACAAAGAGAAAAACAGGAAAATATTTTTCTGTTAGAGTTTGAACCACTGCAGAATGTCAGCAAGTTTAATCCCAGGTTATGAAAGTTATGCACACTTTCTTCACGTGAACAGAAAACTTGTGAAATTTAGCTTGGGGGTGATTTTTATGAAAAAACAATAGGAAAATGAATTAAACAATAGGTTTAAAAAGTTTAAAAATTAAACAAAAGATAAATATTTTAAAATTGCTCTTGTTTATCAACGGTGTAGCTCTACATATTGGGGCAGAAGGAAAATAACGTTTTAGTGAAAAAAAGGCAATAATCTGGAAAGAAGGTCCACCTTCAGAGGAATAAAAGGAAAAATTGGTTCATAGATAAACAATAAAAAAAAAATGAAGGTGTTAAGATAATTCCTTCTTTTTCTTAATGTGTAGCCATTTTCAAGGTGGAATCATGGATAGTATACTATCAGGGAGAAGTGGTGTTTTCCATCCTAAATTATTCTTTTTGTAAACACTTAACATAAAATATTGTTGGTTGATTTGCCAGTCACCTTCACATTTCAGTACTTGAGAACGTTTTGCTTGTGCTTAACAAAGGCAAAGAGCTCTCTGCTGTTTGGGCTGCCTGCTTTAAATGTAAATATGAAGACATATGTTTGCTTTTGGTTTTGACCTTTCTTGGTGGCTTCTGCAGCTGATGAATCTGAAATGACAAGAGGCTCTCTTCCCAGCTGATATTTCTGCTAAAACTTCGGCTAATTGTAAAACATGAAGGAAAACAGAGGAGCTGGCTGTAAAATTGCAGTACTCAATAACCTCAGTATGGGCCATTGACGTCAAAACAGGATGATCAATTCCTGGAACAAAGATTTAAAGACCCACTAGAGAAGAATCTCAATTTTTAAGAGAGCAGAAAGCTATTTCTTACTAACTCTGGGCTATTCTATATATACCAGGAGGAGAGCGCATATCTTGATTAGAAATTCATATTTATACATAATGCATAGCAGAAAAACATGGATTTTAGGGTCCTTTAGAGATCCTAGAGAATTTAGTCATCACAGCAAAGCCGTGCTGAGCAATCTCACCAAACCAGTTTTTCATTTGCAACCCTCATTACTGAAGGCAGCGTGATTTGGTGCGCTGGAAACAAACGCTCTGTATCAATTTTCCCTACATTTACTAATACTGACACTAATAAATGCAGACCACAGTGCACTCTATGAGGAGAGGATCCCATTTTTGAAGAACACACATTTCCATCAGTGTCTCAGCTGGCAGGGGAGTCTGGGCAGTGGCTGTGTCCCTCTGCTTGTCCCCTTGGCCTTGTGTCCAACGCAGATTACAGATTCAGGATTGCAAGCACTGCAAAATCCTTCCTCACTTACCATGCTGCAAGGTGAAGGACTTGTAAAACTTCAAATGATTCAGAAATTTCTTTGTTTGGGTACTTTCCCACCCTGTTGCACAGATGGGAACCAGTTCTTTTGACTTAGGGACCAACTTAGGGAATTAATCACACCAAATTTGCGTGGGGAAATCTCCTTTCAGACTCCTGCCTGGGTGTTTGTGGAGCTGCACCAGAGATTAACTTCACATCAGCCATGGCACAGCTGCCTGGGCAGAGAATTCATCCCACCCTTTGAGAACTTCTGTTCCCCACAGACAGGAATCTGCTGGTTACAGCCACTGTGCAGATCCCAATAAAAATTCTCACCTTTCTTCACAAATAATCAAACAAAAATCGGTGGGCTCTTTGCTAAACAGTGATCTGCTTGGGGTGGGAACAAAGGCAAGAACATCAAACAGGCAACATAGGAAGCACCAAAACTTAAGTACTATAAAAATGGCTGAAACAATGATGATTTTCTAACATTATCTCACATTTTAGGGCTGCTGGAATTATCTTGCAAGTATTAATTTGGAAAATATGTCAGAAAACTGATCTTCAGCATTGCAGCTGTTATAAACTGTGGCCCTGACAATGTGACCCCTGCTCAGTGCTGCTTTTACAGAGATAAGGGATAGGAGCTGTTCCAAAGTGGGGTAAATGGAGATCTGTGTCTGCAAAGAGCTGCCTTTTACATGAGGCTGATCCTGTGTGTTTCAAAAATGATGTGAACAAGAGCAGAGGGGGGAAAGAAAAGTGAAACAAAAAATAAACAATAGATTAACCTTTCTCTGAAAGGCCAAAAATGACAATGTGTCCAAGACTCCTAAAATAAACAGGTCCTTCTGAAAAGTAAATTTCTGTCTCAGGAGCCACAGGAGTGAATTTTCTCTCCCTGTGAAAGGGAAGAAAAGAATGGGAATTTGAGGGGTTTTTTTGATTAACATGATCCCATTGGAAGGCTGAGTTTCTGACATGGGTTGTCAGTGACTGATTTCAGGGTGGCAAAAGAGAAATCTACAGCACAAGGACAACAAGATTGTCATTGAAATCGAGCAGTGGCAAATTTCACACCCTGGAACGGGATATTTTTTCAGATGATTTATGGTCTGTGGAATTCCTGCTCTCAGCAGTACTATGTGGACCATAGTGACCTTCAAAGAGGGAGTGAGTTATTGCAAGGATAACAAGAATGGCAAGAGAAATTCTAATAAATAACAACAAAGCCTCCCTTGCCTTTGTCAGTGGTTTTGAACCTTTTCTTCCAGACATTTAATTTGTGCCTTGTGGGCATTCACTCTTTCTTGATGGCATTGACAAGTCCCTCCCACAGGAAAAATCTTATGTGGCATGTCTGTGTTTCCAGTAGGACATGATAAGGAATTTCACCTCACTCATGGAAATCCTGAGCTTGGATTCATCCCCTCTCTTACAGAGCAGAATTTGAAGCACAAACCTCATCTCTGGTTCCTCTGGGCAGTCGGTGGAAGGAGATAAGGACAGGATAATCTGCCATGCACCAATGTGACAGTGGTACAATCCCCTGGCACTGCTCTGCTGCTTTCAGAACATCAGGCACTGGCATCAAAAATGGGCAGGCTAAATTTGAAATTAATGCCAGGTTAATCATTTGGAGAGATGTCCCTTTTCTGTGTTTTATCCACATGCCCTGAGAACCACTTCCAGAGCAGGGCAGTGGGAATGGATGTGCACAGAGCAAGGAAATGCGTTGCCACAGAACTTTGCAAAAGCAGCTCAATGATTTTATTTCACATGACTGTCCCCCAAAGACAGAAAATACATGCACACTTATTTTCTTTATTTGACAAATCTTTAATTAGAAAATCATTCTTTTCTTTATTACAAAATTTCACAGGCTGATAAATCTTGGTAGGTTATAGAGAGAATATTTTTTTCATGAACCTAATATAAAAGTTAAAATAAATAACAGCATTCATCATATTATCTCTCCCCCCCTCCCACTATATTCCCAATTATAAAAAACCTTATAGTCATCAATTTTTATTTAAAAACCATAGATGTATATTGCAGCCTTTTATGACTTGAAGGGATGATATTAATATTTGATGATTTATTAATCATTTTCTGTGACTGAATGGCAGGAGTGGAAACACAGCAGGCTTAGATGTTAACCCATACATGGAATTTTGATATTCCAAACTCAGCAAAACAACAACCTGCAGGGGAGCACACAGAGAACTCGATGACTGTAATGTTGTCTTTTTAAAAAAAGAGAACTCCGAGCGTTAATTAGCATGGGAACACTGAATTGATTACACAGCCAAGCTTGCAGTTTCACATGACAGGTTTGGCACTGGGGTGCTGCTGGCGTGGTGCTGGTGTGCTGTGCTGGGCTGGGCTGGGCTGGGCTGGGCTGGGCTGAGCTGCCTGGGAGGGGTGGGCATGCCCAGGGATCAGGATGCTCCAGATGGATTCACACACAGAGACTTTGACTGAAGGTGCAGGACAGTGACCTGGACATTTTTACAGAACTGCAGCAAATGGAGTGACCACTACTGAACTCACCCATGCACCGACATGCAAGGGCACCTGGAAATGGCCCAAAGTTTGTTTACAGCATGTTTACAAAGCAGCTGCTTCCCTGGAAAGGAGAATCCCAGCTGTGGGATGAAATCTCATATGAAAAATGAATTTACAGTATCTACATCACCTCATATTCCTCATTAAAATGATGAACAGTTTATCATTCATATCTAATAGAACAGAGTCCAAAGTCTGGGATTTTGTATCTATTTTGCATAGTCCATTTAATACCCGGTATTTTCTCGCTTGCATGATTAGTGTCTAAGAGAAACAGTTAAATAAATACACAGTCATTTACATAATGTCACAGTTTATTTAAAGCATTTTGAAGCTGAAATGATGAAAAGAGGACTGGGTAAATTACTTGGCAAACTGCACATAATTTATTACTACACTGAGCAAGTATATTGCACTGTCTAAAATAGTCACTGTTAAATTACCAACTTTCAGACACTGCCTAGAGAATTTTCCGTGATTTTGCCCCCCTCCCCCCAAGCTACAAATATACATACAGTTTTAAGTCTGGATTGTAATGGAAGCCCTACCAAAAATAATTAATTGTTGTCACGCCAAGGTTGGGATCAGCAGTGACCATAGCAATAATGCAGCTCTTCTTGGCAGACACCTCATTGCTGATTGCCCTGCAGGTATCCAGACCTCTTCTGAGGTGCATTTGTCAACACTTTCTCAGACTGTTCTCTCAGCAGGCTTGTTCTAAAGCCCACTGATGGTCATAAAAACACTCATGTTTCTAGGCTTCAGGCAAGTCTCAGGCTGTGCCTGACTTGATGCTTGTAGCTATCCTGTTATTCCCTGGGAATAAGTCTGCTGCTATTTGGCTGCACCCATTGTTCCATCTGGTGGCTGTCAGCAGAGGAGGTTCACCCCAGAAGAAATCCCTTCAGATTTCAGAAATCCACTCACCTCCCCTGCCCTCTGCACCTATGTATGAACCAGAACATCTGATAGTTCACCTGTGCATGACCTAGAGCTCCCAAGCTTCCTTCCTCATCAGCAGGAAGAAGTAGGTATTTTTAGGGCACAATTCATTTCTCCTGGGATTTTTTCATCTTTGTTATGACGCAATGGATTGTGCCCAGGAAATGCCTGCTTCTTCCTTTTGGCCAAACATGGGCTCTACAAATGTCCCTATTTTGGCCAGAAAAATCCCAGGCTCTCATGCTGGAGTCTTGCTTCTTGCTTATATGCTTGGCTTGGAGATTTTAAAAGCAGCCATCATTTACTTGTCAACATTGATCAAGGTCAGACAAAGTTTAACTGCAGAAGCCTTGAGGTTGTTTATCTCAACCACACTGAAAAGTCTGATTATGACACTTTGCAGGAAACTGCCACCTTGAAATTGCACAGAGGTTCCCAACCATGTGTTTTGCTGGAGGATGAATTTGTCTTAGTTAAGAAAACACAGTTGGATCAGAGCTTCCATCAAAAAAAAATAGAATGGAATTGAGTTGTTGTTGTTGTTTTTTTTTTCTCACTAATCATCATCAAAAGAATCATCATTATGATGTGCAGGTGGTTTGGCTGAACACATGGATGCATTTCAAGCTCTTCCACATGTTTCAAAATGCTGAAGGTTTCATAACTGCAAGTATTGTATACAAAAAAAAATTTACATATTCAAACTTCCGATGAGACTAAAGTTTGGACTTCACTTGAGCTGGGCTCAATTTTAAACATAAAATTAGGTTCAGAAGGTAACTTTGTATAACAAATGCAACACAGTCTCCCTTCCTAATTTACGTCCTGAAACTCAAAATCAACAAGGAAAGGTCAAAATGAAACAGCTCAGAAAGCATGGCATTATCTCCTCTTTGTCCTGAAAATATCATTATTAACTGAATGGATCCTGGGAAAGATTTGGGCTAAAAATATCAGATTGATGTTACCCTGTTAGCATCTGTTCTTGTGTTAGTGCTCAGTCCATCGACCTCTGTGTAAAAGGCTGCATTTACAGGTTATCCCAACAATTTTGGAAACAGCCCTTTCTTGCCACCCTACAAACTGTTACAAAACCCTGCAGAAGTCAAAGGGAGCATTTCCAGCAGCTCCAGGAGGCTGTGGAACAGCCCTCAGTGCAAGGAAGGGAAACACAGGATGAGCCCAAGAGGGAGCCTCTGTCCAAAAGCACTCAAGTCTCAAAAGCTGCCCCGTAACAAATCCTCTCTGAAGCTTTTGCAGCACTCAAAAGGTTTGGTGTTCATCCACTCTGGAGATGGCCACAGCACACAGCATGCAAAGAGTGCCTCAAACAGCTCCTCAGCAAACACCAGACACTCTGCCCCTAGGGGAGCATGATCTAAATGATGTCACTAAAATGCTGGCCAATTTAATGCTCAGTGATAACTAATATTGAGAAATCCTGGAGCACAGAAACAGAAAATGAGGAATTTTCTGTTTGTAATGTACACAAGACATCACCATTTGCAATGCATGTGCTGAGAAAGCAGAACTTTTGCTGATTCATACTGTAAATTTTCATCCTCATAGACCATGAACTAAACTCTGGGTCATAAGCTAGTAAAATTTATCGTTTGATTACAAACAGCTTTTAAAAAATAGATATACACACACACACAAATTAATCATTTATTTACATTTGGCATTAAAACATGAGGTTGCTCATTCATTATTTATCCCTGTAGTGGAAAACAAGAACAGGGATGAAATTTCACTGAAACTTTTCTTGCTTGTGCTGTACAACATTTTGTTCTGAACTAAAATCCCTGGAGTCCCTCCTCCCTTAAATTTTGATCCAGAGCAATAAGCAAATCTCCTGCACAGATGGGAAAACACATGGTACTCCTTGCCCAGGCTTTCAAGCAGAGAAGAAATGGCATCTTGCTCCTTTATTTTCGCTATCTTTTTGGGTGTTATTTGTTTAATTTTTGTTGAGAATAATCTAGTTCCACCTGCCAGAAGAGAAAACCTAAGATAATTATGAAAGTAAGAGGAAGATGTGAGGGCTGAATCCCTGCTACTTTCTGGCGCAATAAATCCATTGCAAAACTGTAAAATTTTACCAATAGTGCAGCAATATAACCTAGGTAAGATAGTGTAGGGATTTTCATAGGCAGCTATTACCAGGACTTTCTCTTTGGTTTTTTGACCTAAATCTGTGTGTCCTTTTCCACCTCCACTCCCCATTGCTGTAGCTACCTTGGTGCAATCTTTGAGTATTTTTGTTTCAAGGGATCCCAGACAGCAGAGCCCTGTGAGTTCTGCCCTGTCCTTGGCCTTGGAAAGTGCTGTTTTATCAACACTTGCTTTTCTTACAGATGGCATGAAAAGTTGGGTTTTACTATTGGTTTTGACTATTTAGTAATTATTACTATTATTTATTATCTATTTTATTCCTAAATCCTGAAAGAGATGGATTTATAAATTATTCACTTTCATGCATTTGAAATGGAATCAAGCGTTTCAATATTTTTCCTGAAAATATTACATTTCTGTTTGTTGAACTTAAATTCCTTCAGTCCTTGTCCTTGGGGCATCAAAATATATTTCCCTGTCATTGCTTCACTGTCTCCTCTTAGGCCTCAGGGCTTCAGCATCCTGAATGGCTCAAAGCTGGGCCATTCTCTCTTTTAATGCCAACACAATTCCCGTGGGAGTCAGTGCCCCCAGTCCTTTCTTAGGGAGATTTACAGATCCCCACCTTGGCAGCCCATGGGAGATGCTTTTGGCTGCAGAGCCTGACCAATACAGGCTGCAGAGATAGACCTTTGTGCAAAAGCTCCTCAAGGAACTGAAAATCATCAGCAAATGGGGTTTAACATAGAGCTGATGCTGAGGAGTCACTCTATGGCTCGTGATTTGGGAAATCTTACCAGCTCATGGTTAACAGGCTCCAGGGGAGCAGGAACTCCACTGCTGCCTTGAGAACTTGACAACAGCTCAACCAAGGAGTCTTCCCACCTTTCAGTGCTCAGTTGCTGGACATTTTTTTCAAAATTTACACAGACAAAACTTGATAGCTTTTGTTGCTGAGTGCAATGGGATCCTAGAATGGCTTGGGTTGGAAGGGGCACGATAATAAACTTATCATACACAAAAACCTTAACTTGCAGCACCTCTTTACACAAAGAAATGACTGACCATGTGCAAACACACACACAAAACATTTACATGCCCCTCTCAGGACAACAGATATCCACACTGCCAGCAGATAAATAACTGCACCCTTCTATGCAGAAAAAAAGAGTTTTCAACAGGTACCAAAGCAAACCTGTTTTGTCCAGGAGAAGCTTTTTTAGAGTTAGGCAGAGTATTCATGTGCTTACAGCCATGCAAAAGCTTTCACACAGAGGTAACACCACGGGCAAGGTGTAAGAGCAGAGGGATGTGCTCTGAGGAGCACCTGAATATCTTTGAAAGAGACAAAATCTCTGACAAGACAAAATAATTCCGTGTACTTCAGCTCAATGCCTTACAGCACCTTCAAGAAGCTGCTCATGCAGATTAACACATTAACAATGTCCTCTTATTCTGTTCTTATCTGCTGTATCTCCCTTCACCTCCTCAATACACTCTTCACTTCGTTGTTATCTTGCATTTCACACTTTATCTCTCCCTCTCTTGTCAAGGAATTATGTTTCTAGGGATGTCAGTCTGTCAGTAACTAAGATGACATAAAAAAGGAAATTTCTGATATGCAGTTATCTAAAGCCTCAAATCTGGCTCTTCACACACTCCAGAAATTTTGAAATCTTTTTTCCCCGTTGATCTTAGAGAATTTAATGCTATCTGGACATAATAATCCAAGAGCAATACACCACATAGCAAGTTTTCTCTCTGCCATTCCTGATGACAGCATGGATGTATTTATTGTGGCATCAAGTTTCTCTGCTCCATGTGGTCTGCACAGTTCCCTCATTTTTCAAAGGTTTACATTTAGGATGCAGCAAAAATATTTTTTTGACAGTGGCCTTTGGCATAGAAATAATTTGTCTCTTCTGCCTGTTTTATCTAATTAAAAAGTTCCCATTTTGCTTTGCTCTACTTAAAGTTTATTGAGTTTTGGGTCACAGTGAAAAAATTGCTCCATTTCTTGGCTTACTCAGCTAAAAGGTACTCAGTGACTTGACAATCTTTGTTCTGCTCTAATTTATGAGATTTTCAGCTCCTGACAAAAAGCATTCAGGTACAGCTGTTCCCAAACCTCCAAACAGAAGGCAGAGGTACAAACCATAGGAAAACATGTTTTTATACCAAATCCCAAATGCTGTTGTGAGTGAAACCAAATCCCCAGGTCCAGATTTTGTCCACTTGGGAATGACCTTATATGACAGAATATGCACAAATAATTTCTCAGATAAACAACTCTGTCATTTCAAGGTGTAATCGAAAGATTATGACTCGTGCTGAATGCTCTCAGGTCAGCAGTGAGAGCTCTGAAACAATTCTGGGTGACCTGAGACACATCAGGACAGTGCAGGCACCTGCAGAACAGAGGGGAGGAGGGCAATGTGCTGTCTCAGTGTTAAAAACCCCTTGTCTGTGGAGGTTCTCTGCTCCACTCACAACTCTGCATGTCCTTTGCTTCTGCTCCACCTACATCCAATTTCCACAGAACTGTCCAGCACTTTTCCCAAAATATTTTCTTTCTGAGCTCTTAAAGGGTGATGTAATCAGGATTTAATTTTTGCTTGGATTTATCTTCCAGAACCCAGACTTAATTTTCTGAGGAGCTGATGATGCAAGTGGGTCAGCCTGGGGAGTGCTCTATGCAATGTGATTGATTTCACTGAGCCTCAGTCTGGATCTAGGGATCAGAATTGAGGTTTTCCTTCCTGTTGATGAAGGTAGAGGGTTGAGACATCAAAGGGATTCTGCCAGGATTTTAGCAAAAGCTGCTTTAAGTTAATTTTACCTGCATGAATAATGGAAATTATACCTTACATTATTAAAAATGAATCACTTTTTAAAAGATGAATGCATTTTTAACTGGCTTTGCTTCCCATTTCCTTCTACAATACACTCTTCAAAAGCAGTGAAATTTATTTTCTCTATTTCAGTTTTATTTCTAGGCAATTTCACTTTTTTTTGGGTTCTCCCATTAACACTAGGATGGCCAGGATATTCAATCACATCTAAGGATTTTTGAGTCCTTGATTAGATATCCCTTACTGGGTACAAAAGTGATGAAAGTACAAGCTCTGAAAAATGGGCTTCTTAAAGTTCTCTGTCTGGGGAGCTCTGCTAACAAGGCAATCTCAAAGCTGCTGCACAGCCAGGCTTTTCAAAGCCTTTGCAATGATAAAAGCACATTTCTACCAGATTTTTGAAAAATCCTAAGCCCTGAGCCTCATTTGGAGCCAGGCACCAGCTTTAGGAAACCCTTTAAAATTCTACCTTTTTTCCTGACTTTTGTAGACATTGGCCACCTTGGGTCATTAATGCTCTATGGAGGCTGCTTGTAATTTTGTCAGTGTTTCAAGGGGGTTTCTGTTACATTAGAACTCTTATTTTCATTCAGCCACATGTATTTTTAGCAAGTCAGCACATGAAACACATTTTTCAGGAACCAGCTGTCAAGGGACTTCTTGTTAGATTTATGAGCAGGAGATCCCTTACAGTTCTGTGGTCTTAAAAGAGCTATTCCTCTGGGAATTCCTCTGAAGAATTAAAAATAGAAAGTTGGCTGATTGAGAACATAAGTGCAAATTTATGCTGAGGAGCTATTTATAACAGGATGGCCAAAATGATGTGGTAAAACTATTTAGAGAACTTGCTGTATAATGTCACAATGGAGTCTTAGGGAAAAACACCACTCTTTGAATGTCAGGGGTTGAATTAAATGCTTGAAAAAATGACAGAATAATAACACACAGAAATACACAAAATTTTTATGCTACCAAGCTGTCAGTTGCTGCCAATTACATTTTCTTTAAACTGAGGCTTTTCCATTATAGGGATGTCAGAAAAGGTGATGATGAGATAACCTGATTTGTATTCCATCCATGTACTAATTGATTTGGGGAAGAGTTTAAATGTTATAGTGCAGAAATGGATAGATTTCTATTTAGAAAGGTGTCTGTCATCTCTGTGGCTGAATATGGGGTGCCAGTGTAACTGCATTTTTATGATCACAGTTATAATCTCCATTCACAGCAAAGGCCAAAACGTTGCTGATAGCAGGAAAAAGGATCTCAGTGAATGACTAATTATTTTGGAAGTAGCACAGAACTTGGTCTGAACTGACTGAAAATATAAAAATGTGAATTTAGCTTCATTTGGAGCTCTCAGAGGTCAAACCCTGCTCTCCATTGATTTAAAAACCAAGGACTGTGTGGCTGAGCAGGACCATCACTGACGACAGCACCTACCGTTACACCTGCTGCTGGTGCTGCCTTTCCTACCCCCAGTCATATTTCAGAACTGTCATTAAGATGAAATTCTTGGCTGGGAGGCTGGTGAGGCCCTGGCACAGGTTGCCCCGAGAAGCTGTGGCTGCCCCATCCCTGGAATGTTCCAGGCTGGGCTGGATGGGGCTTGGAGCAACCTGGGATGGTGGGAGGTGTCCCTGCCCAGGGCAGGGGATTGGAACTGGGTGATCTTTAGGGTCCCTTCCAACCCAAACCATTCTGTGACTCCAGGATATGCCTTGGGAGAAAGGGAAAAAGAAGACTGAGGGAGGTAAATGCAATATGCAGCTCAGTCATGGAGACAGGACCTTCACATCCCCATCCATCACAAGCCTGTGGTGTTTTCCAGAGGGTGTGGGATCCCTGTGGGAACAGGTGACTCGATGAGTTTGGGGTGCTTGAACCTGTGAGTCGGAAGGAAAAGTAAGAAGGATGTAGAAGATACTAGGGAAGTGGAGATATAAAAATGAGGACTATAGCCAGAGTGGGAATATAATTCTGAAAATGCCTGTGGGAGACTTTTGGTTTAAATCTGGAGAGGAGAAGGGACTTTCATTGAGACAAAGAAGCTACTCCCTCCTGCCTGGAGGTTGTGCCTTTTACCTGCCTCATAGGAGAAAGAGGAGGATGTTGAAGAAATAGCTGAATTCTTTATTGATTTCTCCTGCCAACAGAAATGACTGCAACCTCCAAAATATGGATAATTTCCAGGAAGAGAAAGAAAAAAAATAAAGCTCGAAAAATAGATCTATTCCTATCTCAACTTCTATTAAATTTTTTTTTTTTTTGACTGGTGTTAGACATTATAAATGTAGGAGGGAAGTGAATTTTCCCTTGCCTTCTGCTGTTGCAGATTTACTAATACTCTGAGGGCTGTGGACTCCTTCAGAGATGCTCTGTTTTAAGATGTACTCTGAGAAAATGATTAGGACTGCAAACTTCCAGCAATTTGTTAAGAAATATTTGCAAGCATCTTTGAAAGAAAATTCTGTATAACTCTGGAACTATTCTGAAAATGCTGGAGCCTGGAGAGGTTTTCTAGAACAGAATTCTGTATTGCCAGAGGTGCACAGTTTATTGGGTAATCCTAAAAAGCAGATGTTTAGCAGTATTTTTCAGGGCTATTTCAAAGCTGTTTCTGCTTGCCTCTGCTGACACCATTTCACCTTCCCAAAATCTCATGGTGCTTTGACCAAGGAACTAAAGAAATCATGTTAAATTTGAGCTGGTCCACACACACTCAAGAGATTATATTTTGTCAGCCACTTAGAAGAGACTGTGGTCTGCACAGCACAACAGAACAGAGAGCTATGAGCTATATTTACCTAATCTGAAGATAGAAGAAATAACAGCCTTATCTGTATGATCAGTCGTAAGTCATCTGCTTCAAATTTGCAGTCATAAGGACTCATTAATTATATCTGACACTATTTCTTCAGAAAAAATCCATCTTAGATACGAAATTTCAAGCCTGAAATTCTGGTAAAGCAGGCTGAATTATGGCACTTTAACAAATGGAAACATTTAGTCTTCCAACAGGAAGCCAAGAAGAAGCAGCAGCATGGTTATGCTATGGCAGCTTCTTTGCATCACCAAATTTAATTTTTAGCTTTGCAGCTTTTTTTCCTCTACCAAGAACAGAGCAAATCCCGTTTATAACTGGTCTTTATTCCTGCCTTAGATGGAATTAAACACCCAGCTACTTACAGTTGAATAAAGTCTTCAAATCCTGTGTGAACAAAATGAACAAAGCTCGTAAGCACACGCGTCTCTCCTACAGACATCAGTGGGATGGGAGCATGGACTTGGATGGGATGGATGAAAGTGGGGATATTTTTGCTTGTAAAGCTATTCCAGGCTATGGATACCAGGGTGAGTTGTAGGGGATCTGAGCAAAGGTACTGGTTTGATTTTGCAGATGGCATGGCTGTGCAGGTGTGTGCTGCTCACAGGACAGCCCTGTTTTGACACAGGAGGGATGAGCTCCAGCACGGGCTGTGCTGGCACTGCTCTGCATCTGCTTTGTCTCCTCACCACCACAGCACTACTCAGGGTAAGAAATCCCTCTGCAAGGCTGTAGGTTGGCACAGATTTGGAATTCAGTAAGTAATTTCCCTTGCACACTGCAGGATGAATCTGAGTAAACTATGCTTCGATTAATCAGTGAAGGTTCTTCTACTTTATGCCCTGACTTTTCTATTTACAGCTTTTTCAAGCTTGCATCAAAAGCCAAGGGATTGCAGCTAGAGTGATAAGCAGCAAACCCATGGCCATGCAGCAAGGAGGATGTTTATGGACCTTGGTATCAAGGCTTGAACTGTTCAGAGTTACTCCAGGGAATTGTCAGTGCTGGAAAGCCCCTGAGAGCATCTACAGGAGCCTTCACCTTCCAAAGTGGTGGGGAAGAGCTGCTGTAGGCTGTGATACAGCACTGATTGCAAGCAGCAATGACTGCATGATGAGACTGAGCTCTTCTTGCTCCTCCAGCTCGAGGGAACCTTGAGAATCTCAGGGGAAGACTTCCCATTCTGCATCAGGGATTAAGTTTTTTAAATGCCATGGGTTTAGGTACAGAGGAGCAATGATGAGAGGAGTATGCTGCCTTGGCTTCTTCCTTCCTGCCCCTCAGCTCTTGTACATCCTGTTCTCCCAAATCACACAGAGCAAAGGCATCTCTAGGGTGAAAACAAAGGGATTGTGCCCTGGATCATGAACTCAGTATTTTTGTATTCCTTTGGAATCAGCTGGATGCTGAATGACTTCAGCTGAAGAGTAGAAGAGATTGCAGTGGCTCTGAATGAAAATGCCCAATATCAGCACAGTATCACACAGTGGATGACTTCCAGAATAGAGATGACCTCCTTGTCCATCATAGAGCAAGAAGGATTATGGGATTCCAATTTAATGTGATAAAATGTCATCACAAACATGAAATTTTATAGCCATCACTCAATAGTTATAATTAGCCCATGGCAAACTGCTCTGAATACTAAAGCAACTATAAAAGGTGAAAATTGTCTTAATTAGCAAAGATGCAGAAAATGTGTGAGACTGACTCACGTCAGGGAAGGCTCCAATTAACCTGGCCCAGATTGAGATAATTAAGAGGGCAGTTCCAATTGTGTAAAGGATGAAAAACTTCTGGTGTGGTATGAGGTCTTGTATTTTTCCATCCCTGGGCCTGTTCTTCACTGATGCCTTCAGGCAAATCATCTGTTTACACAAAATTGTTTCCTGAGCTGGCTGCTGAAAACCAGACCTAAATCCAGCAAGCCCTGAGGGTGCTCTGCAAACCCTTTTGGTCATTAACTCTTTCAGTGACTATTATCTATTCACTAAGTTTCTGCCTGATGCTACACACACCTGTTCAAAGCTCTTGTTCAGTACTATTTTGGGGAAGTCTAGATCAAAAGGATTGGTAAAATTACTACCGCAGACCAATAAAAAGCAAGAAACCATTTCATTCTATGTAGTGGAATCTTGTGGACACACAACCTGGTCTTTAAACAGTCAATGATGGTTAAACTGTCAGTTCTCAAGGGAAGGTTGTGCCAACTCCTTCAGGTCCAGATCACAGGAATTCTGTTCTGACCTGTCCTGCCCTGCTGATCACTGTGCAAACCCACTGTGGTGTGAGAGACAAGGGTTCATTTAGTTTTAAGAGCAATAGAAAAGTTACCACTGATAATGAGGGCAGCAGGGATTTCTGCACAAGTCATTCACTCAGGCCCTTACTCAGCTTCTCATAAATATTTTGTTTGTATCCCACACCCTAAAACTCAGAAATGTCTGAGTGAGCTGCAGCCATGCATCTGAGATATATGCTAGGAAAAGCACTAAGTAAAGGAGAAACAGAGAAAAAGCAACCAGCACAACTGCATCATTCCCAAGTGAAATGTAAATTGCAGCTAGAAATCCAAAATTGGTCATGAATGAAAGGGCAGAGTAAAATATATTCAAACTTTTCCAATCTCTGTTATTTCCACAGGCACTGCAATCAGCCAAAATACAGGTCAGTTCTTGGCAGGTGATGGGATCTTACAGCACCAATAATACCTCTGGAACACTCCCTTTGCTGTGAGAAGCTGTGCCAATCCTTTGAGCTGAGGAGCACAGAAATTTCTTTTGTTGCACCATGAGCTCATAGAAACTTCAATGCTTCCAATCCTTTGTCTGTCTGTGTGCTGCCAGGAAGGTGCCACCTGACTTTCACACTGCTCATGGATTTCTGAGGTGCATGGGAGAGAACCAGCAACTCAGAACAGATCTGAGATCCATCCACCAAAACACCACCAAAATCCTGCACTGAGAGTATGAGGGAGCTGTTTGCATAATAACAGCAATGAACACTTCTTTTTTTTTAAGAACTAAAACTAAAATGTCAATCTGTATAAAAAATTTACTTAATTGAAACTCTTATTAACTGTGATACTTTAACTTTAGTAGGTCCAAAGTTACGTATTTGTGGGTTTTTTTCATATTTCATGCTACTTATTTCTCACATGAAATTGATCTGCATTTGCTTTTAGTTTAAAAAAACCTACAAATACAATTAACTGCACTATACTATTATTGTTATTACTTTTAGACAAGAATTGGCTAAAAATTCTGGAATGAGAACTGCAGTTTTCAGTGCAAATTGAGCAGACCAGAAATAAAATGCTACAGAAGTCTAGAATACAGGTTGGAACAACTGTCTTTATCACTGGAGGGCAGCATAAGTACCAATATAAGCTAAAATAGCAAAACCCCAGTATTTTCAGCTGTTACTTTTCATGCCAGAACTGTAATTGCTGCTTTTTTATAGTGGCCAGCTACAAACAAGAGATGCTGCAGCCAGCAGGTCAGACCTGCCTCTGAAAGACAGATTTGTTGCCATTAATTTTACTTTATTGTCAAAATTTCCCAGACCAAACCCAGGCTGGAGGGGAAGAGAAACTTGTCATGGCTAGACAGCTCCTGGCAGTGAAATCTATTTGCAAAACCCATATTAAATGTTTTTTCCCCCCCTAATTTTAATAGCAAATATATTTGCTGAAGCTCTCATCATTTTATGGCTACTACCAAACTTGCATGCAGTCTCAAGCCTTTGGGATCTCTCTCTTACAGCTAGACATAGATTTCTGTATTTCCAGGAGCTCTGCAGGTTTAGAGCCTTGCTGGTTGAAATGAGACTCTAATTGTTTTATTTGCAACATACACAGAAAACTTGATAAAATTTTTCTGTGACCTGGACAATGAAGAGGAGAATTTCACGCCACAGTTCTGGTCTACCTTTTCGCATTCGTAACAATTTATGGAGTTTCTGAACTATTCCTTGGGATACAGTGAAAAAACCCTTTTCATTCTCTAGGGTGCTTCTGTAACTTTGGGTCAAATCTGCATCCTCCCTCATGAAAATGAAACAGCTCAGATATCAAGACAAGCAGAAATGGGAGGACCTAGCTCAGGCCAATAGAAATAGAATCATAGAATCATGGAATGGTTTGGGTGGGGGAGACCTTAAAAATCTCCTAGTTCCAACCTCCCTGCCATGGGCAGGGTCACCTTTCTCTGGACCAGGTTGCTGCAAGCCCCATCCAACCTGGCCTTGAACACTTCTGAGGCATCTCTGGCTCTCTGCTTCGTTCACCTTGGCAGTTGTCAACACCTTCTCCCAAGTAAAGCTGTGTTCATAGTTATGATGTAATAGAGGAAAATTCTTTTTCCCCTTGAAATAAATCTGTTTGAAGAAGAATAGAGATTTTCTACTTTATACCCACCTAGTTAAATGAGACAAAAATGGTTCAGGTTGGAAAGGACAACTGGAGGACATCGAGACCCACCTCCCTCAATCAGGGTCCCTTAGAGCCTGTTACTCAGGATCATGGTCAGGTGACTTTGGAGTATCCCCAGAGGAGGAGATTCCAAAACCTCTCTGGGCAATCTGTTCCATTTCCCAGTCACCCTCACAGTTAGTAAGTTCTTCCTCACATTCAGGTGAAACTTGCTGTGTTCTGTTTTCTGCTTCTTTTCATTTGAAAGGAAACTAGGCACATAATCTCAGTCCAGTAGGTTCCCTCTAGATGGGGTGTCACAGACCAGGACTTCAGGATGCAGACAGAGGCTTGAAGGCCAAGCCCAAAGATTCCCATTTGCACTGGCTGGAGGAATGTCAGTGGATGTGTGAAGGATTTAATGTGTTTTTAGAAGCTCACTGTTAACTCCAGGGTCTGAGGGAAGCTCTTGCTGGTACCTGCACTATCAAGAGCAAGAGAAGAGGCAGCACAGAGGCAGGGGCAGATCTCCAAGCCATGGGGCAGCTCTGCGTGCAATGTGGGCAGATCCCCTTGGTCTTCCATGGGGAGGATTGCCCCATGCCTTTGCATGGAAGGGCTTGAAATTCCAACCGTACCACTGTGGGAAGAGGGGCTGAGAGCTGCTGAGATTGTGAGGAGAGGGGAGAAGGCTGAATGAGAAAGCAAGAGAAAACTTGGTGAGAAAGGATCCACTGGCAGGAGTGTTTGGTGAGGAATGGATTCTGCTCTCTGGAGATCATTATGTAGCCAGCTCTGTCTGGGAAATTGAAACATTTGGTTGCATTTCACACAGCTTCAGGGTACCTGTAAATTGCCTATCTGCAGATAACCAGTGAGGGACCATATGCCAGCTCAGGGTTGCCAATTCCCTGGCTCTGACCCACTCTTCCCAAGTCCTGAAATGCCCTGTACCTCTCGTGAGGACGGAGGTGCCCATTCCTGCTGCTGCCCAAGGTCTTAGCTCCACATTTGCTCTTAAAAGAAATCTGTTCATTTCCTCTGAATCTAAATGTAAGGCAGCAGGCACATGACAAAATGGTCCTGTAATATAGATTATTACTGAATATCTTTCCATTGAAGAAAGGGGAAATCCTAATATTTACGAGTAACATATTTTATTGAAGATTTCAGTCTTTAAAAGACATAAGTATTTGGTATAGAATTTCAAGCTCAGTTAAAAGGCTGTTATACAAATATGGTCATGGTAGAATCTTGAAAAATGTTAACAGTTTTCAGTAACAAGGGAGCTTTACAAGGGAGGAAAATCAATATTGACTTATGCTGTTTATCCGTAGCATAGTAAAGTTGCCTACACCTGAGAAATCCCAGTAATTAAACATCTAATCTAAATTCATACCAAAAAAAAAAAAAAAAAAAAAAAAGGTTAAGCAAATTCTGCAACTTAAAGGGAGGTAGAAATGCTGACCATTATGGGCTAAAAAAAAACCCAAAACAACAAGCATTGCATTAAAATAAAGGGGCAAATGGAAATAAATAATGGAAAAGAATGACCTGTATCTTCCTTACAGACCCTGCTTAATTCAGCCCTTGTTTCAGTGACTCTTGGCTGCTCACAGCTGCCTTGTTTGTGCTGCTCCAGCTCCTGAGCTGCCCTCCTGGAGCCCTAATGGTCCACCCTAACCCCCAGCACACCAAGAGAACAGTCAGACTGGTTACTGCCCATCACCCAAAGCCACTTCTCAGCATTTCCATTGCAGTTACAATGAGCAGAGAAGCCTCAGAGGCATCAGCCTGACCCCATTTTATGCACATGCACTCAAGTTTATGAACTGGTTATCCCAGACTGTTCCCCAGCTCTGGCAGCTGCTGCCAGACTCGTGCAAGGGCCCTCATCCTAAAATATCCATCTGAGCTGAAGGAATTGCAGTGCATGTTTCTCTCCTTTGACTGTAGCCTGGGAGGGGACACCTCTAATGTCTGATTTTTGCATGTTCCTTTCCATCTGGTCCCACACTTCCATAAAGTGCTGTCTGCAGGCATCCCAGGGGGAGAGTTACCTCAGGAAAAGACATGAAAAGTTTGTCATTGGACTCTTAAATGTTTATAGTGCCTGTGTGCCTACTGAGTTTATGTTTCCAGGCAAAGTTTTTCGAATAGCCTTTTTCTTGGAACAGAGATTAGTTACACTGAACCTTTCTAAGCATCTTGAGGAAAGGTCTGGCTTAAGAAGTTCTGTTTCCTTTTCATAGTAGAATATCAGTTTATCCCAATCCTCACACTGGCAAAGGCTTATGTGCACATCTTTATCTGCATCCTGATGGCTCCACTGAAGCCAGTGGGATTATTCAGCATGTTTATGGCTTGGCAGTGGCATTTGTTTCTGTACAAGTGGGGACTTGATTTCTCTTCCCTTTGTACATAAGTGTTCCTTACCAGATGCAGCCTGAGGACATGTGATTCTCCACTTCTGTCCTATTTATGTCACCATTCATATTTAATTTAATTAAAAAGCAACAGATGATGCCATGAGAAATTTTACACTAGGCACAAAGCCCACTTTTTTTCTTTTGATGGGGATGTTATTATCTTTTTTATCGGCAAAGCTGAATTTAACTTCATTGAGCAATTCCTGTCTTATTCATAATAGAGGCATATCCAGCACTTCTCTAGTGTGTTACTTGAAAGAAATAATGGATTACATTGAATGAAAAGTTTCATTTTTTTTCTTAGAAATGAGTTTTAAGATCACAAATTACTGTATTCTCATTCAGAGTCAAATATCTTGCTTTTTTTTTTTTCCTAGAAAAAGTGCTCAGCTAGGCTTTGTTCTTGCCTGAGTGTTGTATGACTGTAACAAATCACTAAAATGTCCCTGAGATGTCTTACATCAGGGAAATTGAAACCCTGAAAAATATATGTGCTTGGCACAGTTTTTCTACATATTGTGAAATTGCTACTATAATTGTAGAATTTAGTATGTTATGGGAAAAAAGGCCTTTTCTTTTAAGGCCTCTTTTTCTGCAAAGCTCCTATTTAACTTGAAGCACAAAGATAAGTGCATCCTTATTTAGCTCACTATTTAAACACATGCTTAAATTTAAAGATGTCCCAGTCCATGAGACTTTGGAATTTGATTAAACTAAATCATTTACTTGAGTACTTTGCCAGATGAAAATCTTCAGATGTAAATTGCCACAATGAACATGAGATGCATTGCTGTATAAAGTTATAACTTTGAGAATAAATCAAGCAATGCCAGGATTGCTCTGCAGCCCTGAAGGAGGCTGATGTGGCCTGTCAGTGTCCATCCTATAAAACAATCCTGTAGTCTAAAAATTGGGTAACTGTAAATAAATTGTCTGGTGGGAATTGTCCCTGGGCCATGCTGGCACCCACACTGTGCCCAGGGGCTGCTGGGAGAGAGAGCTGGTTTTCTGGAGCAAAACTGTGCCAGGGATTTCTCAAGGTATTTAATAGCTTTGAAGATTAAAATCTGCTACCTTTGTCATTGCAAAACCTGGAATCACCTGGTCTTAAGAAGATGCACCCTAAGTTCTGTGCTTCAACTTTATCAAACCCAGGACTTAGGACAGGCTCCAGGATGCTGTTCAGAAGCAAGCAGTGTGGCTCTCTGAGGTAGTGAGTAGAGAACAAATTCTTGTTCAGGGCACGATACTGTCCCTGTTTAAGCTTTCACAGCTGTATGAGCCCTCCCTGAAATTCTCACGCAGGTACAATAACTGCAAGGCTGACACCTTGGCCAATCCTTGCTTTTCCACCTCATGGTGAATTCAGAACTGAATTTTGCAGTGACCCCTTCTTTTTCTGTAGAGGCAAAATCACACATCCCACTAATCCTACATATTTATTATTTGGGTGTGCATGTTGGGAATGAGGGCTTATGCCTGGGGTGGTACATCCTAACACCACTGCTGTCCAAATCCTGCAAAATCTCCCTTGACATGGAGCTGAAACCAATGGGATTTCCTCCAAGAGAATGTCTGCTGCTGGCAGACAGGGTGTTTTTGTAGGTCAGGGATTATCTTCAATGTGATAAGTGTGAAAAAAGTTCAGTCCTTATTGATGAAAGAAAACAAGATCAGAGAAGTATCAAGTCAGAATTGCAAGGCATTGAGGACCAAGATTTCTCTCTTCATGGAGACTTTTACTCTGTTTGATTGACATCTCTGTTCAAATTCCTGTGTAAAAAATGTCTATCCATGACTAAATCTAAAATATTTCATGTCCTATTCTCAAACAGCTTATGGAAAGAAAAGTGATGCTCCATGTCCTTTACAGAGGAGCTCAGTGCAATATCCAACAGACAGATGGGGAGCTGAGCAGCAGCCTCAGAGCACAGGGCTGCCACACTGCCTTACCCTGGGATATTCCCCTTCTCCAGCAAAAGCTGGGTAATCTGCTCATGATTTTGCTGTATAAGCAGGTAGACTCTGATGTGCTGATATTGCCCACATGGTGAAGGAGGTGATTACCAATCCATGTAAGGAATACTGCCTGGAGTGTCCAGCAGGCTGATGCAGAGGAGTTGGAATTTAGCAGGACACTGTTGAGGTACCAGTGATTTTTCTGTAGTTAAGGCTGTATTAGCATTTCCATTAGAATTCTTGTTTCCAGAGGTTTGTACAATTAAGCCTGGAAAATGTGCTCTGGACAGAAATTTGACAAAAGGTTTTTCCAAGCAGGGGCAATGATTTCTTTTTGAGGGCTTGAAGAAATGTCCATTTATTTTTGTTGCTGAGACAGAAAAGCAGAGAAAAACTAGGTATTTCTATGATAAAAGTGTGCTGAAAAATAAATGCCTAAAATAAAGGAATCACAAGTAGAAGTTTATGAGATAAAAACCTCATAAAAATGGAAATTTAGGCTTAATTTTTTTCCAAGTTTTCTTACAGGCACTTTTCTTTCTGAAGAATGTATTTTGCTATTTGGGCTCTGTTATAAATTAGTTAAGTCTGTACCACAGGCTGCACTTTGAAGCATAGAAACATCTTCCATTTATTTCAACAGAGTTATGCTCTCAGAATTTTCAAAAATAAATAGGAAAATTTTGAAGAGGTTGAGAGCACACGGAGAAGAATAAAGTACGAAATAAGTTGAGCTGCAAAAAGAAGATAGCCTCAGGGAGCAGGAAAGAGAAACTCTGTTTTAATGAGGAAGCAGGAAAAAAATGAGAGTAGTGTTGTGGACACACTGCTATGTCAGAGAGGAAACAAAGAGACCTAGGAAAGATGAACTGCTTCACATTTACTTGTTTTCAGCAGGGTTTGGATTGACTGTGTGGGCAAGAAAGCCAGATTCTTGTGTTTGACCTGAACATCCATAACCCACCTCAGATCTGTGGTTAACAATGTTTTTCATGCCTATGGGCAGGATGAGCATCCAAGTTTCACATTGGATCCTTTGCTTTCAAACCATGAAGGAGGTAGAAAGAGATGGAGAAATGGTTGAGGAGGAAAAAAAAAAAAAAAAGAGATTGCATTTCAGAAATGACTCTAGGATTAAAAAGAAAAGCTTCCAGAAAATTCTTTTACCTGGCTGCCATATCAGAAGAATTTACACCTCTCCAGTGCTGGACAGGTGAGGTGTTGTGGGGCTCTGTAGTGAGAAGTGGGAATCTCTTGAAGAACACCTCTAACAAAAGCCCTTAAAGTCTTCTCGGTCAGGGGTGTATCAGCTTGTGTCAGAGTGTGAGCTGCTGTGAACACAAATTCCAATTTATTCCTGGGGAAATTACAAATGCCAGCACTCTGCATGGGGTTGGTACCAGGGGTTCATGGTATTGCTGCTCACGAGAAGGCAGAGAGAGAACAAGTGGGGCATGAAATACCTGGGCTTGCATCTTTCAGCTCTCACCCAGCCACAGCTCTGTCAGGTAAGGAAGCAGTTCTGGATCTTCTCCCCAAGGTTTTGTGAAAACAAACATGAAATCCCTCCCATGCTGTCCATGGAAAACAGGCCATGGAGAGGCCCATGCTGAGGTGGAACAACCTGTACTAACCTGGTGTGGGACATTGTTTATGCAAGACTGTGATGAAAAGATTCATTTGAGGTGATGGATGAGGTGCTTTCTATATCCAGTTTCCTTTCCTGTTCAAATTCTTTCTGCCTGTGTAAGAAGTTATGAAAGAAGAATCAAAGCTTTATCTGTCTATAATAATTTGGTTACACTCCAAACAATGCTTCCCTTGGTTTCCATTTCACCTTAATTTTCTCAGATATCCTGAGCATCACTGTTTGTTTAAAGCCTTGTCGGAGGAGACGCTGCCTCTTTGTGAAAAATCCCTTTTCCCCAACACTACAACACTTCTCTTGCTCACTGACTGCCTGACTTTGCTTCCTCACAGTGTTTCCTAGGAGATCAAATGAGAGCTTGAAGTACTCAAAAACCTAGTGTTGCAATGAAAAATAACTTATTAAAGTTTATAATTACTGAAAAATTAATCAGAGACTTAGCATGGTACTTGCATAAAGACAATAAGCCAAGCTCTTGTCATAGTGAAATATGGAATAACTACGTTGAAATAAATCTTAATTATGCCAGAGTTACTACTCAGTGTGACTTAATTAAGAGTAGAGCAGTGAAAGCCTTTGGGGAAAAAAAGAACGCTGATTACACAACCACTTAACTGCATATTCTTCCTTCCCCCCTGGTTCTTCTCCTTCCCATCAGAGAAAATTTCAAAACTAGAGTTGTCCAAGGAACTTGAATAGACATTAACACGTGGCAGATTATGTTCTAAATAGAACTTGTTTGAAGAAAAAAGTTGAGAATGATAACCCTGAAGATAATCCCCTTAAACTATGCATGCAAGGTGCCATGCATCCTTATCTACCTTGACCTTAAAAAGTGCATTGCTTTATTAGGCAGTAAATTTATGAAACATAGAATTGTTTGAGTTGGAAGGGACCTTAAAAACAATCTAGTTCCAACCACCTGCAATAGGAGGCACACTTTGCTCTGCTCCAAGCCCCACAAAACCTGTCCTTGAACTCTTCCAGGGATGGGGCAGCCACAGCTTCTCTGGGCAACCTGTGCCAGGGCATCACCACCCTCACAGTAAACAATATCTTCCTAAAATCTAATCTAAACCTACATCAAGTATGGACTACAGAGAAGAAGACTTAACTCTAATAAAAAAAGGAAAAGACAGAGGAATAGATTAAGTTAAAATAACCCACAGAGTAAAGTGTAAAGGAATAGACATTCACTGCAGCTCCCCTCAGTGCAACATGCAACTATGGCTATAGAGTATAGACAGATATATTGTTCAGCAAGCACACCAACAATGTAAGAGGCTCATTTGTCATGGTTTCACTTCTTACCAGATAGAAGACATGCAAAGTCAAATATATCATGGCAATAAATCTGTTGACTTCAACAGAGTTATCTCAACAATGAATTCAAAGCAATATACTTCGAGGGAATGAAACCAAACCAAGCAGGAAATGCACACAGGGCTCTTGGAGGATTATCTAGACCATATATAAAATCAGACATTAAAGGAATATGCACAGTATTGCAGGGGATTTATGGCAACTGGGGGAAAAGGTGTGTAATGAAGATCCAGTATGCAGCATGTATCAGAGTGTCAAATTGCTCACTTGAGCTATGTGCTTTCTTCACAGGTGCTTATGCAGCTCCAGTTGAGCTGAAAAGGTGCAGTAGGAAAAGGTATAATGTACTGAAAAGAATTGAAAGAAAAATAAGCAAAAACAAGTAGAAGGAATTAAAAAATGTGGGCTCTCCATCCCAAAATTATTCCGTTTTTTCTTGTTCTACAGAGACTGGTATATCTTCAGAAGTAACAGATGCACTGGTCTTTTTTGGTGGATGTGGAATTTGGTTGACAAAAATAGCAAAAATTACATCCATGGAAGATCTGGTTTGTTTTCTGCTTCACTCCTGCATCGACAGGAAATTATAAACCTTCTATTCCCAGAGTGTGATCTTTATATTTGGTGCCTGTTGTACAAGTGCTGCTGCACATGCATGACTCTGAGAGGGGTTGGTTTGACACCTCATCAAATTCTAATTCTTTTGTGTGAGCCCACCTTTAATATTGACATCTTCTGATGTCTTGGCTCACCATTCTCTGCTAAGGGAATTCCAGCTTTTTAAAGAATCTGTTATGCATAAAACTTCATAGGCAAAACATAAAAATCGAGCTGAGTTATTCCTGGGATTTATCCCCAAAATTGAAGCTTGAGAGGCATGTTTATAATATTTTCTCTTTCTCTTGATATTTTGTCACTTTAAGTGGGATTAATCTCCCCAAGTTTGGATGAGTCTGCATTGCTGATGTCTGTGTTTGGACCAATTGCTGAACTTCCTTGATCACCAATGGACAGAAATCTGCATTTTAAAAAATGTGATTCATTTACTTCTAATATAGAAATGAAAAATGTAAAATGGATCAGAAACGCCCGTCACTCTCTTATGGCCATAAAGGAAGTTCAGATATAAATATCTGCATTGCTAATATCTGAAGTTAGAGGAGATGAATCCTGGCTTTGATGGCTTTGGAAAGAGCTATTTCCCTCAACACAGTGCATTACAGACACCCCTGGGATACATCTGGGCAGTTCAAGAGAAGAGCAGGAATTTCCCAGGTGACACCTCCAGAAGTGATAACCAAGGGTCACAGTGCTGCAACAATCCAGGTTTTGTGTGGGCAGTGGGGGAAATCTAAAAAGAGGCTTGGGAAACTTGACAATTCAAAATAGGATGGATATTGCACAATGTCATCAAGATGAAAATCAAGGTCAGTAAAAACTTCCCAAATAAAGACACATCTGAACCATAACCCAGCATTCAAACATCCCCTGCTCCTAAACCTTACTGAACCATTTAGATCTCAGTTCTGTATCTGGCCCTGTGAATATTTTGGGTCAAACCAGTAACCATGATCTAGCTACCCCTGAAGTTTAGATCGAGATTCAAATTTTGGAAGCTTTGCCTGTCTAGAAAGTTTCTCTCTCTCTAAGACTTATTGCACTCAAAAGTTTCCTCAAACAATCAAGAGCTTTGACCACTCCTAAAACACAGAGGTCATTTTTGGCAAATGATAATGGCGAAGTACAGAAAGTATAGAGAAGAGGTGAAATTGCATTCCTTGGAAACAGAAGCAGCTCATGAACATTAGAACTGGCATTCAAATGGCTTTTTTTTTGTACTGCAGGTGTTTTTTTTCTGGCTCTCCCTAAACATGAAGCAGAAGGAAAAGGTAAGACATGTCACATAGCAAAGAATTAACATCTTGCAGAGAGCTTGTTAGTAAAACATATGTACACACCCTTGTCAGCAAACTCTGCAGGTTTGAGAGACTGAGTTATCAGCCACAGATAGACATGTATACACATTTTGGAAGGCAAACAGCTTCCAGATTATCTTTTAAAGGTACCCACAAGTAATACAAAGTAGACATAGACACTCCATATAGTGATATCTTTACATAGTGTCCTCATGGATACTATAGGTTCAGGAAGACATTGCTCATGGAGGTGATGCTATACCATATTCCAGAGAGTAGAAAGCAAGCCCTTTTAAAATACTGAAAGGAGAGATCAACATGGCAAGCTCCAGAGCAGAACTGGGCCAAGAGCAAACTGAAATGGCTAGATCTGTTTTCATCCCTTCCCTTGGGCTACTAAGCTGAATAGTTTACAAAGCAGAGAAAGTCATTCATAGTCCTTTACAGTACAATTTCTAGTGCCACATAGTAACTGCAGATTTACTGCACTCTCCTGTGAAATTTCAACTGCCATAACCAAGCTTTATGTTGCAGATGATCAACACTCAAATATTTAGGAATAATAATAACAATAAAAAAGACATTTCACCCTCCCCTCCCCTTCCCACAGGGGATCAATCTGTCTTCTGACAACTAGGGGTTTATCTGGCCCCATGCAAACCTTTACAAGGTGTTTTTTTTTTCAGTGTGTGGCAAGGTTTTTTGAATAACGTTTTGCTTAAAGAAGGGGAAAATCCCACTTCCTGCAGCATATTGCAGGGACCAGCAAACATATCCCTTCATCCCTTGGAGCAAATACATAATGATAATACTGTGCAGGTGCTCCAGAGCTGACTCAGCTGCTACACGGTCACGTTGTGCCTGTGAAATGCAATCCATCATTACGTTTAAAGCGCCTGCTTGATTAATATTCAGTATTTAATGTCAACATCGATAATTAGGATTCAGAAGTGTTACACTGCAGGAACTGCAAACAGTGCTGCAGTGGCAATGGCCTGGGTTAGTTTTGTGAGATCTGTTAATTCAAGGGGAAATTCATAATTCAGAAATACCAAAATATGTGGATGGTATTAACTACCAGCTGTGACCTCTTGGGAAAACAATGACATGTTACATTTAAAGGAACTAAGTGTTAGATTTCCAAATGGCTATGGTTATTTCTTTTCCTGTATGAACAGTATCCCTTTGCCATCCATATTTGCAATAATGTTCTAATTGTGGTGTTACAGATATACAAGGTATACTGGCTTTGGGAAGTACTTTGGCTTAGATAGTTTTAAACATTTACTTCCCAAGTGCATAGGTTTCAACTAACTCGCTCAAGAAAATAAAAAATTACCATGGCATTTTCAATCTCTCTTGGTCTTGTAACCTTTTCTCATTTGAAATACTGTTTCTTTCTCTTCCATGGACAATTTTTTCAAACAAATCTGCCTTTCCCCCTAATGTTTACTTAATGGTAACTCTTTTTTTCACCTTTGCTTTAGTCCTACATATGACATATTAAGCAATTCCCATTAGAGCTACAGTTTGAGACTCAGGAACACTTAATGGCCAACAGACTCTTCCCTGGTGGAGAATGAGGATTCAAAGGAAACATTTGAGATTATTTCACTTTCATTATTTTTGTTAAAAAAAAGTTTGCACCTTGAGGTGTCATGAATACCCCTTCTTGATCTTCCTTTGCCTTGTCAGACCTGGCCAGCACAAGCAGCTGAGATCTTTGCTCTATTTTCCCTGCATCTCTGTGCAACGCATTTTAAAAAGAGAATATACTATTATATTTTTCTAAGCCTTTCAGACTGCTGTAACATGATCAGGATTCTCCTGAATCTCTATGCATTCGATCTCTTCTCGTTCCTTCCTTTTGGCCCGTTTCTTTTTCTTGTGGTGCTTTTTGGAAGGTGGGAAAAAGGTTAGAAAGACGGGCAAAATAACAAAACAGTGCAGAAGTGTGCAACTGCCGGCAAGCAGCAAGCATTTGAACAGTGTGAAGGTCAAGTTTGAAGGCACAAAGAGAAGGGGGACCAACCCGATAAGAAAGGAAGAAACGTTCTGCAAAATGGCTGTCCCATGCTCTTGGAGGGAGTTCTTTATACACTGAGTTCGGGTGTGCTCAGTAGCCAATACAAATGTATAAAGCAGGGGTGCACAGTGATCTATGGCAAAATTCAAAGTGTAGATAAGGCACAGTATAGAAATGCAATCCATGTCTACATTCCATAAGGTCATCAAGCCAAGGACACCCAGCTCTATTGAGGTGACACTGAGAATTAACCAGAAATTTCCCAGAGGGTGGATTACCAGGAAAAAGGTCAGTATTAACACCAGCAGGATGCCAAAACCAGAAATCAGGACAGGCATAGTTACTGATAAACCATAGTGGTCCATGAAAACAAAAGTGGGGTTGAACACAATGAACTTGATGCTCTGTATAAGAGAGAGTGGCCTCAGCTTCTCCAGCAATTCCACCGCTTCCCTCTGTGTGTTTTCACTAGTCCTGGCCACAAGGTACAAACGGGAAGCAATTATGTTGTTCTCATCTCCAGCTTTGGAGAAAATGATGTCATTTTTGAAGTGCTGGAATTCTGGCTTTTTTAAAAAGGAGCTCTGGAGGATGCTGATAAAGTCACTTTTGTTGGTTGCACTGATGTTACCCACCCGAAGGAACTGGTAATACTGTTCAATCCAGGACACGGTGTTGAACCCCTGGCTGAGTGTTTTTAGGTCTTCTTGCACAGTACCATTCCAGTACTCCAGAGGCTCATAGATATAGAAGCCTATCACGGGGCTGTAATTGCTGAAATACTTTTGCTGTATGAGGGCATAGGAGACACTTGGGGACTCACTGGCAAGAAGGTTGATGATGTTGGCTCCGTCATTAATCTGTAAGCACCCCATAAAGGAGAAAGAGGCATAGATGAGATACAGTATCACCACAAATGGCTTGACGTAGATGTTGGTAATCCACTCGTTGTAGTGCTCTCGGAGGAAATGCTGGATAAAGTGGTGCTGGTAGGGGTTGGTCTCGTGGTGAGAAGTGTGCTGATGGCCATCGTTCATCATGGTCTGGAACCACACGGGCTTCCGGTCCAGGTATTCTGCCGAGGGGATTTTACAGCAGAAGATGCTGTGGTACCGGTTCTGCTCCAGCTGGCCAGCAAAGACCAGGCAGGAGCCAAAGAAAGAGAAGATGTAGAAGTAGTTCAACAGGATGGAGACACACATGTTCTGGCAGAAGACTTTTACAGCTTCGATGTTGGTGAAAGGGCTTGCCCCCATGCCGAAGGCTATGAAGTACAAGGAGCTCGTCATGGTGTAGGAGACCATGACATCTGAGTAGGCATCTGCTACTCGGTCCTTGAATGGCAGATTCTCCCTGGTCCGACGCCATCCCGAAAGGAGTTCAAACACCCCTTTGGTTCCATGACCTGGAATGAGAAAACAGTGTTCATACATGTGTGCATATATAAAGGGGGTCCAATCATCCCCCAGGTGTTTCATCCACCAGCAGTAAAAAAATGTTGTCAGCTAAATTTTGTTGTGTTTTAGTCACCAGTTAAACAAATGGAAAACTCTGAAATGTCTGTCTAAAGCTAAGTACCAGACTCACCTGCAGATGTTTAAATTAACAGGCCTGATATTCTAAGAATCTCCATGCTCAGAAAAAAAATGAAGACATTAATTGATTTTAATGGACATTGAATGAGTTCCCAAATGGACTGCAAATACAGGAGAACATGAAGTTTGGTTCAAGTCTGGGGCTCATTCTAGAAACTCCTCATGTCATCCTACTACATCTTTCAAGGTTTAAGGGATTCAACTTGAAACACTTAAAAATACAAGTAACAACATTTTCTTCCTAACAGTTTAAGTTAGAGGAATTATTTGAGAAATGAGTGGGAATGACCAAGAATGGGACACTTTGTTTCTTCGTACAGGATAAAGGAAAGACTATGCTGTAAGTACAAATAACCATAGTAATTTATATCATGATTCTCTGCCTACTGAGTGAAATTGGAACTTCTCAATGATAACACACAAGTTTCCAGACTGTATGAAAATTGACATGCTGGTGGTAATGATGGAGAGTAGAATACTGGGTAAGCCACCAGTCCACATTAATTGTCTAGAAAATGTATGGGTTTATTTTCTCTGATTATTTATGTGTCTCTTTCTCTCTCTGCTATCCAGGGCTCCTCCTGGTGACAAGGAATTCCCTTAGCTCATGTGAGTGGGCATTCAGAATAGTCAGAGGTGGTCAGATTTCCATAACAGTTTCTGACTTTGTATTCCATTCCTAAGTGTTTTAGGGATATGATTTTTTAATAAACGAAAATTTAATACAGAATTATTTTAATTTTACTCATCACAGTCACAGTCTAGGAAGTCCATGGCTATTCAATTTTGTGACAGAGTGGTAAAGCTGAAGCTGATCTTACTGGAAAAGGTTAACAAATAAAAGTTATGTATCATGTATATGTTTTCATATAATGTGTACGTTGAAATGAATATATACACATGCACATTCTTTTTTTTTATCTTTAGAGAATTTCAAGTTGGGAGAAAATAGAAAAGCCAACATTCAAAAAACCCATCCAAAGAGGCTTGGCTTTCAAAGAGCAATTAAATTTGGCTTTTAAATAATAATTAAAACAATTAAAACCACAAATTTGAATTTGGATTAGAAAGTGGAAAGCTCAGTGCACTTTGGAGCTAGCCCTGAGAAAATTCTGGCCAATGTAAGGGGACACACTACTGAGCAGAAAAAGAAGTAGGAGTAGATTACAGATGTTTCTGCCTCTGTTTGTGGGCCTTCACCCTCTGTAGTAGAAGATTTGCATGAACCAAAGCAGGCACAAAGTGAATTTTCTCATACCAAACCCAGAAATATGACAACAGGAGATTTGCAAATAATCATGTGCGTGCAATGAAAGGTCTGTTGAGTTTGTCTTTAGATTTAAATTGTTTGGATTCATGCAGCTGCTGATGTTGCCCAAAGCAGACTCCTGGCAGCCATTCTAGACAGGGAAAATTACAGCATAAACTGTCAAGTTCTGTGAATGTTACCTGCTTTGCTGCAGATCAGTGTCCCCAGTGAAAGATAAACATCCAGTATTACAGAAGCCTTGCAGTTAGCAAAAAGCCTGTGTGGGAATGCTGCTCTCTCATGAACCAGCAACTCAGTTCAGGAGGGACCTTGAATTCCCTGGTAAGCTTAGGGTGAGTTGTTCAAATTCTCAAGGCACAGCTGTCTTGCACACTGTCACTTTTGGGCCGTCAAGCAGAAAAAATTGGCTCCTTCAGCTGAGTAAATCTGCAGAATCAAGTGACTTGAATGCAATTTTTCTATGTTTATAGCGAGTGTTTAAGTCTCCTGCAGGGTGTGGACCAGGCTGATTGGTCACCACTTGGAGTGCCCATGTCCTGGCATGGCTTAATTTGATGATACAGGAATAACAGAACTATTTGGGTTGGAAGGGACCTTTAAGATCATCGAGTCCAACTATTAACTCCGCACTGTCAATCCACTACTAAACCATGGCCCTCAGTGCCACATCTGCACGTCCTTTAAATGCCTTCAGGGATGGTGACTCCACCACTGCCCTGGGCATCCTGTCTAATGCTTGACAACCCTTTCTGTGAAGAAAATTTTCCTAATATCCAGTCTAAACCTCACTTGGAACAACTTGAGGACATGTCCTCTGGTCCTACTGCTTGCCACTGGAGAGAAGAGCCCAACCCGACTTGGCTGCCCCCTCCTGTCAGGGAGTTGTGCAGAGCCAGAAGGTTCCCCTGAGCCTCCTTTTCTCCAGGCTGAGCCCCCCCAGCTCCCTCAGCTGCTCCTCATCAGCCTTGTGCTCCAGACCCTTCCCCAGCTCCGTTCCCTTCTCTGGACAATCTCCAGCACTGAAATGCGAGAAGCAATGCTCTACCAGCTCTATCAACAATTAACTGTAATATGGACTTTTCTCTCCTCATTCCAAAATTTCACTTATCTGCCCTCCTGAGAGTTCATGATCACAGCTGCACCTTTGCCATATTTTTATCGTTATTAATTTATAAGTGCTAACAAATCACATTCTCAATGATGAGTACCTGGGTGCATTTAATCTTGGGGTAACTACACAGTTATTAATAAAGAGGGGCTTTATTTTCAAATATATGTGTGAAGAAATACACAAGAATATGCACTGAAGTGTGTGCCCAAACTTGTGACATATTCAAATTAATATACTCTAATTAAACTCAAAGCTTTTTTTTGCAAATAGAACAAATATTATCTTAAGGAAAAAAATATTGATATTTGTAACTTCTTTGAGTATCAAAATTGGCACTGATTTTTTAATGATTCTTATTACACAAAAGTTAAATTTCCACTTATTCCTCTTTTACAAGCAACTTCTGTTCTAATACAAAAATACAGGTATTGGGGAATACAGTGCAGTAATTCCCTTGCTGACACGAGGAAGAGAAAATCTTTGCCTGACTGGTTTTCCCATGTCATTTCTCTGATACCAAGTTTTCCAGTCAGCGTCTGTTGCTGTCCCCAGATAAGCAGGTCTATTCGCTTCTCCCAACAAGGATACAAATCCATTTTTCCAGAACGTTTTCTGACAGTTCTCAAGATTCAGACAACACAGTCACTCTGTAAAATTCTGTTCCTGCAGCTTCATTCCTAATGCCACAACAACACTGACAATGGAGTTAAGTTCACTGAGCAGTTCCGGGAAGGTTCAGAGGGTCTTTGGCTCTGGGTCAATACTGTCAAGTTTCTCTGGTACTAACATGACATGAATGAAGTACAGCAATTTTTTATTTGCTGGACAGGCAATGGCCTATGATTTCTATAAAGGAAAGGAGACAAAAAAATTTTATTCCATTATTTGTGAGGGTAGGAGAGCAAGTAAGGGAGGCTGCAGAGAAGATGGAAATAAATAATACATTTTCTGCCTCAATTTTAACAACAAAATATTAATTATAAGCAGATATTTAAGACAAGATGGAAGAAGGTAGTGATAGAAACAAAAAGAGTGAAATGAGAGATTAAAGACCACTTGATTGAGTTAAATTCAATCAACCTGGAGAAATGAATCAATTAAAAGTTAAGCCAAAGCAATCTCTGAACAATTAGAAATCATCTCATGGGATAAATGTAGATGGAATGGTCCAAGAAGAATGGAAAGAAGCAACAAAGTACCTATCTTCAAAAAGGGGAACTGGAGCATTGATTTGAAATGGGTCATGATCTCTTTGGTTGAATCATAGTAAGATTTGGGTTGGAAGGGACCTTTAAAATCACCCAGTTCAAGACCTGTGCTGTGGATGACATTTAAAAAAAATTGGAAAAAATAGGCTGAATGCCCTGGAGAATAAAACCAGCAAACAATGGTCTGTTATTGATATACAAAAATCAAAGAGAAAATGAGTTGAACAGTTTCCCCTCACAGACGGGAATGCCAGTGAGGACTCAACAACATGCAAAATAAAAAATGTATAATAAGGACAGCAATCAAGTCTTTCTCAGAGAAAGGAGAAAAAATCATTTGTTTCATTTGCAAAAAAAAAGAAAACAACAAACAATAAAACAACCAAACCCAAAGCACATTAGATATCTGATAAAACAAATCTTTCTTTAATCTTCATTAAACTCTGGAACACACAATCTAAGGAGGTCATAAAGTCTTCATTGCTGGTCTGAAGGTTGGATTAATAAATGTTAATGTAGGTGCTGGGTACATCCTGTCAGTGCTGGGAGGCAGATTCTGTTCAGATTCCTGAGGTCTCTTACTTTTGTACCTTGGTACCTCACTCTGCCTTGAGATGATTTGGATATTTTTAAGCACGAAAACCAATCTGTCTTTGGTATTTTCTTAATCAAAATGTGCCCCTTCAGAATCTGATCTTTATGTATCACTTGGTACAATACCCACTGATATCCCAGCCTGCAGCCACAGGGCTCTGCTGGAAGGAGAGCTGCTGGCTGCTGCCAGTTTTTGTAAACTTTCTAGGAAGGAAGATCAGGATGACTCTGCACTTTTTTTGCACCAAGACATAAAGAAGATTATTTGCTGCAATAGGTGATTGCAGTCAATGTGGTGATAACCTTGGTGTCTACATTATATTTCAAACAAACAAACAAAAAAATGTCTTAGAGGTGCCATAGCACAGATTACTCAGCATTTCTGCACTGAAAAACCCTAATATTATATTCAGTTTTCATTAACATCCTCAAATGTAACTTGTCATGTACACAAAGGATGAAGAGGCAGCTTTCTTTTAAATCATAGTGGTGGGCAGGAATTCTGTTTTTACATTAGAATTCTTTGCTGTGAGCTTAATGGAAATAAACTTTATTTTATCTAGGGGGAAAAGTATTTTTTTTTCCTTTTTTTCCCCAGGGGATAGGCAATCCATGTCCTAGAAAGACTTGTCTAGTTTTATTTAATAAATGCTCCATAATAGGAGGGGCCATCATCATTAGGAGCACATTGAAGCACGGAACCATGGAATCATAGAATGGCTTGGGTTGAAAGGGACATTGAAGAACATTTAATTCCAAATCCATGCCGTGGGCAGGGACACCTCCCACTAGACCAGGTTTCTGGCTCTTTGGACTCACCCAGGTTTATTGATTTGAAAATACACCCCATTTTAGAGAGTTTAGGTTCACATCAACACTTTTTTCGAAGAGGAACAACTTTGCATCTCAACATACTGCAGTGTAGGATGCATTTGTTCTTCTGCTAAATCACTAATATTAGTATCATTAATATTGGTATCCCCACTTACATTTAAAAACTGAAGCACAGAGATTAAGCAAATTAATCACAGTCACCAAGGACTGTCTGCATCTCAGGGAGGGAAGAAGCAATAGAAAAAAATTATTAAACTACTTCTTTATGAGGAGTCAGTAAATCCTTGGGGATTTTGATGTAGAAGGCAAAGAAAATTTGAAGCTTGATCATACTTTAGGTAGCAGTAGGAAATGTATACTTTGCTCTAGATCCCATTCCATAAAGGTAAATCTCAGCACAATGCATCCAGCTAAGAAATGGACCCTAACCACAACTCTGAGTAAAGTAATTCCCAGCTTGATTAAGGAGAAGGAAAAGATAGAGTATATTTTTTAAAACTAATCTAAAATCTAGGTAGGAAAAAAAATGGTTTTAATTTTACATCTCTCTAGGTACTTGTAAAGTGATTGTTATTGAATTGTTCACATAGTTGTGTTGTTGACCATTTTTTCTTTATTTAGTTTTGCCTTGGCTGTTGTGCTGTTTTAGTGGTAACTGGGAGGGTCTGATGAGGCAGCTGAGGGACTAAACCACTCTCACCCTGGTTACTGCTTTACCCTTTCTCCAGAATCTCAGTACAAGAGGTGAAGTCAGACTTCATCCTGCCAGTAAGATGTCTGGAATGGTTTCAAACTTTGGGGACAGAGGGTCTAACTGTGGAAGTGAGGCACTGATGAGTAGCATTGTCCAAAGGGAGGAGTGTCCTTGAGCCATAGGAATTTTCAGTGGTATTACAATATTTACATCTTCTGAATGTCACAGAGCTTACAGCAACTGCAGCAAGAAATGAAGTCCAGTCAAGATCTCTTGCTGAAGCTCCTGCAGAAATTTTGTTTTCACTAAACTTAAACTTCTTTATTTCATTTGGTGCATGGCATTTTATGATATTTAAAAGCATTTAAACAGAGAAATTAAATCCTTTCTAGGTCCATTCTCCTGTGAGGTCACTCCATGCACAATTTCTTCTCTAACCAGATTGTGTAGAAATGCTGACAGAGGATTATTACTGCCTGCTGGGTCTTTCTGTCTTGAAAAGTATTCAGGGTAGAATTCTTCTTTTAAGTAACAGATCCCTATCATAATAAATAGTCTAATTTAGAAAGCTGGGCTTTATAGAAAAATATCTAACCAAGTGCAATGAGAGCTCAGCCAGCTGAGCCATCATCTTTAGTGACAGGGAACTCATGGAACTCTCCAGTGCTGCACAAGGGATTTCATTATTGCTAGATTTTAGCACTTCTGATAAACACAGAAAATGAACTTAAATCTGTCACAAATATCATCAACGAATTCAGTTATATTTAATAGAAATTTTGATTTCCTTAAAAATATTTCTGCCAGACCATGGCCACTTTGCCATAGGCCTGAACACCTCAATGACTTCCAGCTTCTAAATTTTGGTATATCCCTATTACAATATGAACCTCATTTAAAAATAACAGTTCATCATGGGCCACTCCTGTTAAATATATAGACCATTCCTTCATGTGTACTCTGAGTAATTGCATTTATTTCTGCTCGCATGAGCATCTCTGAAAGCCTTTTACATAATTCTGGGAATTTCTAATGAGACCAAAACATAAAAGGTCTCCTCACTGCATTTTGGTGGAGCCTGGCAGACAGCAGCCCCATGATTTTTTGAGGCTGAGGAACAGTGAGGAGAGAGGCAAACATTTGATTCTGTCTGGAGTTGGCTGTATAATTGCATTTCAGAAAAGCTCAGTATCAGCCTAACACTGCTCCCATGAAATTCTGCCAACTTCTCAAGCACAGCCACAGCTGTAGATGCTTCTGCCAGAAGAAAATGGTGTCATGATGTAGCAGTCACAGCTGTAGTTCCTCTCTTGCCTTCCAATATCCTAAGAAACACTGACCTATAAATTAGATTAACACCAACCTGCTGGAAACACGGATTAAAGGTGGTGGTTCACGTGCTCTTTTGGTCTTCTTTCTGATATGTTCCCTCTTCAGTTAATTCATTCCACAGTCCTTGACAGCCCCCCTCACCCTATCCTTTCCAATCCACCTCGAAATAAATGAGCCAGACTATACACAGAAGCCCAAACATAAGCAAGCAACTATGGGAACTGAATTAAATCACATGGAGATCATTTACTTACACATCACATCCCTTTGGCACATCCTTGATCTTTCAGCAGTTTCTGTCTCTCGTTTTGCAGGCTCTCAAGGCAAAAACTGTTATCCCTGTTTACACAGAGACCACCATAGTGGGACCTTGATCTTGATTTAAATTAAAAATAATTAATTCTAACAAGAATTTGTCATCTTTGTTTTGAATCTTATCCAATTTTGGATCTTTCATATTGAAAAGACCTTTCCTGAGCTTCCCCATAAGCATCCCTGGGTAGAAGCCCAGGATGAGCCCTGGAGATGAGCCAAAGGCCTGCTAATCCAGACACAAACAGGTTTCCAACTGAACTGTAATGACACCTCTTTGTATTCAAGGTTCACTTGCTACAGCTCATTTTAAGGTTGAATTTTACAATTTTTCACACCTCGAAACTCTTCTTGTTCAAAGGAACAGAAATATTAAATAGCACCCCCCTGCACTGAAATAGAGCTGAGCATGGGGAATGTTTCAATGGATGTGATTAATAATCACTGCACACCTCATTAAGGGAGATTTACATGTGAGTTAATGTATATGGTTTGCAAATTGTACATAAAGTTGGAATCCTGCTTAGTTTTCTGCTGTGCTTAGCAATGAATTAAAATACTTTTCGCTGTTTCTCATTTAAGCCTTTTAATGAACATTGTAAGCAAGAACTGCACATATGGAAACTGCTATTTATTGATGGGAGTTTAAGTGACATATAGAAGACAAGATAACGAATTCAGATCAAGACTTAATTTATTATATACTCATTTATGCTAAAAGCATAGGATGGATTTGTGACTCTGATCAGAACACTTTATCACCTGGATTTGATAATCCAGTAACATCCAAAAGAATAAGGTACTAGTGAGACTCAAGAAAGGAAAAGGTTTTTATCAAGTGTAGATTCTGGAGTCCAGCAAAATAATCTATATTTGAATCATTATAGAAACAATAAGTTTGGTCATTTGCTGCTTTCTGGCAAAGAGGGAGCAATTGTGGATTCTTCACAGAAAAGCAAAAAAATGGTTAAATAAAGTAAATGGTTAAGTAAAGTAAATAGAAGGTGTGAAAAATAAAGTAAATGGTTAAGTAAAGTAAATAGAAGGTGTGAAAGAATACATGTCCAAAAAATGACCAGTGCCTTTGTAAGTCTGAACAAATGAAGAGAGTGAAGGAGTGTTTGAAGGGAGTGGGACAAATTTCTGGAGTTTTATCCATGAGGCAAGTGTATAATGATATCAGTTGTGGGGAAAACTTTTACCTTTCAGTGACAAGATCCATTTGTCTACACAATCTGAAGTTTCTGAACTGCAGGATTCCAGACATAACAAGCAATAAGCAAAAAAAGTTCATTCTTCACTTTCTCCACTGAAATTATTCACTGTAACAACCAATGTCCCCTTCCTGGAACAGATGGAAAATCACCTGGGAAAAGCTTTGTGGGGATTTATTTCCCTTTCAAAGGGACATAGTCACTCTGATCATGAATATTTTTCATACATCCCCAAAGTCTAATGGGACACCATCTTTCACTCTGACTGTAGAGCAGGTGTTGGGGTTAACTTGGTTTCAAACATAGTAAAGAGAGTGCTGCATCTTGGCTGAAGTAGCTCATTTTCAGTTGCTACCCCAGGGACAAGTTCCAGCTGAGTAAAGCAGGGCTAACCTCTACCTTGATAGCTACCAGGTCAAATCCTGTCAAATTCCTACACTAATAATTCCTATTTGGAAATAACTCCAGCTGGTGACCCTGTGGTGCAGAGCACAACACCTCTGTTCCTCCCTTGGCCACTGAGATTTCCACCTAGACTGCTTATCTTGATGTAACAGCACACCTTTACTGCAATGAAGAGAGAGCTTCAGAGCAAAGGGAATGAACCCATCTGCTGACAGGGGGATATTTTTAACAGTGTTGTTAGTGCAGGATTTGCTGACATTTGTTTACTTCAGAAAAGGGATGGGAAGGCAGAGCGGGAGGCGACATTGGCCTTTTGCTTCTGTTTGCTGGGAGTGAAGGAAACACAGGGACTGACTCAGCAGTTTGAAAAACAGGTACTAAATCTCCCTTTCCCTTCCCAAAATACTCCATTCCTGCACTGCACAGGAACGTGGAGGAAGGCTGCTCCACTGCCCTTGCCAAGCCCAGGACACATTTGGATCACTGCAGCACCAGGGCTCTGGCTCAGGCTGTCCCAGCAGTGGGGCTGCTCAGGCTGGGAAGGATCCTCACATCCTCACATCCCCACATCCTCACATCCTCACATCCTCACATCCATCCTCACATCCAGCTGCTCAGTGTGGCAGCTGATGCAGCAGTGTGGCTGCTGCCCTGCCCTGCTCTGTGAAACACAAACTGAGCTGCTCACACTGCAGCAGCCCTCTCCCACATTCCCAGCATGTCCCCATAAATTTAGCCAGGTTGCCAGCACAAGATGTGTAAGTTCCATATGTACTATTTATCAGACAGCAGTGACAGGGAATGCTGTAGATGCAGGAGTTCATTCAGACAAGCTACCAAATGGTTATAAATGTGCTCAGCACTCCTCTGCATGGCCAAGAGCCTTTCCTTGGACCTAATGGTTTCCTCTCATTAGACAAGGGGTTAAAGGCAAAATGAACCACAGAGAGAAGAAATTACTTATCTGATGATGGGAATAAAATCATTCTCCTTAAATTTCTTTATGCAGTTTTATTGAGAAATGAAAACTGCAGAACATATGGATGGTTTGCCTGCTGCTCCACAGCTCACAGCTACACTTGTATCAAATTGGTTCAAACCCCCGTAACACTAATATGGACCATTCAGGAACTTGCACACATTCATGGAGGAAAATTGCATGGAAAGGGTCATCAAAGTCAGACATAACATATTTAGGTGCATGAATCAATGAGCTAAGAAGCAGCAGAAGCCTGACGGAGTGTTCTGGGAGTGTATGACTTGATGCTTGACCTGTTGAAATCCCCATTTTTTAAGCACTTGCCATTGGTTGCTATCAGAAATAGGATGCTGAGCTAGATAAACCCTTTGGTCTGAGTCAGTCTGAATGTTTTTGTGTTCCTTTGTATTCACGAGGCTGACTGCATTAAAATCCAAGTTCACAAGGAGCATGAATTAAAGTTGTGCAGCTCTTCAGAGCCTTAAATCTGGCATTTAAGTTTTTGACTTTACCAATTTTAGTATTGTAGCAATATCATTTAGAAACCTGTCTTTGAATTGATACAAAATACTTGCCCCTTTCACTGCCTGGTCTCAGGTCCCATTTACCCTTGGCACCAGTGCACAGCAGTGATTAAAAATTGATTATTTTGCCGTGGGACGATACAGCAGTGCATGCATCGATTCCCTCATGCACTATATATATGAATAAACAACATCACCTCTGTGAGATTGTTGTGGCTATTATGCCAATTTTATGGCAGGGAAATTGAGTCAAAAAGAAATCTAGTTTTAATATATCCAGCTTTAAACTACCTAGTTCTGATCTATCAGAAGGATCCATCAGCAAGCTCATGGCATTGACCAGCATTGCTGTTCTCATGTAGCAGAGGATTTTTATTGCTCCTTATATGCTTAAAACCTGATACCAATGAATCAATACATGTATATGTCTTACTCTGGGAATTCATACCTTGGGTGTCGGACCAAGACACAGAAGAAGTAGACCACGCAATGTCATAGACATTTTTTAAAATATGTTGCTTTCACAGTTTTTAAAATAGCACCTGACTGCTGCTTTTCCTGCAAGGCCTAGGCTCCTTCCCTCATTGTTTTACAGCCTTTCCAAGAATCAGAGCTGTCACCAAGGAAGGACTTCTTCCCTACATGGCTCTGATTCACTCCCCAAATCACTGACCAGAGGACTCCATGACGAGATGGAATCAGACCAGAAAGCTCTTTCTCACTTTTGTAGGGCATGGCCTCACCTCCAAGCTGCTTCTCATAAACTCTGCTGGAATGGTTGTAAATAAAGCACAAGAGGAGCTTTTGTTTCATGGCAAAACTCCCTCAGCCATCTGATATGGTCGGTGTTGCCATCAAAAACATGAGTGAGTTGGCTTGTGCAGGACTTAAAAAAAGCCTCTTGGAGTTAGCAGCATTTAGCAGCTCATTAATGTATCTGAAACCTGACCTTTAGCAGTCCATCCCAGGGGGAGGATCATTAAGCTTTTCACTTAATTATTATTCTGGCTAAACTCAGCCTGAAAATTTAAGGCTAAGCTATAGTCTTGGAACACTATATGAGACACCCTTCTGTCTTGGGGAGAGTTGTTCTTGCTTGGAATACCAGGAGCAGTGAGTCAGCTGGCTGCCCTCCCTTTTCCCATTATTATTTTGAATATCCATATTTTCAGATGGGAAAAATCTTGAACAAGAAATTAGTTTGAACATGTGTTTTCCTAGCACATCAAGGAGTCTGGAGAAGTAGTGCTTTATCTGAGGAATCTTCTGTTGCACATATGTCCCTATGGAGGTCATTGGAGATTCCTAATCTGCATTCATTCTAATGAATTAATTATTTCTAGGGTTAATTTTCTGTCACAGAGTCCAGCTGGTGCAATATAAGCATGTAAACCATGGTATGTTACTCCTTTGGCCTTTAGAACAGAGTGGCCACGCACAAACCTTAATTTGCACCTGGGAATTTTTTGGGAAAGTGCCATGGACAGAGTAAAAGCATGTCAGGGAGCATGCAAAAAATTTAATATTGTATAGGCAGTCACAGCCCTGGCTCTGTTCTGTTTTCTAACAAAGGCTATGGCCAAAGGGTGATGCTGTTCTGCCACTGCATGTGCAAAAAATCACATTGATGTTGAATTTCTGAGTTCTGTTGAGATATCCAGCTTCCACGCTCATATCTATAAACTTGTGGGGTCTACAAACTTAATCCCTTTGTAGACATGATGAAAAGCACAGTGTGCTGATTCAGTTTATCACATTTTTATAGCAATGACTTCACTGGTTGAAAGCACCTTCAGCTGGTGGGAGGGCCAGGGGCTGCTTTGCTTTATAGGGTGATGGGCACAACAGTGTGACCCCACTGCTTTAGGATCAAATCCTCAGCTGTTTGTAACCCATCACTGTGTACATACATTAATTTCTCTGACCAGTAAAACCAGCATGGTAATGGGAACTGGGGAGAGGATCTCTGCCTCTCTTTCCATTTTGACATGCTGCTCCAGATATCCTTCCCCTCTAAAAATTCTGATTAACCCTTACAAGAAGCCCAACACTGTGAAAGAGAAAAGGAAGAATGAGGAAACTGCTGGAACAAACTCCTTTAAACCCTTAGTTTTTAGTGCTTTTGATAACTTTATAGTGTTGCATTGTCAGTCACTGCAGTGGGGGTAAGGCAGAGATGACCCAAACCCAGACCACAGATCTCATTCAATAGCTTGGTCCATGTCACTGAGAGATGCAAAAAATCTGGAAAGAAACAGCCTTATAAGTTTGTTACCAAAAGATGGTTTTGCTTGTGAAGCTCAGAAGAAAGAAAATTATAATCCATGCCAGAAGCAAGGTGCTGACTGTTCCCAATGAATCACTGATCTTATGGAATGCTTCGTTTTATTACCTTTATGCCAGCAAAGCTTTGTGAGAAACACTTCACGATGTGCTCTCAATACCTTGAATTTACTCAGAAAGGCAAATAGTAATAAATATAAAATGAACTGTATTTGTAAATCACTGCAGTTTAAGTGTGGGACAGAATGCAAAGTTATGCTTTGTTTTAGAAAGAGATTTTAAGATTGCTTGCCTCCTACAGGAACCTATATATCAGTTTATTTTAGTTGATTGCTTCTGAGAATGTTGCCCATTCATCCCAGCGATGACATAGCAAATTGCTCTTTCCCTTCAGTTTTAAAGAACTAAAAATGATTTTAGATATTGTCATGAGTTATCATTATAAGGCTGAGCCAGAAATTTGTACCGTTTCAGTCTATATCTCTCAAGCTGATAAATGGTTGTTATAATGGTGTTTTCATTCATAAGGCTCCAACTGCACAGTACAAGCTTAAAAGATTGCTAAATACAAATCAGAACACTCTGGCAAAATATAAAAATGTTTCAGCAAGGAATATTAAAATTCCTTTTATTACAACAGTTTTGTCTGTGGGCTGTAAAATATCCCCTGAGTGGAAAGTGAAAGGTGCCCCTGCCCATGTCAGGGGGTTGGAACCAGGTGATTTTTAAGGTCCCTTCCAACCCAAACTATTCTATGGTTCTATGATTCTGAAATGTATTTTTCAAGAAAAGCAGTAATGAAAACAGAAAATGTTCCCATAAAATGTTCCCACTAAAATATTGCTACACAATCTGCATGTTTGTAACCTCTTTTTGGATTTAATGCTGTTATTTCATATGGAATGCTAATGATAAGATTATTTAATTTTAAATGGGAAGATGAAAGCTTCACATAGCCATGGACATGGAGGTCTGCTGCTTTAGCACCAGATCACTGCAGTCCTGTGCTGTTGTCTCAGGCAGAAATGTTGCTCATTTCAAAGAACCTCAGCCTTCTCCTTGCCTGTTACCAGTCTGCCAGCATTTTTTATCAGGGTGTTATGCCTTCTTTGACCTTCTTTTCCTGGCCAACATACCTGTAGAAGCCCTTCTTGTTACTCCTTGTGTCACTAGCCAAGTTCAGCTCCAGGTTACATTGGTTTTCCTCACCCCATCCTTACACAACCGTGTCCTATAATCTTTCCAGGATACCTGTACCTGCTTCCACTGCCTGAACATTTTCTTCTTGCCTTTCAGTTTGACCCTACTCAGCCATGCTGGTCTCTTGCCTTCCTTTCCTGATTTTCTGTTCCTGGGGTTTGCCAGGTCTTGTGCTCTGTGGAAGATCCTTAAGGATCCTCTAGCTCTGTTCTGCTCCCTAGTCCTTAAGGACAATTTCTTGCAGGGTCATATGGACCAGCTCCTTGAAGAGATGGAAGTTTATTTTCCTAAACTTCAGGGGCTTATCTTGACTCATAACCTGACACACATCTCCTCCATCTCTGCTTCCTCCCCTGCCTCTTCTAAACAGCCTGTAGGCATCAATAGCCATGCTCTGGTCAGGGGATTCATCCCACCAACTTCCAGGAAAGGCTACTGGATCACAGCTTTCTAGGAGTGTGGTGGCTTCTAGTTTCTCCATTTTGTTTTTTGTGCTGGGTGTACAGGCATTCATGTAAAAGCACTTCAGCTGATCTTCCTAGAGGAACACCTCTTAATTCCTTAGAGATAGTTCCCTGATATTTACCTTTTGCCTTCTGTTACATCTGGGGACTCTGGCTTGTTTCTGTAAGACTTCAGATTTTCTGTAAGTGTTCTCCAGTGTACTCAGCTTATCTCAGAGCAAAGGGCTCTGGATAGCACTGAATCCCTCTAACCCTGGCTTGCCATCTCACAGCTTGTCATGTGCAGGGCAAGATATCCCCTTTGCCCTTCAAATCTCAGACAACCTAACTTGTCTGTCTGAAAATCTACAGGTGTCTGTCTCTTCCCATTGACCCAGAGGAAGCTCAAGGAGACAGAGCTTCAGATGCCAACTCAGGTATGCCAGGTGGGATCAATCCAGGTGTGTGCAAATAAAGACCACAGTTATCTCTGAGGAATTGGCTCCTTTGGTGAGGTAGGGATTTGTACTGGATCCAAGGAGGTGGCTGGCAAAGCTGCATTTCCACATCATGAAGTGATCAAGCAGATGGTCACATTTTGGCTGCGGTGTGTTGGGGCTGTCTCCATGGAGTGCTCTGAGACAATATGTGCCCATATAGATGGAAAGATGTTGTGGAATTATTATGACTGTTACGAGGTCTGCCTTCTGCACGCCAACAGCAGCTACAAGAGATGCCCTTGCACAGTAAAGAGAGCAATATCTGATTAGCTGGGAATAAAACCGTGGCATCAGCAGATCATACAAATGTTATGGTTGCAAACTGCCAAGAAGCCTGTTGTCAATTAATTTTCTCACCAACCATTCTGCAGAAAATTCTTCTTTGTCTTTTTCACTAACAGAGTGATGATGGCAGATTTCATTACTTCTGGAACAGCAGACTGGGAGGTGGTGTGTCCAGGCAGATTTGTCAGCAGCCCAGATGAAGGCAGGGTGTCTCCTCTTTGTCTGCTTTCTGAGCTCTCAGGTATGTACTAAGTAGAACAAACCCCAAAATGCTCATCCTCCTATTGACCTTTTTTTTCTCCTTTTTTCTTTTAGCATAGGTGGTTGACAGACCTTTCTCAATTTGTTTTTGCAGATTTGTTTGTTCAGGTGTAATTTTCTACTTCTCCAGGGTCCAATCCCTAATGGAAGGGTGTCCCCTGGCACTTGGTGACTACCCCTGATTCTTGCAGCTTGTCAGAAAACCCAATCCAGCCTTGCTGTGAATGATCTCACTTCTTCTGTGACCCCTATTTTTGACTCCAAGAGCAAAAAAAATTAATGCTGGTCAGTTAGCCCTAAACAGAAGGCAAATTTCTGATGGAAATCACAAGTTTTCATTCGAAGCAAGCAGCAATTTTAAGCTCTTGGATCACAAGGATGAAGAATCTAAACTAAAAAATAAGGGTATGGAAGATACTTAATTCAAGGGTCCTGTTTAGCCTATTCTCTCAAGTTTCTTATTCACACTTTCACACCACAAACACTAGTCCTTGGAACAGGGCTTGGAGAGACTCTAACCTGCACAGGCACAATTTGACTTGAGTATTGACTCGAAGAAACAGATAATCAAAATTATATAACTGCAAATATTTTTATTGTAGTTATATGCATCAATTTCTATCACTGCTCTTCATGTCTCCTTCCCATCTACCTCTTTTTTTTATATTAAAATGAAGCAATTTCTTTAGCCTTGTTGGTAAGTATTAAGCATCCAAAGGTATATCTTAGTCCTATTTGAGAGTAGATCCAGAACAATGAGGAATCTTGGTGGGATTTTCTTTTATCTTTGTTCTTTCAGGACTGAATTGTTACCATTACATCTCCCTTTAGAATCACAGAATCGTTAAGGCTGGGAAGGACTTTTCAGATCATCAAGTTAACTCAGCACTGCAATGTCCACCACTAAACCATATCTCTAACACTGCATCCACACACTTTTGAATACTTTTGGGGATCATGACCCCACCATTTCCCTTGGCAGCCTGTTCCAATGCCTTTCAGTGAAGAAATTTTCCCTGATATCCAGTCTGAACTTCCACCTGTGAAACTTGAAGCTGTTTTCTCTTGCCTTATTGCTGAGCTCTGTGGCTGCCCCTCCTGTCAGGGAGTTGAGCAGAGCCAGAAGGTTCCCCTGAGCCTCCTTTTGTCCAGGCTGAGCCCCCCCAGCTCCCTCAGCTGCTCCTCACCAGACTTGTGCTCCAGACCCTTCCCCAGCTCCATTCCCTTCTCTGGACACTCTCCCGCCCCTCAATGCCTTTCTTGTCATGAGGAGCCCAAAACCAACCCCGGGATTTGAGGTGTGGCCTCAGCAGAGCCCAGCACAGGGGACAGTCACTGTCCTGGTCCTGCTGGCCACACTATTGCTGGTACAAGTTGCTGTCTTGCACCATAAAGTTTGTTTTTGATTTGCAATAAATGTACAGAGTACAAATGTGCCAAGCAAATTTTTTTTTTTTTTTGGTAGAAACACATAATTCTTTCCTTTCCTGTTCTTAGGAGTTGGCTTTAAAAGTGCCTTTAAATGCCTAAACCGAGTGAGATGAGACAAAGAAAGAGAGCAGAGAATGTCTCATTTGGGGATTATGTCATTCATCTGGGACTAAATCCAGTGACATCTCAAATCAATCACTGATTTAATAAATATTACCAGGACAGAATAACAGTGCCTGGATAGGCGCTGCCTCCCCCAGAGTTCTTCTGCTGCATGGTGATGCAAAGACTGCTGGACTGTGAAGCAAGTGGGCACTAATTCTCTCAGGTAGACAGGGAATTAACCCTGGAACTGGATCTAAGCAAGCGTGGGAGCTCTTTCCATTGATCTAATGACAGGAAGGAGATACTTTTCACTATTTGTTAATGTAGGAGTTTTTTTAATTTCCTTTGCTGTTTTTTTCCCCAAGACTCTAAGAAAGGGATTCAGGCCAAATTGAACATTTTATGTCAAAGCCATTCTCTTTTTCTTCTTGACTTTTTCTGGGAAGAAAAGGATGGAGAGTTGGATGCAAGTTTTTCAAACTTAAGATGCTCCAATTTGAACCTGAATTTTACAAATGCATTAAGAACTTTTCCTATAGAAAACCTCTAGGTGCTTAAATGTAAGACGGTAGACCTCAGAAATGGAAAAGAACTTCAAAGAAATATTTAGAGAACTGTGAGAAGAACCTAGACATTTCTTAGTAAGAGAACAGCCTTAGTAAACCCTTCCACATGAATTCTAAGTACTTTAGTGCACACTCTCCTATTCCAATGTCTGACATGCTCATCTTATTCACGTTCATTTTTCAGTCCATAATTAAGATAAACAGGAAGGAACCAGCCCAGTGGTCCCTCAGTTCCTACCCCAGCTGATTTGTCTGCAAGGCTGAATATGATATGTCCTGATATTTGTTCTTTAGTCTTCAAAGGCACCAAGAGAAGGATAGGCACCTGAGCTTCCTCTTTAGACTAAGAAATGATTAATTGGATTGTAAAATAGGTGAGATGGATTTTTCTCTGGGGACATCCACTTCACATCAGAGATTGTTGAAGGAGTCTAGAAGCTTAATTTTCAGGCTGATAACTCTAGGTAAGATGACATTTTAGTCACTCTTAACATTACAGAGGTAATTAAAAATGTATGTAGATATCTAAACTGACTGATAGACATCTAAGTAATTTCTCCTTCTACCTCAATTTCAAAAATCCCACTATGTATGGATGTGTATACATATTGACATTTGACAGTTTTCCCTTAGAAACTTTTGAAATTTTATCACACTGAACTTCACAAATGCCATCTTAACAATTTTCTTGAGAATTTCTTTAAACTAAAACTGCTGAAGAAGCACTGACAGGCAGAGAAAGATGAGTGCACCAAGCTAATTTAGTATTTAAGAATCTTTTTATCTCCTTAAAAATTTACTGCAAGCTAACCTATAATTTGCTGCAGGTTTCATGTAATAAAATATGATTGGAAGACCACATTGAAAAGTCCACCATGATAATTCTGAGGTGGGAAAAAACCTGAACATTTATCTTATAATATCTTTAACAGAAAAGCACTAAGAGTGAGGCTTTGGGCTTTCACAAATTCTAATCAATAAGTTTCATATTAAATCCTAAGGATTTCGGTTCTGCATGAGTCATTTTACTGAACAGCTCTTTTTGCTCTAAATGGGGCTTTTGATTGTTGTGGTTTTTTTTCTGTAAATCAAGAAATTTTGTGTTTTCTTCTGTACCTCCTTGACATCAGTATAGTTTAATGATTATGTCATTCTGAATACCTGTGTAGGTGTTGGGGAAATCAGGCTGATAACATCAATGATTGACTGCATCACTGATTAACTGGGAAACATTACCATGATAGACACAGGTGCAGATTCAAGAATGTGGAATGCCTCAAGGACATGAGTAATTTCTCATGGTGGCAATACTTCCATCACAAATTCTGGTACGAGTGTCTCATTTTGTTCTTGCCAAGGTATGCAATTACTGCAGGGTGTCAATTAAAAATATGACATTTTCCTGGGAAATGTGCCACGCATTAAACAGAGGCATTTGACACATGCAAGACATAAAAAGCATATGAAGACAGACTAATGATCTGGCATCCATTATTTATGGGAAAATGAAAATATAAGAATCACTAAAATAAATCAACTTATATGTCTTTGTAGTCAATTTTGTGCTTCTTCATCAGGGAAGGATATCACACTGATTGGATGCGACCTGTTCTTGACAAATCCATGTTAACTCTTTCTTATCACTTTATTATCCTGCCAGTGTTTGCAAACTGGTTGTTCAACAACCTTCTTCTCTGTCTTTGTGGCTTTCTCAGTGAGGCTGGAAAGCCTATGAGTTTCTGCATCCTTCTGGTTAGGCTGCTATTTAAAGATAAGTATTATGTTTCCCTAGTCCCATCCTCTGGGCCCTGTGTCCACAAGTTCTAAGGAAATAATTGCTAAAGTTCACAAGATTATTTCACATAGTCTCTGGAAGCTTTGGAAAATAACTTTCATTAGGCTCTGCTGGTTTGGAGACATTTTCTTACGTGACAACATCAAATATGACTCTTAGAAAATTCATACTCTTAGAAAATTGTACTGAGTCCTGAAAGTGGTATGGATTTGTGGAAAAGTGGAATACATTTGATCAAGTGACAAGCTCTCTTGACTGTGTTTGTTTACTAGTGATGGAATCCAGTGGTGGAAATGCAGACGTTCACTAATATTTTGGACACTTTAATACATGTTTTTTTACTTCCTTTTCTTTTGGCAGCTGGAAGCTAGACAGAATATATCCCAGGGCCTCTTAAACTGCACAAGTTACTTGCAGTAAGCAGCTGAATCCCAGCTTTGACCTCAGTTGATACAATGGGAACCAAGAATTCCTTATCTTGAATCAAGTTGTTTAAGCAACTGAATCACTTCTGTTGCACAAGACGCACACTCACACCTCTGTAGTTCCAGAGTAATGGTCACATTTCCTTTTTTTTAACATTTTCAAATATAATTTTTACTGTAATTCTATTTCTCTATAAAGAAAACTTATATTTTGCAATAATCCTACTCTATGACTAAAAAATCATGGTGATGTTTGTCAAAACCAGGTGGTAACAATGCCCCAATCTGGATTTTAATCTCCTTGGCACTCTCCTTGAAAGTCCATTTTTTTCAGATTGATCAAGGTATTTAGTTCATGTTATTGCTGGTGACATTCTTATTCCACCTATTCCCACCAAGACTGAGTGTGAGTTGTCAGGACACACCCATTGCTAGACTGAACCTCTCAATGCTCATCTACCAATGTGCAATACTGTAGAACTCCAGATTTATCCTCTTCTTGACTTAAAAAATAAACTCTAACTGTAGCTGTGTGTTGTTTTGATTGATTCATGTCATACATAAAGAGATCAAAAGTAAATCACATAGTCATTTTCTGTCCTTCCGGCCTGCTTTGATTTCAGTTTTTTGACAGTGATCACTTAAATGCCCATTTCCCCATGGCTGTATCTCCTATATTCATATCTACTCTGATTATCCAGCACATTTTCCCTTTTATCAGCACCAGCTGTCAGTCATTCTCACTATATTATCACCTCCCTTTGTAGCTCCCAACTATCTTCTTATATTTTATTGAAAATGGAGACAAGATAACTCAGGGCTGAATCCAACACACACTGAGGTATTTTTTTGCCACTCTCTCTACTGAAATGTGCTGCAGGTTACTGAAGCCCAGGTTTTTAAAGCTGTGCTATGCAGTCATTTTCAGGGGGTACCTCTGTATCATTAGATTTAAAAATGCCCTGGAATGGACACCCCAAAACTATTTGCCATATTTCTGATAGGCAAAGAGGTTTGATCTGAGCCAAGTAACATACTCATAAATAGTTCCCAGGCACAGCTGAGGATGAATGATAGGCCAGGAGCTGCTCCCAATAGGAAATTTGGATATGGCTGCTCTCTTTTGAAGGCTTGGAGAATAGAAACACATGGATGTTTGTCAGATAATGCCAGCTGGCCTCCAGGATAAAGAATAAACAGTGGCACAGTCTTGCTAACTGCCATGGATACAGCCATTGCTTCCAGAGAGGGAAGATGAATAAAACTCTCAGAGAATGGGAATCCAAGCTACAAATTATTGTAATTTTTTTTTTTTTTTTTTTTTGCTTCCTTGCTACATATAGATTCTACATGGGATTGAATTGACTCCATTTTCTTCCCTGGAATTTCATGCATTTACAAAACATGTGGAGTGAGGTCACCTGAACACATGTAACTCTGAGCTGTTCAGACACTCTTTTTATCCACAAAAGAGGAATGCTTTCATTTCAGTCTAATAAGACTCCTGAATCAGGACAGATGATTTATGACTCAACAGTGCACATTTCATCCCATTGCCTACCAAAGGAAGCTACAATGACCTGCTGAGGGAACCATCTCAGACTGTTGTACTGTGTGTAGCTCATCCTTTATTTCTTCTGGCTTTCTTGAATTTCAGAATTTCTGTTTTGCCTTCTAATTTATTTTTTTTACAAAGCTTTTTCTGCTCAGCAAGAGTTATTTGACATCATAACACGGAAACCAAGAGACTGAAACAAAACAAGCTCAGGATAAGTCTGCTGTCTTTCAGGATTTCTGTGATAATAAATTATTTATACTGTCTAATTTTTTTTTAGTCTTCATTAAAAAAAGTCATTCATCCAGTTACCTTATTTCTTTCCTGTTTTTTTTTTTAGTTTGCAGTTTGCATAGGAATTATTATCAATGTACATCTTATCTATTCACCTTCAGGAACTTCCCACTAACATTTTACTATCTTAATGTTTTTATGTTTCAAAGCCTGCCTAACAATCCTACAGTCTTCCCAAATTACTCTTTTCAGTAGATAAGAACCAAAAGCTATAACATAAACTTCTCCTCGGAGTAGTAAATCCAATCATGTATTAATAAACACTCACTCTCAATTCACTCCTTGCCTTTAAACTCTGGAATATTTCTCCCCTATTAGTCAACAGAGACTCCCAAGCTATCCCAATTCAATTGCTTGTTCAGACTGTCAGAATAAATAATTAATGCAGTTCAGTAATCCTGCACCTTTTTTCTCCCCATGACTGATTGGTAGAGGTGTCTTATGAATAAAAAAAGCCTCCTATTTTACCTAAATCTTCTAAGGTGCAGAGAAACTTAACCCTCACCTATCAGTGGGCTAAGATATCCAAACACATTTGAGGTTCTCTTTTTTTTAAATATTCAATTATTTTTCCTGAACTGAGAGTCATTTCCCCTCTGACTTGAAGGTCTAGACAAGATGTTTGTTTTATTCATGGGTTTTGCCTTCATGTTGCTGGATATGGGCAAACCATAAACATCTTTGCTGATACACTACCCCTTGGCAGAATTTTAAAAAAGACAAATTAACTCTTCTTCAGGGAGACTGCAATATTCTGCAATGGATGGAGTTTCCTGTTATACTTAAAAATGGATGGGGGGGATACAAATCTCCTTTAATACCATGCTTTCTTTCCTCTTGTTCATTAATCCCATTTTCTCACCTTTTTCTCCTCCCTTGTCGGTCCTGATTCTCTTTCATTGTGTTGCTAATGGACTTTGTAAATTGTTTTATACAGATATCATGGTCTGGCAATGAAGTCCTGTGTAACTCCTGCAGAGTGAGGGGGGTCCCAGACAGCCCCACAGGTCCTCTCCAGTTCTCCAACATCAGGTGCTTGTCCGGAGCAGAAGCACCATACGAAGTTCTCTCCCTGACAGGTGAAACTTTCCAACTCACACATTGCAACACTTATCAGCTTGGCATTAGGAGTCCTGGAATGTTTTCATTCCCAGACCTGGCACCAGACTGAATAATTCAAATTACTGAACTGTTTGGGATTGTCCAACCGTTGGAAGCAATTCACAGAAATAAAAGCTTTCTCCCTGGAAGAGCCTACTTGGAGTTTGAGCTTCCTTGTCAGGGCTACCATGACATACTTGACATAGGAGAGGGACTTAGGTGCTCTCTATGTGTAGATTTGCTGTTTAGGAAGAGGAAAATACACAAGATGAACATTTGACAATGACTAGAGAAAACTCCAGGAGCAGAAGCAGATAAAGTAAATAAGAAGTTAATACTGAGAGAAGTAGTTGTCAAGTAGGAAGTACAAGTAGAGGTGGGTGGGTTTTTCATCTTGTTGTGTTCTCTTTTATGCTACATTAAAAAGTTGTGGAGGCAAGAACTGGATCTTCTGTTCCAGAAAACTGGAATGATCCAAAGGCTCACTGGTTTTTGGGACTACCTGAGCATGTTTGGAAGTCACTCCTAACAGCATGAGCAGGCACCAGGTGCCTTAAGTGACATTTCTTTAGCCTATCCACCCACAGGTGATGTTCCCTCTACTGCCTGCCTCTCTCCACTATTGCAGTTCAGAGAAAATTCATACATTTGGCCTTTTTTCTCAAAAGGCAAGAAGGTTCTCCACCTCTTTCCTCCTGCACCTTGCACTTCAGCTTGCCTAATTAATTTTCGTACTGCCACACATTCTTAGAAAGAACACTGTCATTGCAATAAAAAGTTCTTGGGTCAAGATGACAATGCCCCAAGGTGACTTTTTTTCCCAAAGTAGTGTATGCCTTATAATAAAAACAGCATCTGTCTTAGCTGAAGTGTCTGGAAGTCGAGTTTTCAATCAATATTCAGCAAAGCTTTTCTGTCAGGTCAGCAAATGTTGGCAGAGTCTTGTATATATCAGGAAGGACAAAAGAAGTAAATATAAATTGAAAAGTTTAATTCAGAAAACTCAGACTTTGCTTGATTTGTAGCCATGGAAAAGAAAGGATCAAAGAATGCTTTTTTTTATCCTTTCAATCTTTGCAAAGATTAGGTGGAAATGTGAAGGAATATAATTTTTCATATTTTCTGCAAGTCTTTACTTTGATCTAAACCTGAATTTCATCTTGGAGACAAATTTACAGCATCTTAGAGTGGTTGTGTTCTTAAGATGAGTTCAAACCACAAAAGGTTGCACATTTACCAGAGGGGCTGGCATCTGAGAGAAGCAGAGGTGACAAAGGATGTCCTGCCAATTCCAAGGTACAACCCCTGGATACCTGGTGTCACATGAGGCAAGAAAATCTTTCCAGCCTCTCCTGTACTTTTCCCTCTTCCCACTCTATTTGATCAGATTGCCAACATTTTTTTTAAGAGGATATAAAGAAACCCCAAAGCTTTTCTCTTTCAGATATAATGCCAGTAAAACACAGTGCAAGTTTTAATAAAAATGGGTTTGGGAAACACTCAGATTTAATCAACTTTTTGTTTCACTGTGTGTTTCCCCTACAAAACAGATCAAGCTGTATTGGGCAAGAAGGTGTAAAACGGAAATGAAAGCAGGATACCACTCATATAAATTCATTTTTCTTTCTGATGAGGTTATATTCTTTCATGGTGAAGTGTCCTAAATTCAGATAGAACTCAAATTACCATGAAATACCATTTTTAACAATGGGCCATTACCTTTGAAAAGCCATTTGGCAGTAAATGTATTTTACTAAAATATTGTCCAAAGACATCTGTCAGGATTAGAGATACATTAGCATAGGTTCTTTATAGCTCAAGGACGATAATAAATGTTTTCTGAAGAGATTCAAATGCGGGGGAAGGAAGAAATTCTCTTCTCTGACATTAGGCTAAACAAAAATCTAATCTGCAAAAATAGCCAAGAGTATTCAGCAGCAGTGTTGTGGTAGTGGCACCAGCAGTGCTATCAGTTCAGAAATGTGAGGGTGTAGAAGAGCCTGAAGCATGAAGAAATATCAGCCCACTTACTTTTCTTACGCAATTTATCTCCAAACACGTGTAGGTGAACGCGGTAGATGTGTCTCCACAAAATCAGCTGCACACCCACAGCAAATCTCATTCAGAATAAAACTGCACAGTATTTCAAGAAGCTGTGCTTAAAAATAACAGCTCAGGCTATCAGAGTCAGTGAAAAAGAACGAGCTATTTTCCACCAGAAAATTCATATTTTGGTTATGTTTTTCAAAGGAAGCCTTAACTCTTTTATGGTTTCCAGTTTCAGGTAGCTGGAACTTTTAACTAATCTTGGATTGGTTAAAATTTCAGATGTCTAGCAATCAAAATGGGGGTTTTGTTGGTTTGTTTGCCTAAAAACAAGTGTTTGCTGAAAAGCAGAGTCAATTGGGTTTTTTTTTCGTTTTTGTCAAACAAGCATTACCCAAGGGGGAAAAGCATGTTCTCTCACTACGTACTCATAGAAATTCTTTAGCTGAGAATGCTGAATAAATTATTTTCTGCTCAGTGAGGCTTTAGAAAGAAAAAAGGGAGGGAACATAAATGCAAATCCCCCAAACTGCCTTGCTTAAATGCTATAATGAAGCCTGACTTCACGTCACAATTGCTCAGCTTGTGGTCTCAGGGCATCTGGAAGTGCCTGGAAATGGAGATGCCTCTACTGCAGAAATGGATCAGTCCATGGCAAAGATAACATCAAGGGTGGTTGGGAGACATCTTCTCTCTCTTCAGTCAAGGAAAGAGGAATCTAGTTCCAAATGATCATCTCTGCTCTCTCTTTAGGCACTGGGAAAAAAAGGAGACCCTCCAAATAGCTGAAATAGGGACATCTTTTTATTGAGAAATATTAAGAAGTGATTTTATAATTATTAAGGCTTACTTACTTCAAAATAATATCCAAATCCTTGATCATGCTAGATAGTACACAGAATATAGATTATTTTTCCACATTCTCTTCCCTGTAATGGCTGATTTTCTTAAAGAGCTTAATCTCTTAGAAGAGTTTTTGTGGAGACTGATGAGTAGGTAAGATCTGAAATTTAAAAGTATCACAAATCTTTTTGGTTCAGATTCTGAGAAAAAAATAAATTGACATGGTGTATGTTTCAAGAGAGAGCTTTGTAAATGCTTGGATGTGGAACAAAAGTGGCCAATCTCAAGAGATAACACTTTGGACTTGGAAAGGTATTCCAACAGAGCTTTGAAATTCCATGTACACTGTTTCCATGCAGCATGGTTGGGTTGGAAGGGACCTTTAAGGGTTGTCTAATCCACCCCCCTGCCATGAGCAGGAACATCTTCAACTGCATCAAGTTGTTCAGATTCTCATCCAACCTGACCGTGAATGTTTGCAGGAATAGAGCATCCACCACCTTCTGTGCAACCAGTTCTAGTGCTTTACCACCCTCACTGTAAAAAACTTCTTCTTTATATCTAATCTAAATCTGCCCTCTTTCAGTCAAAAACCATTACTCCTTGTCCAATCATAAAATATCTGTCCCCATCTTTTTTATAGACCCTGATTTTCCTCACCATCTTTCATGGTCCTGTCCAGACCTATTTACTAAAGAGCTCAAAACACTGTGGTGAAGTAACTGAAGCTGTCTGGAAGAAAATTAGGGATTTGAATTATATTTTCAGTAGAAAAGTTAAATGGTCTTAAACACAGAGACACAAGCCAAATCTGCATATTAAACAGGAAGGTTGTTCTAAAACATCACTAACCAGTTTAAATTTCCCATTCTGAATGCCTGTGAAGATTGACATTACTTAAATATACTGCACATCATAAAACATGAACATTGCTCCAGAGTCTAGGCTGTGATTCAAGAGATAACCCCACTGGGAAATATTTAAGCATGTATTTAAGTGATTGGATTTTAATGCATGTTTAAAGCTAAGCATGAACAGAGATGGAGTTATGTCTGTGCTTAAATACTTTTCTGAATTGTCATTTCAATTATACTGTCTTAAACCTAAGTACATCTGTTACAATTTCTTAAATTACTTTGGATTCGCTCCTGTGCAAAAGACCTCCATTGGTTCAGCTTCATTTTATTCAAAGTTGTCTCTAGTCATAGAAGTTGCACCAAGAATGAGTCTGACCTGATGGAAATTAGGGAAGGGGTGATTTTTTTTCTGTCACATCCCTTAGGCAATATAAATACACTGTCATTTTTAGTAATTCTGTCTAGAACTCTTCAAGCATGTCTATGGTGGAAACCAGAGGTAAAAACATTCATGAAAAACAACCTAGAGGAGACCAAAAGATTTTCAAGCACAGTTAAAATGATTGGGGTTTGTTTTGTTTTAAAAACCCCTGAGAATAAAAACATTCCGTATATAGGTTGGCTACTGGAAAAAGTCTCCCTTTGTTTTTAAATATATTGAATTTAGCTTCCTTATGAAACATTCGTTATGTTCTCAGTTCTTCTTTTGAGCCTGTGGGGATTTTTCAACCTCGTTAAAATGTGCCATCTGCCAGAGACATTCATTATAAAATTACAACAGTACAAATTTATGTGCCTGCTACATTCTTAGGAGAAACACCAACACCTTGAAGTTAAAAGGAAGTAGCAGGATATTACAGACCAGCTTTCTTAAATCAGGTTTCCTCAATTAGCACAATACAATCAAATAAGGCAAGTTCTCACTAGCACTAAATAGAGAGAAGATAATTTCCCTTGTGAGGCCAGTTAAGGTTATGTGATTATTTCCATCCCAATTTTCAGCTCAAAAAAAGGTGAAGTTTTTGCTTGGCCCCTCAAAGTATGGCATGAATTAAAAAAAAAAGGGAAAAGAAAAAAAATAGATATAAATATTACCAACTACATAAAGGATTGTACCTTTGCTGATATTTTTATTTGACTATATGGCAGTAAAAAACTTGTACTGTTTTGCAAGACCACAGATGTGTTGAGGTACTTTTTAGTCCATTGCATTTATACAGATAAATAGAAATAGCACCACATCCCCTACAGAGTGCTAGAGAATTTAACCCTACAGTTAACTGTAAGTATTCCTATTCAGGTCAGTCAAATAGCTAATCCATAGATTTTTTTTTTTCCTTTTGGCAAAAACTGTCAACAAAGCAATAGATTAAAGTGATAAATTATGGAATATTCCTGGGTTGTGGTGAATGATGCTGAATGCAATTATCACAGAATTCTACAGAAAAGCTTAGCTGAGATTTTTCTCTCATATTTTAGCCTCTCAGGTTTCAGCTTCATTGCTCAGAGTTGAACACAATTCATTCATTTAAAAATAGAGGAAAAAACATTTTAGAGAGACCAAAGAATAAGAGATCACCTTCAGCTTACCAGGAGTGGTGGGGGCCCTGTCTCACCGAGGAGGAGATTACCTCTTTTCTACCTGTTTTCTCCTAGTTTGAGCTGACTGCCTCTCTAAAGTGCCACCAGCAAAACTCAATTATTTTCATGGACAGAAGTCACAGTGAAAATTGTTATGAAATCCAATAGCAATCCAATAGCAGAAAGGAAGACAAGATGCAGATGCTCATGCAAGTAGTGATGGAGTAACAAGTGATGGTTAATGTTGAAAGAGATCAGATCTAGCAGGTGAGTTTTGAATTGTTTCATTTCAAAGAAAGGCTCATCCAGTTTAGGTCAGCACCAGCCAAGGGATGGGGAAGACAATATCTGTATAACTTCTGTATGGAGTGTGACGTTCAGTTTACATGCTGCTTCCTGGCTTCACCCCACCAATTTTAGGCAATTAAGAGGCACCTGCATTAGCACTTTTTGCACTGGTCTTCCTTCTAATCACTGGTAAGAGTGGTTACTGAGATCAGGAACACCTGCTGGGGATCCCTCTTTGCCTTTGGCTGTAGAGAGCCTTGGGCAAGCAGGAATCCTCAGATGAAGGTGGGAGAGAGCAGGTGGAGCCTCAGAGTGCACCAGAAAAAGGTGTTGAATACATATGAAACATTTCCATCCCATGGAAACCAGCCATGAGCTGAAAAAAGGGGTCTGACTCAGAGGCTGTTCCTGATGACTTTCTGTCTTCAAAACTCAGTGAAGGAGGGAGTTTCTGTATCATGCTCTGAGGAAAATAAAACATGAGGCAAAGGGAATGCAATATCAAATATCAGAAGAGTATTTGCATCACGGAAGGAACAATATTTGGTCATACCAACTTCACCCTCATTTTTTTCCCCATAGAGGGATGGAGTATTTAAGAGTTGCCTTTCTGTTTGAGTGAGGACTCTGAAATCAGTAGAGGAATGGGGTGTAATTCTGTGCAAGTAGGAATGAATGAGAAAAGAGCTCACAGCAGAAAGAAGAAATGCATTTCCCAGCAATGACTGGGATGTCCTGCAGCCTCAGCCATGCTCTCTGCAGCCCAAGGTCTGCTGGGGGAATAGTTGTACCAACAGGTGCTGCAAGTGGGGAAACATCCCAGCAGTGATGACAACAGTGGGATTTTGGTTTTCAGCATGAGTCTGTTGATTGTCAGTGTCTCAGGCTCTGAGGTGGTGAGAAGCCTGGAAGGTGTTTTCCTCATTGTCATCACCTCCATCTCTATCTGTTCAAGCATCACAGCCTGTTCTTAAATAAACTCACTCTTCCTTTCCCTTTGGCTTAGTCCTTTTCCTCTTTATGCAAATTCCTTCTCTATTTTGTTTAGCTTTGTTGTTTTTTTCCCTCTTTGCAAGAGCCAAGTTTTCATTGGAGTGTCACTTCTGACAAACTCACAGGAACTCTACCTGCAGCCAAGGCTTCTCCCTGCTCCCATCCCCTCCTCATGAGTGTGTTTATTCTTCATGGTCACATTCTTCCCAGCTACCATCACCCTATGTGCTGTTCCTTCTCTTGGACCCAATGCAGTGTCCTTGGGGAATAATAAGATTGCAGTCTACATTTTCAGATGTTTTCACTTATTCTTGGGTACCATCTTGAAAAAAATCTTTGTGCTTTTGGCAAGGGCTGTGAATCGAGGGCTCACAGCAAATTCAGTGGAGTTAAGGTAAGAAATGGCACAAGGAGGATGAGAACGTTCTTGTCTTTCATTCTTGTCCTGCTTTATTCTCTTGCTTCCAGAAATGCAAGAATTTCTATTGTCAGTCCTTGCAGGGAGGTCACATCAGAAAAACACAAGGGTGCTTTTGGTATCCTGCCCTACAAAGAGTTTTGCTTGAAAACTGCCAGTATCAGCTGCTTTTCCTCATGGAGGAAGGACCTCTCAGCACACACCAAGGCAAAGTGACATTAAAAACCTTCATAAAACACCCAGCCTCCAGCAAACCTGAAATAATACTCTCCCACCTCTTGGGAGGTGAGCAAGCACCATTACTGCATCAGGAGACCTTCAGCCCTGCTCTGCCAATGCTGTGAAATTTGCTGGCTTTAATCAGCCCAGAGAACATGTTCCTACTTTGTCAGAGCTCAGATACAGCTGTAGAAAAAAAAAAATGCAAAGCTCTCACAAATGAACCAAAACTCTTTAATCCTATCCTCAGAAATACAAACATGTATTTATATAGCTAGTTCTATTTTAAGATAATTTTCCCATCTCATTGGATAAAGTAACTAAAGGCCAGTCTGATTAGGGAATTTAAAATTTTGACATCTCGTCCAACTACGGGTGCTGTTTATGGCAATTAAGGATGAACCCCATTATTTTGCTCCTGAGCAGAGCTTAAGCTCTGGAATGTCTGGACTGTTATTCCTAGAGGTGATTTTTACAGTGGTTTCTAACACAACATAGAAAGATGCTTGGGAAAAAAGGCACAGTGCTGATATGTGTGATTGATCACATATGATATATGTGACTAAGTCCATGAGCCTGTGCTTTGTGAGGCAATGGGCTCCATCAGAGCATCACCCAGGGTTGAATACAATGCTCAGGGAAAAATACTTGGGTAAAACAGCACAGATGAATTCAGGATAAGCTTCATCAAACCAAGAGTGATTGATGCTAACTCCCCCACACATTTGTGTGCTACTTTGAGCTGGAAATTCCAGCCTAATAGACCTGGACATTTTTGTATTGCTTCTCAAGAGCATCAAAATTTAAAATAGGAAGGACAGTATGGAAACATTGCTGCAGAATTTTATGTCTCTATGTTGTGCTATGTATTCTATGTTATTATAATAGTAGTTAAGTAGATAGTGAAATCCTTTGGATTACATTCTCCTTTTTGTAATGATCTAGCCCTGCTTCATTGTCTGTCTGGCAACCAAGAAATTTGGATCAAAATATCAAAAGCACCCACAGGCATAATTGGACTAAGCTCAGGAAGTCATTTAGAAAATAGAAAGAGTTTGCAATTACTCTTAGAATTGAGTTGCAACTTTTATCAACTTGCTTTCTTTCTTTGTTATCAGCTGGCATTTGTCTCCCCTTGTAAAGTATAAGGGAAACCAAGGCTGCCAGGACATTTTTCAATGCAGCCAAGATCTATTTAAAGCCTGTATTTGGAAGTATCTTTATCTCTTACAAATGTTCACATGGCATGGCATGAGGGGATTGTCTCACTAGCATGAAAGCTACACAGATCTCACATTATTCTCAGAGAAGTTGTACAAGAACAATGACCTGGTACAAACCAGGTTATTCAGTCCACACACTGCTGGAGGTAAAACCCAGAAAAGATGCTCAGGTAAAAATATCGAGGAAGGATCTCTCCAATCAAACAGGAAAGTGAGGTCAGATGTTTATGATAGGAATATTAGCACAAACACCTGCTGGTGGAGGTGGCACTCTGCCCTCTCAGCTACCCCTGAGTGACATGTCCAAGGTGGGGACAGCCTTCTCCTTTGCAGCAAAGGAGCAGCAGCTGCTCTGTATCCTCCTGAGACCATAAGAGGGATGGCTGAGCACTGTGTCCTTCTTCCCACTGACTGTGAAAGCAAGTCTGCATGGGAGAAGTTCAGGCAGATCTTTGGTCTGTTATATCAGCTCTTCATGAGAATGGTCATTTCATTGTTCTCCTGTCCTCTGGTGTTGTCTAAAACCCCTTAATTCAGCACAGCCATTAAATATGTGCTGAGCCCATTCTTCTTCTGGAGCCTTTGTCATATTTAACATCAGCATTAAAGAATTTCACTAAGGGAAGCATTTTATTGAACTATGGGTGTCCTGAGGTAAATACTAATTGAAGTTAATAGGTTTTCAGCTCACTTCCACTGGTATTAAACAACACCATTTGCAAGCTCTTTCAGGCAGGTGTTATCTTTAAATGACATTCATGTTTAATGTCAACAAGCTAGAAATGTCAATGTCTTGCCAACCTGTGATTTCATAACTCCTCCTCTACAATATTTCAAACAAATCACCCCTTCCCTTTTCCCCCAGCTTTGAATGGAGTGCTTTAGAATATTGGAGCAAAAATATATCCTCTCTCTGCTCTAAATGCAATGCAATTTTAAATTTAGGAGCACATGCATCAGTCTAGGTGGGATTAGAGATCTGTAAGTTGTTCATCTGGTCTAGATCAGTTGTCAGAGTCAGTTGATAGAGACAGGCACCTCACCATAACACTAGCTAGGTAAAATATGTAGGATTTATCACTTTCTAGGGCAACTGCTTGTCACCAGCAATTATAAAAAGAGTTAAGACAATTAATTATTCTATAAAACTAAATTTTGGATAGCTAAGATGAACTTTTATGAAGGCATTTACCACCCTCCACTGGGTCAAAAATCTTTCTGCCCTGGATAATAAGGAGCTCAAATTGATCTTGGAGCTTCAGTCTCATGTTAGTTGTTAAAATTCATCTTAGACACAAAGGTAAAAAAATAATCTGAACAAAACTCCAAGAGTATTTTAAAAATTATGGACTAAAATCAAGCAAAATTTCATTGATTAGATCAAGAGCTGATGTGGTTTTATTTATCTTATTCCCAGTGATAGCTTTAAAGCCAGAAAACAGACCAATTTTTTTATAGTAGAAACTTCTTTTTCCTCAGCAGCCTTGGTGACTCAGCACTCAATTTACCATATTTCGATATATGACCCAGTGTAATTAGGACAATATTTTTTTTAGCTGGTTGTAACTTTTATGCTGTAGCTGAGTCTTCAGAACGAGCAATTTATCTCAGTGACGAGCCTGCCCTCTTTTCAGCACTAAATGGCTCATACATTGTAGCTGTTACTTGAAGCAGCAGAAATTGGAAGACTCTGGACTGTTCTTTGGAAAGCTCTTTTCCGCCAAATCCCCTCGTTTCTGCAGTGGCAGATGTTTGCATTTTAAGACCCAGTTCTTTTCATGAGTTTTCGTGTTTAATGGCACTTTCTCTGTGTGTGCATAGAGCATGTGAGAGTACTTCAGAAAAGCCTGAGCACGAAATTAATATGTCTCAATTTTAGCCATGCAGAGTTTAGTTTGCACACAAAACTTGTCCTCAGCTCCCTCTTTTGTCCAACACAGAGAGATGAGAACATCAATGGGGACTCCAAACTGTTTCCAACTCCCACCTGGGTGTGGGAAGAAGCATTCCCTGGGGGTACTGCTCTACCTGGCCATGGCAGGCTCAGTCATGATTTAGACCAAATGCATTGCTTTTAAATAGTTTACGTTGGAAAAGATGCATTCTTGTGCAAATCTGCTTTACATGGCAAATCAGACCCTCTGCTGCACAGGGCTTTGGGAGGCCTCAGGGAAAATTGTGTAAGTCTCTTTTTCCTTGAGACAGCAGCTCCTGACAGACACATGGGATGCAGCAACAGCAAGAACACGATCATGGGGGGACAGTGGGGTTGAAAAAGGCATCCCAACACAAGGGGACAGAGTAGGGACAGACAAAGAGTGGGAAGAAACACCCCAGAGCATGAAGGTGGGATGTAAAAGGGATGCAAAAGCAGTAGCAGACCTGCCACTTTCTGCCTTGATTTGAGTGACTCTGGCTGGCAGTTGACAGGGTCCTGTCCTGCCCCAGAGCAATGGGGCAGAGGAGCAGGCAGGGAAGAAGGTAAGAGACAGGAATCTACAAGCTACAATATCCTCCTCACTCAAGGCTGTGGGACGAGAGTGTGGGACATCAAACAGGCTCCTGATTCACAGATCCAGTGCAGGAATGGGATCTTGGCAGTGGAAGAGGAAAGGTCTTGCCTTCCTCAGCTCACAAGCTCCTTTGATCTGTACCTTGATCACAAATTCTCAGTCTAGCAAGAGAAAAGCATCCAGTGATTTGATCTGCAGTGTCAGCCCAGCCAACTTCATCAGCTCATTAAAAATGGATTGATGCAAAACCTCTCCCCAGTGCTCATTCCAGGATATAGGTGGATACAAAATATCATGCAAATTAGGTAATTAACTGGATTTTGCTTCATTAATAGATAAATCAGAGCAATAAGAGTCTTCCTAAATACTAGCTATGCATTTTTCCAAAAATAGGACATCTAATGCAATTATTTATATTAGACCTTTTGTATGTGATCACAGAGCATAAAAAGAAATTAGAGTTACATGTTTATTGTTATTAAAGAATCCCCCTAGCCTCTTTATTTCATTTGGCTTAAAATAGACAGCAATGCTTCTATTTTAATTCATTAATTATCAGACTCACATTTTAAATCATAACTCAAAGATTCCCACTTTCAGCTTGCTCCTTTTTATACTGGAGTTAAGGGTATGTTGGAAGGACACAAAGCTATAATGGAAATTATCATAAACCCTCAGATGACCAAAGCAGCAAAATACCATATCCTAATCTGTATTTTTGAATATTTTATTTAGAACAAATAAGAATGAGTGAACTGCAGCTTTTGAGCACAGGCCCTTCCATGGAGCTGAAATGCCAGCTGAAGGAAGACCCACTAATATTTAAGACATCTGGCTTTGGTTTCCTACCAGATCTGCCATTATGTGTGACCACTTCATAACTATATATGATCACTTCAAAAGTTTCCAAATACACATTCATGATTTTACACTTCATTATATAAAACTGCTTGTAGAGGGCAATAGCATTTCAATTATGTTGACATTTTTAAGCTGTTTCCATCTACCTATATTTAAGACTAAAATGCTTTTGTTGCTTCTTCTATGCCACAAACTGGGTTTATTAAACAAGAAATAAATCATTAAAAAATTGATAAAATTTGTAGGTGAACTGTCAGTTATGTGAAAAATGGGCATGAAAGATGTCTCAAAGTTAACTGGAATGCTATTGTCTCATCATAACTACAGTAGCTGTTCCTAGAATATATCACTTGTGTCTTTTCTTCTGTCAGAGAAGGAATTTATTTCTATGGAAAGATATTTAAAATATTTTAGCTAACACAAAGAAGAAATTTAAGACACTAAAATTTCATCAGAACACATAAAAGTTTCGAGTGGTCTCTTTTGGGTTTGTTTTTTTTTTGGTGGTTTTTTGATGGCTTGTTTGCTTTTTGGGGGTTTTTTAGGTTTTGTTTTGTTTTGGTTTTTGTTTCTATCCTGTGCTTCATCTTGAGTATCTTCTCCCATTCAAGGACACCCTTTCAACTAAACTACTTCTCACCACACTTTCTCCCTGTTAGACAGATGCTGCATTTTCATTCAAGGAGCTGTTACTGGCAGTGGAGCATAAAGGACCTTAGAGTTTCTTGCTCTGTGTCTCAGGCTCAGTTCTCAGATCAAAAAACCCAGAAGTTTTAACCTCCTTATCTACTCAAAAAAACACGCTTAACGGAGAAAATCTGTATTTAATCCTTATTTAAGTGGTAACTTTGGAGGTTTTTCTTACTTAAATACACTGCAGTGCTGGAGGATGAAACAGGATAAAGCCTTATCAACAGTCCTGCAACGACAGCCGCTGTTTGCCTGTCCCAGATGTGCTGGCAGCCACTGAGCCAAAAAGTGAGAGCTTCTTCAAAAAACCACTCCATGAGGCAGGAACAGCTGTGCAAAAGTGCCTGCTGGTGTTTTCTGGGGGAGCAGTGCCTTGCCTGGTGTGAAGGCACGTGGCAGTGGAACTGTGTATTTTAAGGAAGAATACAACAAATCCGTGGTGCCTGGAAAGCCACAGTGACAGAGTACAGTATTCCCTTGGGGACCTCATCCCACTGGTGACTCTGGATGCACTTTGCACCTACCCCTGTGATGAAAAAGAGAGTTCTCTTACAAAGGCTTAGCCCTTATATCTCACCTTTAGCATATTCCATTCCTATAAATGCTCATTTATCTGTGAAATGCCATATGTCAGCTTTCTGGAAAGAATTTGATGTGATTTTCCTACCCACATATGTGACAGTAAATATTCTTTCAGTGCAAGGCTCTTCAGGACATTGCTGATCTTATAACCTAGCCAAGGTTAATTATTCTGTGACTTCAGTTAGAGACTTGAACAGAAGGATGCTGATATCAGCTAGGGATTATTAAACTATTTGCCATTGCTGTTGCTACTTCTCTGGTGAAGCTGGTCCCTGCAGCAGTTCTGCTGCCACCAGGGCTGATCTCTTGCTCATTTATCTTTTCATTGAGCGAAAGAATTTTCCTGTACTCCCCTTTATCAGCCAATGTCTAGTGTGTCTGGGGTATTTCCAGCAGGACTCTGACCTTCCCAATATCATTGTGGCTCTCCAAAGTGGATATGGTTATTCTTCCTTGCCTGTACCTCTTTGGGTGAGCCTGTCTGGGTGTAGACCAGTAGCTGAGCCAGCTGCTACCCTTTCTTATCCTCTGTAAATGCTAATCTGCCCTTGAATGGAGGTCCCAGAGTGCACAGGATAGACATATATAGCATTAGAGCAGCTGTCTCAGTCCTCCTGACAGAGTTTTGGTGGTGGCTTACAGCCAGACATGAAGGAAACAGCTTTACCTCAGTGGTGCAATGCACCTCCACCTCTGCAGCAGCATCCTCCTCAGCCAAGTAACCCATGGCCTCATTACAGCCCAGTTCAGCTGCATCTCTCACTACAAATGCTTTGTAGCAAGAGAAAATATTTCAACCACAAGTAAATCAAATTAGGAAGTAGTTTTAGTGGCTTCTTCTCTCATTTTATGCAGCAGTGGCAGGCCCTGGGCACCTTCCCAAGCAGACATCTGGCCTTCTCTGGGGTTACTCCCACCTGGGCTCTGTAATTCTGGGGTGGTGTGGCCCCAAACCAGACCATGCAAGAGAACCACAAGGGAGATGTTAAATTTCTAAAGCCTGGTCTCCTCTGTGGCATTGATAAAATCTTTCAGTTTCCCTTTCTCTCAGTCTCCAGAATGATTTTGTGTTGCAGGGTCCTCAGAGCCTGGAAAGGATCTCACACAATAGAGCCCTGCTATGAGCACAGCAATTCTAAAAGCAGAAGCCAACAGCACATCTGCTGCAAGACATCCCAGACAAATTAATTTCTGAGGCAATTCCACTGACTTTGATGGACTTATCCTGTGAATTCAACCATAACAATGAGAAGCCAGTGTGAAAAGGGCATGATTTCTGCCATTTCCACACTGATTTATTGAGAAGAGTTTTGGGAAGGAGAACGATTGATGAAGGGTGAAGTAGAGGAGCCCCTTCTCTGGCACACCACATACATATTTTGCCTGATAAAGCCAGCAATATTTCTTTTTCTAACACAAAAAAATACAGACACATTTTAAACAAGTATTTTGAAGTATCTTGTACAAGGAGGTCTCCATGAGCTCTCCTTACCAGGACTAAACTAACAAGTCCTTTCTGACAAAGGCATCATGGGGCCCTTCAGAGCCCAGCCCAGCCAATGGAGGATCTTCCTGTAGGCATTTTTTACTGTCATCAGGTGAGATGGGGGTCTGAGAGACAGGTAAAACTTCTGAGCTGGACTCTGCCTGAAGGAGAAGGAGCAAACTCCACTTGGGCAATCAGGAACACAACTGCTGCAGCCCATGGCAGGTTTTCACCCCTCAGAACACAAAAACTAAAGTGCAGATGAACAGCACAGACAGGCTCATTTTACCAATTACATTATCTGAAGAGCAATGAGGAAATTTCAAAAGATGTAGGCAAGGGGTCAGGATGCTGAGAGCCAAGTACCTTCTAGCCAGTCAGGTCCTTTAGTGCCTAGTCCCACTCCTAACAGGAAATTGAGTTTTCCCAGGTCCTTGGAGCTGGTGTGGGCAGACATCTGCTCTAGGGTGACCAGGACAACACCACAAACCAGCCCCTGGGTGAGCAGGCAGCCCATACCCCAGGATTGCTGGGATGGGGCTGGGAGCAAATTCCCCTTCAAGCCTTACTGACTGCTGGGATCCTCTGCTGCTCCACACAGATAAACTGAGGCCTTAGCTGTCACTTGGAAGATTATTGTGTTTGACTATTCAAGGAGCAGTGTTAGCAAACAGGAAGAGGCAACAAGGAGAGTGTGGATTATGGTTTGACAATGTCACCTCGTGTGGGGATTACCGGTGCAGGCAGCAGACGTCTGGCACAGAGGGATTTATAAGGATGCTGCCTGTAAGAAAAAGAAGAGGTGGGAAAACACTGTTATCCTGAATTCCTTAGGAACCAAAGAAGAGATTTGCAAAGCAGTTCGAGGAGGCCCATGGCCACATGTCATACACTTGATGCAAATAGAAATCAAGTGCTGAAACTGAAAACAGAGTAAAAAGAAAGATCTCAATTTCATTCTGAAGAGCCAAGGGCATATAAGGTTGTGGGAAGAAATGATAAAGGAAGAATATTTGATGAACTACGCTGACCAGGGGAAGCCTGGAGCACAGAAGGCAAAAAAAAAAAAAGCATGGAAAAAAAAGTATGACTAGAGGAATTTGTGGAAAGAGGGAAATAATATGACCATATCTCTTGGACATGGTCAGCAGCAAGTAAAATTGCTGTAATAGGGGAAAAAAAGTAAAAAAAGTAATATAACTGCTTTATTTCCATTTCCCTTTAAAATTGCTCCCTACTGCTAGTAGCACTAAAGATAGACTGCACTAAGAAGGAGTTTCTGATTTCCAGAAAGTACTAGGTTCCCAAATGGTTTGGATATTGACTTAATCTGTTATACTGGAAATCCAGTACCCTGCATCGATCTAAAGAATGCAAGCTACTAAAAGAAAGCCATAAAGGGAGAGCTGTGAGGAGAGAAAACTTTCAGTAGCCTATTCCTGCCCTGTGTTAGATTCTGGGTCTCTGTATAAGGGCTCTAATGTGTTGTGAAATCCAGGTTGTGATGATCATAGAACCAGCAAATGTGTTAAGAAGCAAGTGTTACAATTTGGATGAAGAAGAGTTTTAATTTGAACTCTAACTGAGACTTATTCCTTCACTGTGTTTCCTAAACCCAAAATACTCAACCTTCTCATGTACCATACCAGAGTGAAGGGAACATTGTGACCAGCTTCCCTGAATCACTGCCAGTCTGCACTGGAAAGACATAAAAAAGGGGTGTCAAAGAACTGAAGATGTGAAGAACTGATCATGCTGCTGACCCTAAGAGGTAGAGTGCAGCAACTGCTAATCACAAAAAACACCTTTCATGTCTAGGAAACAGCAAATATCAGTATTAAAGAGCAATACCATTAACAAGGTACCAGTTAAGTCCCAGTTAAGAACAGGTGAAATTAATCTCTGTGCTGAGAGGCAACACATGGTTTATCAGACCCATGAGCATTCACCAGCTCTCTGCTGGGACAGCCACAAGGTTGAAACACTGGAAAGGTTCATGGAAGAGCAAAGTTTTTAAGACCAGTGTGTATCAGAAAGTGATATGAAAACAGAAACCAACAGAAGAGATGCAGTATGCCTTCCTTGGAGAAAATCCCTGTGATGCAACATCTCATGGAGTCCTACTGTTGTATGAGTTTAGGCAAAATGTGATCAAAAGCCTGTGAGCCACAGAAACAATAACAGCTTTCCAGTATTTTCTGCACATGTTGAATTCATATGAGCAAAATCATGTGGGCCTGGGAGAGTTTGTTGTGTGAGACACAGATGCTCTGAAGAGCCTAAAAGCTAGAAATTTTCTAGAACAAATGAAGCAAAACACCAAAACATTTGTGTATACCAAGTGGTCAGTGGGCCTTATGGACTTATCAAAATTTTCTGAGCGGAAAGGTTTTGTTTAGGAAGTTAATTTGGATTTTGGTTGTAATGTGACAGTCTTACAAAAGGCCATTAAATAGCAGAGTGGGTTTTATTATCAGTCTTGCAAAACAAAGGATATGCAACAGAGATATGAGCATAAGATTATTCTGAAAGAATATTTGTAGGAGTCTGGTGAGTAAAGACAATTATCCAATGTTCCCTACAGGCGGGCATAAAATGGGAATAGTGTGATAAAGTTGAGAAGCTGAAAATTTAGGTTGAGCATAAACAAATCTGTTTTGCTACAGACAGAAGACAAAATTTATGTTCTTCTGTAACAGAAACATCATAGGTTTTGAGAGCAGGGAAAACAATTTCCATCATATGCCAAATCACTGCAACCATTCATTTCTGCATCCAAATCACAGTTCTGAGGTCTGGCCTGTACACTACAAAATGGAGCCTTAGTCTAATTTTTTTTAATCATAAAGAGTTCATCAAGCCCTGAAGAACTGGTCCAGTGATGAATTGCTTTCTGTGTAAAAGAATTGTGTCTTTATTCTTGTATCAAGTGGTTTTCCTGCAGATTCCAGACACGGGGCTCCTGTTATCCCATCTCCACCTGCCCTTCACAGCTCTTGAGTGCTACATGAACATCCCATTCTTCCCAGTGGACTCCAGTTTTCCAGTCTATTTTGAAACATATTCTAGGAATGGCTCAGCAGTGTCACAGAGATGCTGCACATGTGATAGACATCTGCATTTTATCAGGTGAGTCCACCCAACATGTCAACAAACATCTCCTAACTGATGTCACCTTCCCATTCTTTCCCTAGCAGACTTTTCCCATTTCTTCCTCCCACATTAACAGCAGCAGCACACTGGGAATTCATATTCATTGCCTTATCCACTGTGATCTCACTGTTTTTTGTTCTGGGGATGCAATTGCTCATCTTGCAAATGTGAATACATTCTTTGTTTCTAGATGCAGAATCCAGCCCTTAACTGTGATGGAGCACATGTTGACAAAATGAGCTGCTTAACGATGTGCTTGGGCTGCATTTTCATTATTTTTTATCTGCCAAACCCTGCCTTATCCAAGAAGTTTACTACTATTGATTTTCTTTTCATTCCAGAACATGGGGAAAGATGTTGAATACCATATAAGATTTTTTTCCTCCAGTTATTTATGTCTTTCCAGTAGTAAGAGTGTGCATTTACAATTTAATATTTCATTATTATATTTAATATAAGCTATGATGATTTAATGTGGCACAAATACGTGCATGTATCAAAATGTTGTGCAGGAGTAAATCAAATTACCATTATTTAAATAGACCATGCCAGCATGGTTTCTTTTCTCATGTAAGTTTGGAGATTAATTTTCAAAAATAAGGTTTATCTAATAAGACATATTTTCCATACTATCATGCACATTTAAAAATCATTTTATATCATAAAATATACTGATTTTTTTTGAGATAGAAGCTTGATTTATGGTGTTGAAACATCTGTTGCCACCATATTTTACATTAAGTTTTTTGAAAATAAAGTTGTTGGAATTTTTGTGCTTAAATCTTTTGTCTAAAAAAATGTATTAGTTTTTTCCTTTGTGTTTACAATTTAAAAAGTGAAAGGAGCTACTGGATGTTTCCCTTTATTAATTTCCTCACACCCTGATTTATTTCTTGCCCTTTTTTCTCAGTTTCCTTTTTTTTTTTCCCCCCAGAGGAAACGTAAAATGAAGTTTTAGATTGGAAAGTAAAGAATTTGAAATTTATGAAAACTAGAGAGTTACCGCTTCTTTTCCCCAGGAAATAAAAAGTTTCCTATTCTTGAACGAATGACATAATTCTTGACCATTTCTTTTCAACTGAATTTGTGAGAAATAACTGTCTTATTTGGCTGGAAATTGGTGATATTTGAATTGAAAACTTTAAGGTACTTGAATTAATTCAGAGGAGATGGTGGAAAAAGCTGATGGAAGGGCTGAAAGGCACCTCTTTTGAGGAGCACCTGAGGGCTGAGGGATTTCCAGTATAACCTGTGTATTCCATTTGCCTGTTTAAACTCATAGGGGATCAATTCACAGTTCCTCACACTGTGGAGGGAAAAGAGAAAGTACCTGATCTGCAGGTTAAAAAAAAGTCTCTGTTTTTCAACAATTTCCAAGATGTTTTCACTTTTCCTTACTAACGTCAGGTAAAACAATCCCCTCTGGGAATTAAAAACCTCGCAATGTGCTCCAGGAAAAGACATTGAAAGTGATATTTTGTGTCACTGATTGAGGAAATTAAAAGTATTTTCATCTTTTCAAAGCCCAAGGAGAGTTTCTCAACAGCTAAAATATAAGATTTCCTAGGGAATGCATTATTTGCTGTGCTTTTGGCAATAGAGTGGCAGGTCCTAGGGAAGTGGAATGCAAACAATGACAGGGTTGGGTAAAGGAGGTCACAAAAGACATGAAAAGGTCTCCTGGAGCACTGACAATGTTCTAGAAATTGAAGAGCTGACAAGTGTCTTTTTCAACTTGTGAACAAAACTCCCAAGTGGTTAAGATTTATCAATTTCATTGCTATAAAACTGACCCACACATACAGGTTTTTTGCTTTTTTTAATATTAAATAAATGGGTTGACACTTTTGCCTTGTTTTGCCCACTTTTCTATGTTTATGCATTTGGTCTTGTTTGTCTGTCCTTGACCACCAATTACTTTAACACCTCCTGACCAATTTTAAAATCATCATAAATTTCTACACTTTTTTTTTTTTTTTTTTTTAAATAGTCCATAAAGGGATTCTATTACTTTCCCTTCAGGGAAAGAATCAGTATATTAGAGGTCAAAATCCACGTAAGAGAAATCTTTTGAGACTTGCTTCATTAACTGCATTGTCTGACTCCAAATAACCTAAGAAACTGTTAGAACATCTCCATCTATGATTAGTAAAGCCTCCCCTGCTTCAATATCCTACCAAGGTTATTCATTTAAAAGCAGGCTAACTGCACAATAAAGTTCTTACTGTTTCTCTGATGGGAGAGACATTGAAAGTCCATATAAAAGAATACAAAAGGCACTGAGTTGCTCAGAGAGGGACCTTGACAAGGGCGTGCAGTGCCAGGACAAGGGGGAATGGCTTTAAACTTACAACTGAAAGAGGGTGGAGTTAAATTAGATGGTAGAAAGAAACTCTTCCCTGTGAGGGTGGTGGGGCCATGGCACAGATTGCCCAGAGAAGCTGTGGCTGCCCCATCCCTGGAAGTGTTAAGGAAGATAGGATGGGGCTTGGAGCAACCTGGTCTGGTGGAAGGCGTCCTGCCCATGGCAGGGTGTTGGAACTAGATAATCCTTAAGGTTCCTTCCAATCCAAACCATCCTGTGATTCTATAATTCTACTTTTGCAGTAGAAGATGAGGTGAGCCCAGCAGTTCCCACTCCAAAAGTGGTGTCTTGAAGTTGTCTGGGAGTGTGGTAAGAGGGATGTTTGCACTGGTGGGTTGTTTTCCAAAATATTCAGCTTTAGTACAGCTCCAACATGGCACTTTCTGGTCATGCTTTCAGGAGAGCAGCCAGCATCTCTCCTTTGGAGCTTTCTCTTTCAGCTGTTCCCGTAAGAAGATTGTCCTTTAGATGGGTTTGAGTTTTGGTCTTTGCACAGTTTCCTTTTCCAGTGATATCTACTCTAAGCACAAACAGGCTTTTTGTTCCCAGGTCTCTCAGTCTAGTTTTCGAAGGTTTAAATTGCATTCACAGAGAACTTTGTGTTAAACAGACCAGTTATGGTAGAAGGACAGAAGGTTTCATTTCTCGACACTCAGTTTGCAGAGCACCTCCCTGCCTTCAGATCCTTGCAAATCTATGTCTTTCCTGAAGGATAATAATTTCTCAATAGTAACGGCAACAATATCAGCTAGAAACTTAAAGAAACACAGAATTTTTCACCCTCTGGGGCATCACCAGGTGCACTAATCTGCCATTAAGTCCCCCTTTATAAAACAATGCACGTGCTCCCCCTAGTAGGTTATACCTTCAGTTTCTGAGTTTGTGTAGAGTTTGCAAAATGCTGAATGGTTTCATGGCAATGTTACCACAATAATTTTCTTTAAAAGCAGGATATCAACAGCAGTGGAGTTCATAACACCAGGAAAAGCTGTGGTATTTAACATTTCTGGGAAAAATTTGCATTTCAATATGGATTGGGATATGTGGGTAGGGCAGGTCTAAGTGGAGGAATGCTTTTTCTCCTTGGACTTTAGGAATACAGAGCATGAGAAAAAGCTTTCCTAGCACTGAAATGCCAGAGGTGACTGCAGGAAAATGCAAGGACAACATGCTGAGGCACAGCTACGTGTTCTCAGGGAACTCAGAATGATTTTAGAGGCTGCTGAGCCACAGAATGTGGGCATTGCATTCACCAGTGAAATACAGCCACGTCTGGGTGAAAATCAGCATCTGCTTCCCAGAGCAGCACCTGCACAGTGCTTGGAGGGAGGCAGTGCTCACTAGCACTGCATCTGACCTGCACAGCAGGGGGAATCAGAGGAAGAGACAAATGCAATTATCCTCACTGAAAACCAGCCAAGACAGTGAGGACAGCGTGCTCACTCTTGCAGAACAAAACCTAAAGAGCATTTTTAGTGATCCACAGCTGCAAAGTCCTGAGGCTTTCACCCCATGCAGCCCTGTGCCTGCATCTTCAGCTGCTGCAGCTCTCCCTGCCCCTTTGGGCATCCAAAATAGCATCTCCCTCCTCATGTCACCATTAGATGAGTGTGGATGAAACATGACCTGTTTCTCCACATCCAGCAGGACTAACACATGGAAAAACAGCTGTCACACCTGGGAATACCTTTCCCTGAAGACCAGGAACACAGGCACGTGATAGTGACATGAATAATATGGGCTACTGCTGTCATTTGTTGCTGCTCATGGAGCAGTGAGCCCTGAGTGTGGGTCCTGCATTCTGGATGTGACTGCAGGCAGTTATCCCACCAGAGAGGAGAAGTCACTTCATGGGAAAGAAATGGAGTGAAAAAGGATCAGGAATGAAAAGATAAAACTGAATTATTAAAAGCTCGACTAGCTAGTGGCTGCACAAAGGACATATAAATGATACAATACTGAGTAAAGTCTTAGTTCATTTGGTATTTGCAATAGATTCCTCAAGCCTTTGATTCTATGCAAAGTTTTTAACATTGCAGATGAATATAGCAGATAAATATTGATTTAGAACATTTGGCAAAATGGTCTATTGAGTTCTGTATCCTTTTTCGAACTCTTCAGGGGAAAATTATCAGACTAAAAGAAGGCAGCTATGGGAAAATTTCTTCACAAGTGAAATTTCTTTGTACCAATTTTTGAACCAGGTTTTTAGCATGGTCATTAATTTTTATGCTTCTTCCTTATGGTAATGCTTTAGTGTTGCAATATTATTCAAAATAATGAAGATGTTTTAGCTAGCTCTGTAAAAATCTAACCTTTTCTTCATCATGTTGAATTTTGAGCCACAACCATATCTCACAACAGTGAATTCCAGGGACGGTTTGCACACAAAATGTATTCCAGGAGAAAAACAAATACATTTGGTGGCTTTAATTTTTGCCCGAAACCCAGAGGCACAATTTTGGATTTCCCTGCAGAGGATCACGGTATCTAAGGCAAGCAGACAGCCTGCTTGATGGAGCATAGAGCATTCACTCTGTGCTTCCTTGAGTAACAGAGCCCACCTTTCCTTCCCAGCTCAAAACAAACAGCAGTGCAGGGCTGAATATTTCCACAACACACCAAAGAACTCAGGACACATCCTCAGCCTACCCCACATCTGTTCTTTCCTGCAGCCCCACCGTGCTCCTGCAGAGACCAGAAGACACCATCAGTCTTCCTGTGTGTATGGAGCTCACAGGAAAGTGTGAACTAATAGTAAAATATCTGGGGGAAAAAGATCTGGCAGGAAATTATATCCAAACTGAAATAAGCACAGCCCTACATATAAAATATCCTATAAGTATTTGCATATACATAGATACTGTGAAAAATTGCACCGCACAGTTGGGCCAGACAGATCCTGGAGTTATAGGTGCAAACTGCAGCAGTGGAAATGTTAAGAGATTTATAAATGTATGGCTTTGTCAGCCCTGGAACAAGCTGTCGAGGCAGGTTGTGGAATTGCTATTGGTGCTATTTGAGGCTGGATTTGTCAGTGCCCTATTAAGGATGATACACATGGAGCTAAATAACTTTTGCCATGAGGCAGCTCCTTTCCAGCCCAAATTAGCCAAAGGTGAATGTGATGTGCATTGATACATTCTAAGCACAAGGAATGAAAGTCCTGCTTTAATGAGATCAACAGGCAGAAAGGTGCATCCAATAAAGAGCCTTAAATAACCCATTCACAGGAATGAGCATTGCCATGAAAAAGCAGAAAAATGAAAGCAAGAGGTGTTCAGACAAATGCGTGAAGCATCTGAAGAGAAAATATCCTTTTCTATCAGAACTGAATTGGTGTATTGATTGAGTAGTAATCATACATTTGAAGTGCAAAAGCAAACCATTCTTTTCAGCCTTTGGCTTTTAGCTTAAATCATGCTCATTTCTCTTATCAATTCACTTTTCCAAAGCATTTTAGAGATGTTTGCAGAAAATTAGAAGCCGTTCAAATGACGGCTACCAGCCTGTTAGCTGCAGATGAAGAGCTGAGGAAGATGTTTTAATAATACTAACAACAATAACAGACAACAATATTTGGAGACTTCTCTTGGGAAAAATGGGTTAATTGGGATCCAAATACAGTCAGAAGAAGCCCGACTTTATCTGACTTTTCTCAAGCAATGAATGAAGAGAAGTTATTTTGTATTTGCTCTGTCATTTCAGATCTGGCAGGGATGGTCTGTGCTTGGGCAGTGGTCCATGGGTGAATGCTTCAACCTCAAAGCCACTGACCTGCAGCCCTGCAGCCCCATCATCCCTGGAGGATGACATTTGGGTTGATAAGAGACCTTCTGAAGAGTCTCTACAGCAAAAGAAGGGTTAGAATTCCATCTCTAAGGGATTCAAGGCAGTCTGTGCATACCTGCTGTATATGCATCCATGTGTCTATGTCCTAGAATTTATGTATATAACAAAATAACAGAATCACAGAGTCACAGAGTCAATTAGGTTGGAAAAGACCTCTGAGACTATTGAGTCCAGCCTGTGACTCAGCACCACCCATGGCAAGTAGAGCTGAGTGCCTCATCCAGTCATTCCTTAAACACCTCCAGGATGGTGACTCCACCACCTCCTTGGGCAGCCTGTTCCAATGTTTAATCACCCTTTCTGGGAAGAAATTCTTCCTCATGTCCAGCCTAAATGTCCAATCTTAATGAGGTCAACATGAGGAAAAGTGCAATCCAATAAAGAACATTAAATAACAGTCTAGGAGTGAGCCTATTTTACCACCCGAAAACCACAAACCCTCAGGTGTTAAAGTCTAAGAAGTCACCCTTTTTCAGAGATGGGTAGAACCTTCCAGTGATTAACACAGCTCATACCAAACATCTACTAAGCAAATTTTCCAAATAGCTCTGGACTTTCCTATTTCTCTCTATTGTCTGCAAAGGAAATTGAGATTGTGTCCCTCCGTTAAGCGGGGACATTTGGGACACCGGGACTTGGTGCTACAAACCCTGCTTCTGGTTAACTTTTCCTATAGAAATGAAAAAATCCTATCTACTGCAACAGGGAGTAGACTTGTCAGGAAATACACCATGTTATGGGGAAATCAACTTTAGAAATATGGAGAATTTCTAAACCCATTCATATGAATTATTTGTGTTAGATGCCCATCCAAATAAGTAAACTTAAACATTTTTAAATCTTCCAATTCCTTTTCGTGTTGGGACTTTTTTTTTTTTTTTTGTTATTCCCATTTCCCTTTGTAAAAGTCAAGAACAGAAATTTTATAATTCAGGGCAAGGTATTTCCAAGTCCTTAATGATGTGCTGAATGAGTAGGGACACGAAGTGCTGTTGCATCTAAATGACAGATTCACTGCATTTCTAAGGCATGGAGGGGTGGGGGTTTATGTCAGGAGGTCTCTTTTCTCTACAGAGTCATTCTCTTTCTCCTCATCAGCTGGGAGGTGATGGTACAACATGAGATTCATATGGGATTTGCTTTACTGATGCATCAAAAGGACACACCCAAAGTCTGAGTCACCCATGAAATGTTTCTGTCACATTTGTAGTCAGAAAGTCCATTGCTTGAAGCAAAGGTTAGAATACTGTGACACTTCATGTCCAGGTAAACTAGTGACAGCCTGTACTTTGGCTCTCACATTTGTCTCCTGAGGTTTGAAAAAAATTATTTCTCATCTGAACTAGGACTTTTTTTCTGCAATTTTCCTTGACTCTGCCATTAATATAATACGGTGACATCTCAAATTTACTGAAAGGTGATCACCAGTCATTATTTCAACAACTGCCATCTGAAAGAGGTTAGATGTCTTCCATCTGAAATGCTAATAACTGCCTGGAGTCTTTCTGCTATTGCCTTGATTTCTCCTTCCCTTTGAACAACTCCAGGGAAGGAATAATGGGAAATTTTCACAGAAAATCTGCACTGAAAGTGCAATCTCTGCCATCCATCTTGAGCTCTTACATCAGGCATGGGGCTGCTGCTGCATACAGGCAGTCTATTGGTTCTTAAAGTTTTGTATCTCTGTACTCCATCTCTGCAGTGTGGCTGCTGGCAGGAGTGGCAGCAATACTGCAATGTGTGGTAGGGCACTCAGTGAGATTAATGTTCTCTAAAGTGTCAGTCAAAAACAGCTCTTCCCACAAATATCTTATGGATTTCGTGGCCTGGCCTTACAAATGACAGGAAATATTTCTCACACCCACTGAGAATCCAGCCTTCCAAGAAACACGTACCCTTTACAGTAGAAAAAGCATAATTACTCTGTAATTATATTGTAGGTGGTTTTTTATCATAAGATTTCCACTAATCTATATAATGAAGTACTTCATGGACTGGCCAAAAATAATTACAATGTAAAATGATGTAACTGGTACACCTGCATTTAAAAATACACAGTCGGGACCTCAGCTGAGTTAAATCATTATCTCCCTGATGATATCAGTCTGGTTCCTGTGCATTAAAAAGCAGATCATGGGAGCAATAATATCTCAATTATGTAGTTAACCTTCTGGTTATATTAATTAGTGATGATTAGGCATGGGAAACCATAATTATGTCACGTACATAGCACCCCTTTGAAATTGCATATGAATCCAAACACAAAAGGCAGATGTGAACATCTAACCAGGACTAGAACAAATTTGAAACTTAATTATATGACCCTCTATCCCCTGTCTGAAACACAGCCAGTTGTGACAGCTCTGCTGATGTTAAATTTGTAGAAGAAATTGCAAGTTTTATTTGTCCCAGAAGAGAAATGCAAGGTAAAACAGTCCCATATTCTGATTTCACATGCAGGTTTTTAAATTCTGACTAAACTAAAGACAAATAAAACATTTAGGTCCAATTCAGTTAATAAACAAAGAAGCTGTGGAACTAAAGAAGCACCTTTTCATTAACTCACAACATTTATCCATTTGTCTGGGGTATGAACAGCCAAAAATCAGCCTCACTTGTTCCTGTTTGCAGGAGATCCTGGCAGCCTGAGAATTATTTGCAGGGGACCTTCCTGAAGAGTTTCACCAGAATGACTGCAAAAATGCAGTGGTAAATACTGTATTGAGGAAACTTTTTCCAAGGCAGCTGTCTGAGGAAACTGTGGAATTGGGAAGAGGGAATCAGAACTAGCAGGATTTTCTGCAACGGTCCTCATGCCTAACTTAAGACTGAAGTTTTTCACCTACAAGGGTAAAGAAGAGAAAAGCCAATCTGAGCTAACACTCTTCCCCCAGTACAGCAGAGATGTGCTTTATCCCAGCAGACCATTCCCTCACAGCAGGACTACAGTAAATAATTATGGTGGAGGTCACTCAGTCTAAATTTAGAAAAATATTAAACATTCCACTTTTCTGTAGGCTTCTGTCACCTACTGAAACCTACAGAAACTCTGCACTGCAAGAGGAATTGTGGATCTAAACATGTAGGGTTATTCCTATCATTCAGATGGCAGCATCCTGCCACCCTTGCAGGGAAAAGGACAAGACTAGAATAACACAAAATTTCCATTAAAATTATTCCTTTGAAAAGTGAATGCCACAAGAAACTGCCTATTTTTGACCAAACAAATGTACTTTAAATGGATGGTTTGCAAATGTCAGGTTGAAGTGTTCCAAAGTTGGGAGCTGCCAGAATTAATGCTGCCTGTGTACTCTGCATTGTACTTGCAGGGTCTTTGTCACTGTTACTGCTTGGTTTCATTTTTTTTAAATCTAAGTAACTTGACTTTGAAAGTTTGACTTGCAAATCTGGCATTTGCAGTTCAGGGAAGCCCCACCTTGCACACTTTTTCTTCTATATTCACTCAATTATTATTTGATGTGCTGTTTGCTTTCTGCTGTGCCAGCAGCAAGGGACACCAGTCCAATGTGGGTCAGGGTTATTTATTGACCCACAGAACCAACAGCCTTGGGGTCCACACTCTGTCTGCTCTGGGCTGTCAGATCAGCCCATGACAGCCAGGTCCAGCAGAAAACCCTGCCCAGTGAGGGCCCAGGTCAGTAAGGCCCTGGGTGTAACCTGGGCAGAGCAAGGTCTCATTAGGTGGCAGTGTCCCTTAAGGGACTGAAAGGACTTTGCAGAATGTAACCCAGTTAGACTTTGGTAAGATATTTTTCCTGTCTTTTCCTTCACTAAACTGTAAAAGTGTTGCCTATTATTTCCAAGCAGCAGTTCCCAAGCATTGCAAGCTGTTCTAATGATATTTTCAATCCAGTCTGAAACTCCTGAACCAAATTTCTGAAGAAGAGTTACATAAATGATTTCTTTTTCAACCTGAATTGCATTCAATATAATATCACAGAAACAATCCTTACAAACATCTCACTTCAAGAGAGGTTGTTTTTTTCTTTCCTTTTGCTCTTGGCAGAGGCTGTGGCAAGAATGACAGCGCAAAACACAACAGAAAGTTATAAATGTTACTTTTCCTAAGACAGCTAACAAAGTCATGGACTACCAAGGTGGGAAACTGAGGCACTCTGCTTCCAGAAACTCCCACCTGTGTCTCATGCTGGGGCTGCAGGGAAGGTATAAATTGAGGAGCTCCTTGGGAGTGACAAGTTTGGGACCTGTCAAGCAAAGAGAATGTGCCATCCATTCTCTCTGTGTGTCTCCAGCCAAGGGACACCAGCAGATGAATACACAATCTAGGGAAGGTGCTTTTCATCACTTCAGTGGGGTTGTTTGCCTTTATTTCAACTTGCAGCACAAGCAAGGCAGTGCCTTTTGGCTCCTCCTTTGCTGTGCACCTCCTGACACACAAGGAAAAGGCTGCCAAAATCTGATAACAAGCATGACCCCCTCTTCACTTCATCCCTTTCTCCATTCTTTGTTTCCTAAATCCACCTCTCACACAGGTCAGGATCAATCCCTGTCACAACCTGGCATGTTCCCTGATGGCTTTCTTCCCTTTCCCCATCTCAGCACTTTCTTTCCATCAACTCCTCCAACCCCATAGAGCCATGCACCCCATCTGAAGAGCTGGCACAGGGCAGTCCATGCCAGGGGCCACTGTCACGATTTAACAGTGCAGATGATGAATTAGGGACTTTGGCAAAGCCTTGGTTATCACTATTAATGAGGCTGAACCAAACCTGCAATTCCTTGGGGTCTTCTGCCTCACTCCTCTCTTTCCCTTCTGGAATTTTGACCAATCCCTCCATTCCACTCCCTGCCACCTCAAGTAGCTGCTCCAGAGATTCTGAGAGCAGGACTGATGAGGCCACTGCTCAGCCCCTTTGTTCAGTGATACAGGTGCATTATTAGGGGATAGATTAAATAGGAGGTTGGGACTGGGGATGCATACACCCACAGGAGTTTACTTAGGGGAAGATAAGAAAGTGTGGTCTTTTGCAAGGTTGAGGTTTTAAGTGTAAGACCCTTCTCCAAACCTTGACTCTGGCTTGTGGCTTTGAATATTTAGTTGTCTCTTACCATAATACAGTACTTGGTCTTGAGGACCAGAAGCATGAATAGAATTTAAGAAATTAGCTGTAAAAATGCAGAGCCCTGGCCACAGGTAAGATTCCCTGCCATCAAAAATCCAGCATGCAAATGTTTCGTTCTGGGCTGCCACCACTGAGATTTTGCACAGAGTCATCACTGGGGTTCAGACTCATGGTTTGACAAAACTCTGCCAAACTTGGACATGAGGGCACCAAGCAACTCTGCCTCCATAACTGAGCTGGGCACTTTTCCCTCTGCCTTCCCAATGCAACTTCCCAGCAAACTCATCAACCACATGCATGCACTGGAAGTGTTTGGAACCAGACAGTAACAGAAGGATTGAAAGCAATTCTTCTGCCTAAAGAGCTGGGTTTTACATCTGCTCTTCTTCCGCACCTTCCCCTGTCTGGGTGCAACACAAAGGAAATCTGTGCAGCTGATCTGGGATTTCACAAACCAAGGGATTATGTGCCACAAATCCTGACAGGCCCCTGTGCTCACAGCCTGGCAAACACCACAGCTGTAATCTCCTTTCTCAGATAAAGTCCATCAATCCTACTCTCACACCAACCTGTCCCACTCTGCCCTTCAGGCAGAGCTCGAAGAAAAGCCCTCCTTGGGAAGGATGTTAAAATCTGCCCTTCCTTGGTACCCTCCTGTGTAACTTACTCTTTTGGCTGGCCCCCCATCAAAGTCAGGTCAACACATATCCATTTTGTCTGCTGAGCTGACTAGTTTTCAATGACAATTTCTCCTTCATACTGTAACAGAGATCAATAAAACTGCCCCCCTCTCATGTTGGCTGAGATTCCAGGAATGTCATTTGCTTTTTATTGTTGCTACTGCTTTGTTTTGTTTCCATTTTTTTCTTTCTTTTCCTTTCTTTTTTTTTTCTTTTTTTCTTTTTCTTTTTTGGCAAGGCACAGATCAATTTAGAAAGATGAAAATTACTTAGACTTTCACTCAAAGTAAAATCTGCACTTTGTAACCCAGGATGTAATTTACAATCCTGTCATTAAACTCTGTTAATCCTATTATTATGAAGATAAATAATTACCCATAGCGAAGAAAGGGATTCCCAACAGAGTAGAATTATATTTTCCATCAGTAATGAAAAATATCCCTGCAGCAGTGACACTGGAAATACAGATAGTGAGCACTCCCAGGAGTCCCAGGAAAGGTTTGCTACGCAGGCAGTCCTTCATGGAGCTCGAGAGGGTAGCAGTTAGGAGAATCAGCATCAGGCTCACCAAAATCTTGCCCCTGGCCAAGAGACTGGTCTGGTGGAAGTCCTTCCAGAGGCTAAAGGATGCAAGTGAGTAGAGCTGCAGATCCTGGTGATCCAGCTGCATCTTGTGCATCAGTTTACAGAATTCGCTCTCCCACTTCTCCCCAATGAGGTCCTGGGTGGCAGAGCCATACGTTTGGAGGTAGTATGTGATTTGGATGGCTCTGGCTGATTTGACTCTCTGGTCCTTGCTGTTTGGCACTTCCATGACCCCTCCAAGCTGGTGGCCAATGAAACTGCTCCTTCCATCCTGGGAGAGAAAGCAGAGAGATGAGCGTGTGGTTATCGCGCGTACGACGTGATGCAGTGATAGACTCCGTCACCTCTCACAGGCATGCCAAGAGCTCTGCTCAAACACCTCTGCACTCAACAGGAGCCGTGCCATTCACCCCACTGGGCTTTGGGATCTGTCCCTGCCACAACTCTGCCTTACTCGTTACAGGCTCATTTGTATTTCTGTGCTGCAGTTCAGGGACTGCTCAGGTTCTCATTGCAGTCTCCAGGATTCCCAGATATCCAGGATCGAAATGCTGCATGCAAGCTCCTCACCCAGCCAGAGAGGATCGTCTTCCACATTTAAATGATGGACAATGACAAATCTCCAATTGCTACAGAAAGTTTGAGGTGAAGATTAATTTCTGGAAGGTTTGTGATTTCTTGACACTTTGGAAATTATTTTAGAAGTTGGAAATGTACAGGAAATGAAGCCTGATTCCTCAGCATACAGGCAGATCCACAAAGTTTAATAGCTACTCTGCCTCCAGAAAAATATAATAAAAATGAGACTTTTTGAATTGTTTATTTGAGGTTTCATGGATTTATATCAGTGGCACAGAGAAAAGAATCTACCTTGCACCTAAATTTAACCAGGATTTGTTTTCTTATACATTTCAAGAGTATAAACCTTACTCTGGTCTTACTGTTTTTGATAAACAGGACATATAAAACTCCAAGGCAATCAGTAAAGGACACATCAGGTCCACTCAGCCTCTGTGTGTTAACAGGACCAGGCCTTTTTTTTCCGTAAAGTTATCTGTCCCTGTTTAAATATTTCTTTTGGGTTTTTTTTTTCTTTTATTGTAAGAAGGATTTAATAGGAAAGGTCCTGTAAGAAAGGTCCCTGCTCTTAAGCCACAGGTTGTAGGATAATTATATGTTCCCCTTTCAAGACAGGGGAAGCCTGTGTGAGTTTAAAAGATCAAATCCAGTTGCAAACTGAGGAAGAAGACTCAGTGATAAAATTTTCCCAGTACAAGCAAACTCTTTGATCAAAAAAGTCTAAATCCAGGGATTAAGTATCTGTTGCACAACAAATAATATTTTGCTTTCTCCCCAACATAAACTGGATTGTAATTTTTCAGATTTATTTCCGCTTGTATTTAATAAAAACATAAAATTATCAAGGTTGTTGATGTCTAAACTACCATGCAGCAATGAGTTCATATGAGATAACATTCTTTGCCTAGGCACACTACTGGAAGGAGCTGACAGCTTGAATTTGGGAGAGGCTCTGCCCTCCACACACACACACACACACAGAGGGAAGTAGTCATCTGCAAAAGGCCAGAACCATTTGGGGGAGACACTTTAACATCTATTGCATCCAGCATTACCCATTTCTAGAAGCACCTGTGCTGCATGCAGGTCATTATCTGAAATTACCAGACCTGCTCATAGCAATGATTCCCATCCTAAGGAAAGATCAGTGAAATGATGCTTTATAAAAGATAGATGTCTTCCAGCATGTTGACTCACAGAGCAAGTAAATATCAGAAATTGGGAGACATATTGAAAATATTTTATGTACTCACCTTGCCTTCAAACAGGTATGTAAAGGAGGTAATCCTCCCACTGAGAAATTTCTGCCTATGCCTACTTTCATGGCAGGAGCTCACACTGTTCCCAGCATTTGCCTGCCACAGCCCAGGGAATGTGACAAAGTGCTTTTCAGAAGTTCATTTTTTCCCCTATTCTCAGTTGTTATTTCCCACCAAAACAGCAGCTTCTGGCAAGGGTATCCTGGCACGAGCTGACACAAAAGGTGAACTGCAGCCTAGTGCCAGCTTCCCAAATCACCTGGAGCCTCATTGCAAATGTCACATAAGCAGAGACAACTATCACAGAGGGGCAGCTGCTGCTGTTCAGACTCCAAAAAAATCCTCATCCCCAGCATTTCATGCTTGAATCCTGTTTGGATTTTTTATTTCTACTCTTTCTAAGGAGAGGTCACACCTAACAGTCAAACACTCACAAAAAGCGAGTTTCCAAGCTGGTAATTAAGGCTTGAGCAATGCAGTCCTGGCTCACATCCGAAGCAACTTTGCAGCTAAAAATCCCCACTTGGCACCGCTTGGAAATTTTAGAGAGGAATTTCACATTTCCTCAGTGTCTGGGCAGGGCTGACATTCAGAGGCTTGCAGACTCTGCAGGATTCTATAGCAGCAGAGCTCCCAGCCCAGGCAGAGCACTGTAATTCAGGTTTCATTGATTCACTCTGCAGCAAGGTTACGGGAAACTTTGCGATGACCATCTGCCTTCCCCTGCGAAAGGTGCAGCGAGCGACGGCAGCATTTCAAAGGAGGCAGCAGAGCAGGCACAAATAAATCATGTTCTGCCGTATCTCCCATGAAACAGCAGATAAAGGCTATTTTTTACACTGATGTACAATAGGGCACCCAGCTCATATGTCAGCAAAATAGAGAGTAAGCTCTCAGATGGAATCGAGGAAATCACAGGCGCCGGATTGCTGTGAGGACATTTTGTCCATTCCCTTCTTTCTGGGGGCAAACTGTTCCCTATCTAAGCAAGAGTTTTGCCTTTGCTGCTGTTATAGTGTGCAAACATGAACCTGCCAGCACTTGGGAAAAAGGGGCTTTTTGCTAATAAAGGTCTTGGAGAATCACAGAAACACAGAATGGCTTGGATTGGAAGGGACCTTAAAGATCATCTCATTCCAATCCCTCTGCCATGGGCAGGAACACCTTCTACTAGCCCAGATTGCTACAGACCCTGTCCAACCTGGCCTTGAACACTTCCAGGGCTGGGGCAGCCACAGCTTCTCTGCAGTGGTTACAATCCTAGCAAGGAAAGCAGAAGAAACATGGGGAAAAACAGTCTTTCATTCATTCCATTTTATGGATGACAACTGATGTGGGGGAAAATGGAGACCTAGTGCTGCCAACATGACTTTCAGCACCTCCAGAGTCCAAGCCAGGGACCTACCCTACTTCTTGGAGTCTCATGGGAGATTCAGGGGAGTTATTCACTGCCCCAAGCTCTCTGTTGTCCTCCAGGAGCACCTCAGTGAAAGAATGAAGCATGAATGGTTAAACTCCTGAACTAAGCCTAAGGTCTGGGACACAAAATGTGGCCTCAGTGACTTGTGAGCGATGCCTAGGTGATGCCTGAAGAGCCAGTCAGGGAACAAATTCCACATAGTTCTTGATGAAAAAAGGTGCTTTCTGCTGATAATTAGCATGTCCTTCCTGATATATGTTTACATGCTCCAATTTTTCATTTCATAGCAATAGTTTGATGTTTCAGACTACAGACCCCTTAAACCTTTTACCTACATCTGCTGCTGCTCTCTGATCCCGCATGCAGAAAACCCCCCCAAATGAAATAATAATTATAGTTATTGGCTGTACATTATTTTATACCCACATATCTCCAGAGGATCTACAACAGAAGATGCTAACTGTCTTTAGCAAGGTCACTTGCATGGTTGGAATCTTGTTTCAGATTCCCAGGCTTTGTCTATGTGTCTTTCTCTCTTCTAATTTTTTTTAAATGTCTGATGAAATCTTAACAGTGTCTGTTCTCTCAGATTCTGATGGCAGGTAATAGTCTCCAGATCTGAGTATCTTTAAATATGCAATGAAATATAGATCACCTGCTGGGGCATGTGATATTTCATCTAAAACAGGGGCCAAGCAAAATTCTTTGCTTCAATGGACACTATTAAATTGTTTTTTGTGCTCTCCCTTCTCTTCTTCTAGATGCCCCAAAGCCATTTTATATATTTAGATTCTGAAAGGGAGGAGAATGAGAGCTAAGATGACAGGCATGAACAGCTTCACCTTCCTTTTTCCCCAGCATGATGCACTTTGCCACCTGTGTCTATGCAGACGTGACCTTGCTTGTGGCTGAAAATCCAAACTCCTTGTTTGTTCAGCAGTGAAATTCACTAATTGTGAATGGATGGGTACAGAATAAACCCCTACCATGTTTCACGCTGGAAACTTATCTATAAAGAATGCTTAGGCCCTTAATTCCCTAAGAAGATATGGAAGTGGCATGGGAAGTTTGACTTGCTCTGAGGCTGAGGGCCTCTCGGGTTAAAGGAAACCAGCTGCTCCTACTGAGCTAAATATCTTTTGCTAGTGATAATAGTAGTAGGCACAGATCCTCTCAGCATGCAGCCCAGAGGGACACTGGAAATACTCCCTCACTACTAAAATTACCTCTGACCTTTTTTTTTTTTGTTTCCTTACTATTTTCAGTGCAGCTGCTGCAGGCCCAGCTCTCACCTGGGGGTTCTGTGTGGTCACTGCAGCACCAGCCCTGGGCAGAGCCTTATCCTCTGCTGGGGTGTTTGATTTGTGCAAGAGCACATTAAGTCAGAAAGAAAGTAGGACTGTAGTCACTGCAGCAAATGGTGGGGAGGGCCAGCTGTGGGGATTGGCACTGAGGGATGTGGTTTGGTGGTGGGCCTGGCAGTGGAAAGTCCATGGTTGGACTCAGTGACCTCAGAGATCTTTTCCAACTGAAATTATTCTCTCATTCATCTCTGCTCTGAATGGCATCAGCCTCCACTGGCTTTCCAGTGAGGATTTGAAGTATTTTTGGGAGGGTGTGGCTCCAGCCTTCTTAGTCCCCTGCTCAGCACAGGTTGGGCTGCAGAGGGTTTTAAAACTCTTTTCAGATTCCTGGTAATGAGGAAAGGAGCCCTTGTCCCCTACTGCTTGATCACTCTCATTCAAGTACACCTACAGGACCTTAGCCAGCAAATTTATCTCTATTTTTATTTTTCTTTAACCACTTCCTCTCATCAGCTGGAGTGATGGGTCATTATCAAACTACATTATGGAAATGTTAGGATAAAGCATGCCATTCTGGTTGCATGCTATTTTATCTTAAAAGCTTAAACTGTTCAACAGAGGGCAACCAGGAATGTCTGCTGAAATACACTGTGTGATAAACATCCTAATGAAATCAATGCAGTCCTCTGATAAGGACATGCCTACTCTACTGTAGGTCACAGAAAGTATTATACTGAAAACCACAGAGGTTAGGATGAACCAAGTTGCTTTTCAGCCAGCTGCCAGTTTTTCAAGGTGAAATAATAATAAAAAATTTAAACCCCCTTTCATTTAAGGTTTAACATGTTGGGCTGCTCGTGTTCCCTTCAGCCTCACTGTAACACTTTAGAGGAAGGTTTTTTCTCCTCAATCAAACTGATTTTTCTGTCACTGTCCCCAGCACAGTTATGCATGGAGACCTTGTCCCAGTCTATCCCTGTTACACAGCCACCAATCACCAGAAATTCTTGCAGCATCCCTTTCCAGCATGAAGCATGGAATGCTGATTCATGTCAGCATTTCCCCCCACATTTTTATGTAGCAGTTTTCGTGCCTTTGCAGCTGTGCAGGTGCTCCTGCACTGTTTGCTGTGCAGCTGTTCTGTGTGGATGAAGGATGGAGGGAGCATCCAGAGCAGGTGGACACTGAGGGCAGCACCTTTGAGGTAGAGCTGCACCTTGGCTGGCTGGGAACAGGGACAGAGCAATGAGCAAGGGGTCCGTTCACACAGCAAAAATGAATTGTGTGAAAGTGGCCACGAGAAGTTATCCAGAAAATAATTGTCTAACTCTCTGCTGCAATAAAGAAGAATTCAGTTATTTCCAGCTCCCCAGCAATGATGAGGCTCAGCTCACCAGCTGGCCAAGCAAATTTGGTTTATAGTCACTTTGAAGAGTCAGGCACATCCAAAGGATGATCTGCTCCATCCTGAGGTACAGGTCAAAAGCAGATTTGTTCTCTGCAGAGGCCTGTCTCTCTCCATTTAAAGCAGAGGCACGAGATTACTTAAGACTTGACCCCAGATTTTATCATGCTGCAAAATGCCTGACCTGCCTTGTCATTCCTGGCTCACACTGGCCCCTTCACAGACATATCCTGCTGGTTAACAAACCCACAGACCTTCAGCCCCATCCCAGGGGAATCGTGCTAGGGTGATTTTTAAGTGAAAGAGAGAAGTACACAGAGCACCCAAAAGGGAACCAGAACAATCTGGCACCTCTTTCTGATGACTCTGGGCCTGTGCTCCTATCCTCAACGACTTTGGGTTTCTAGTTTTTGATAAAAGAGACAAGAACAGATGCAAAGTGTTTCAAGAGACTTATACATTGTAGTATCAATAACAGACAATAAGAGAAATGTCCCTAGAACTAAATCAAATTATGGAAGGATTCATAAGGGTGCAATAGTGAAATGTGACTGCTATTAGAGAGTTCTTCTCTTTGGAGGACATTCTGGAGGTGGACAGGCTGTTTCTGAGTGGTTCTTCTCACTTTGCTCCTTCTATGTCACCCTGTCAGGTTTTCTGAGAATCATAGTGTGGCCAGGGTTGGAAGGGACCTTTGAAGGTCACCTGGTCCAATCCCCTGCAATGAGCAGGAGCATCTTCAACTAGATCAGGTTGCTCAGCCACATTCAACCTGGACATGGATGTTTCCATGGGTGGGGCATCCACCATCTCTTTGGACAAGCTCTCTCTGTGTCCCACCACCCTCAATGGCTGTCTCTGTCAAGGCAAGGGAAGGACAGAAGGGAAGGAAAAAAGGCTCTGACTTCACCTTCTGCTTCCCTTGCACATCCCTCTGGGAAGAAAATACAAATAAGCCCTCTCCCTCCTACACCAGCTTCACTCCACATGTCTCCTAGACTGCATTTCATCTTTACATCCTTTCCAACCCTCCTTCATTCTTTATCCTATCTTCAAGCTCTTCGTCGCTCAACTGATCCCTTCACTCACAAGGTCAGGTTCCCATTCAGTCCATCTCAGATCCTGTCCTGGTTCCTTTTGGAAAAGAGGAATAGATTAACTGCCCATCAGAGCTTTGTCCCCTGCTGTCCTGAGCAGCACTTGTGCACCCAAGGACACAGTGCTGTCCTTGAAGCTGATGAGCAATACCCACGTGGGCTGTGATCACTCACCTCCCTAGGTGGGAAGGGCGCTGGAAGATGGGGGGAGGGGGGGAGGGTCAGAGACAGCACAAAGAGAACTGCAAGCACTGGGAGGTAATTTTGGGGTACAGCTGATCTCTGCCTTTTGATGCTCTCCCCTCCATCAGGAGCAGGACACAGGCACAGCAGTGGAACAGCTTTGGCACAGACAGTTCAGGCAGGTGAGCTGGTGTGGGCACCCCAGCCCCATGAGATGGGTGCAGGGTGCAGCATGCTTTGGATGCCCAGCAGCCTGGGGATGGCTTGCCCAGGATGAAGGTAGGTGGCTCAGCACAGCTTGTTGCAGGTGACACAAGTTCACCTTCCACAGGAGATCTGTGTTAGCAGGGCCTGGGTGGGTAAATCTACCAGGTCAGATATTAAAACACAACTGTCCTCTTGTTTCCAGCAGGCACAGAGCACCTGCTCCCTCCTCAGTGCTCATTGCCCTTGGAGTTTGTGCTCTGCCCTGCCCAGGATCACAAGCCCTTGAAGCAGCACCTTGGGACCAGGCTTTTCACAGCCTGTCCCTGCAAGTGGAGGAATAACAGAGTAAAAGGCAAGGCTGCATCTGGCCCCTAAATCCTCCAGGATGAAGGATGGTGGTAAAAGTAGACAATGCAGAGCAGAACTTTTGCAAGGAGATGCCAGGTAGGGGGAAATCCAGGCTCTTTTATGGCATGGTAGAGCTGTGCCTCTCCACCTGTGCAAACTGGGACAACACCTAAGCCTCTGCCAGTAGCTAAGCTATGAAAACTGACCAGGTACAATGGAATAGAAAGGAAAAAGGTGTTTGTCTCTGTGGTCTTGCCCACAGCTGCTCTTCATCCCAAAGGGTTTTGTTTGTGCCAAGGAGAAACACAGGAATGAGCCACTGACAGCAATGCCTCAAGGGAATTGCACAAAATGCCAATATTTGGATATATTCAGTTAAACACTCTCACTGACATATGCAGGAATGTGTTTGAAGAATGCATTTACCATCTCTCATATTTGGCAGTCTCTATGAATCTATATCATGAATACTTAGGAAAGGAAGAAAATTGCAACTAGCATTAAAAAAATAAGAAATGATTTTTCAGTGCAGGCCAGTGGTCCATCTAGCCCAATTTTCAATCTCTGTCTGTTTCTAAACCATGATGCACCAAGACAGTGTCTTCCACGACACAGATGGAAGATGCCTTTGGGAGACTCAGATTTTCCAGCTCTTCAACAAAAAGAGAAATTAAATGAGCTGCTTGGAAGGAGGAGGAAGAATAGAACAGTTCAAATTTTTTAATAGATAAATGCTTCTCCTAAATGTAGTGATTTGAATTATATTAGCAACAAAAAGTAAGAAAATTAATGCATTAAAGCTATCTTGCACCCCAGTGAAATTCAAGACAATATTGCTGCCTCAAGAGGGTCATGGATTTCTCCAAATGGAGCAAACAGGACAACATTTGCCCAAAATTCTTTCTATCTCTTTAGAGTATTTAATCTAAAGATTTCTTGAGGTCCATGAAGATATAGGTTAAACAAGATCCTAATTACTAAATTAAAGAAGAACAGCATAATATACCAAAAGTATAGAAAACCTTTTCCTTTGTCTTCTTTCCATATCAGCAAAAGCAAAAGACGTAAAAATGCTGGAAAAACTCCATTTCATCCTCCATAAGCCCAAGCTGAAGAGTCTTGGGTAGATGAGAATGGGATCCAGTGACTGTCCCTAACAGGAGATTCTAAAGAGAGGACACAGGGTTTCACTGACATTTTTGTGGGTCCTCTTGCTTGGTGAGCATCCCACTGTGTGCCTCTTCTAATTCCTTTCTTACACTGCTTGAAGTTCAATTCACAGAAGAAATAGGAAGGAAACATGCCAGAAAGCGAAAGGGATTGGATTTGCCTGGTTGTATTATTTCATTTAAAGGAAATGTTAAAAAACAAACAGCAGAGAATAAAATGTGAGCAATAAAGCAGATCCACAGGAATCATTTAAGCTCTTACAATCTGAAGTTTCAATAATGACACAGAAAAGGGTGCTTTTTTCTTTTTAAATTATGTTTTGTGTTGGCAAACATCTCTTTAATTTTATCTGTCTCTGCTCATCCTGTTTTCTCCGGGGACCAGCAGCCAAAGTACTGAAACACTGCAAAAGTGTTCTATCAAAGGCAGGAAGAAAAGAAGTAACTGAGAATCAGATAGAGCCAAGTGTGATGTGACTAGATTTTGAGGCTAGAATGGTTTTGAGGTTAATTTACTACTAAACTGTCTTAGGTAAGCCCAGCCTTTGAATACAAGACTCTGCTGTGCTAGACTTGCTAGGATCCAAGTCCTAGCAGGAACTTCCACTCTCACAATGCTCAGTAAGATATAACAAGGCACTGCACAAAGCAGATACAGTTGAGGACACTTAACACTTCTAGCTGAAAATTCCTCTTTTCTAAGAGAAAATTAATCAGTTTTCCCTCATTTTTATTATTCTCAAATTTGGCATTGTGCGGCACTCTCTCTACTGTGAAGCATCCCTCCCTTCTCTCCAGCACACACTGGTTTATAATGAGTTTGGCCATTTGTTAGCTGGAGGGAGCCAAAAAGATGTCTAGTTTCAGACATTTTCCTTTTTTATTCTTTTTTCTTTTTTTTTTCATGGTGCTGGACAAGAATCTGGGAAGGGGAAGTGGGAATGAGGCATTTAAGTAGGCCTGTATTCATGCATTAAAATCTAACTAAAGCTGGGGTTCTGCTGACTCCCACCCAGGGTACTTTTGAATTCAGTACATTCATGGAGTTTTTTGACACCTTCACATGAACATCAGCAGGTGGCTTTTATATTTAAAATCCTGTAAATTCTGTCTCAAGATCCCCTTATAATGTGTTCCCTTCATGGTAAGCAATACTTAGTAGCCCATAGAGATGAAGGTGTCGTCATGTGCAATCCTCTAACAGGTCTTCTTTAATTCTTATTCCAGTTAAAAAGGTAAAGCCCATGGCATCATCTGGAATTGTTCAAAAACATGTAGGTGTGGTGTCTGGGGACATGGTTTACTGGTGGACTTGCCAGTGTTGGGTTAATTGTTGGACTCGATGATCTTTCCAACCTAAATGATTCTGTGATTCTCCACTTTGGGCTTCCCATTGCCTCTCCTCACTGCAGAGCTGTTACTCTGGAAGTTCACTGACACTACCAGGGTTGTATTTCTGTATTTTCCCAGTCATACTCTGTGGGAGAGGGTGTCTTGCACTGTCTCAGCACAGGGCACATTGCAATGATACTCAAGTGTTACTCAGCGTGAGGCAACCGGGAAATTTTACATCATCCCAAACCCTTCACCTAGAGATTGCAGGGGCTGCCACTGAACAAGCTCTGCATGCCTGGAAAATTATCTCAACACAGCCTCTGTGCTGTGGAGGACTGGGAAGACACAAACAAAGTCCAGCAGATGCTGAGGTCTTGTTTCACACCATAATCACTGGTCACCAGTGGGGTTTTGGCAGGGCCCAGGACCCTGCTGTGCAAGGTGCTGTGCAAACACAGAGCTGGAGAAGCTGCCCAAGCTCCACAAATCTTCCCATTCTGGTGCTGGACTTTTTTAGTTGCTGTATTTCACAGTGTGAATTGGTGATGCTGCCAAAGGAGAGGTCTCTTCCCTCTGTCCTAAGCTTGCATCTCCTCCCTGCCAAGCTGAGGAGCAGCTGCTCATGTGGTGTGTGGTGAAAGGGATTGGAGAAATAATCCAGGTTTATGCAAACTGAACAGGAGGGTAAAAAGCAAAAAAACAAAGAAAAAACAAAGATTTAAGCCCCTCATCCCCTCCTTGCTGCCAACTGGCAAAAGGTTTCTTTAATTTTCTCTGCTCAGACCCCCCATTCTTGTGGTGATATCAGCTGTGCCACACCTGAACAGCTCCATCCTCAACGGGGCTGTGTTTCACAGCGAGTATTTGTCTTTACTCTGGGTACACAATCCCTATTGTCTTCAAGGAGAGTTTCTGATTTGGATGGGCCTCTTCAGCCAGAACAAAGCTCAAAAGATGAGAAGCCAGAATTGAGGCTCTGAGGTCCTGAGTCAGGCTGCCCAACCAAGGCATCAGGTTGGAAATGTCAGGACTACTGTGAAAATGTCAGGACTACCGCACTGCCTGCTCCAGGAACAGAGGGGAAAAGGGCATCTCTGGAGGGCAGTTTTGATATTAAATGGGCTGAATCTCATTCTTAGGGATTTTAGGCCTCCTACAGCCTACAATGCCCCAAAGCCTAGTTCAGGTACCTCCATAAAATGCTTGAAGTTAGGTTATATGTGTTCCTAGATGTAGATGCAAGTGTAGCGCTGCTGTTAAGAATGAGCTCAAGATAAAAAGTAAGATGAATATTTAATTATTGTGTGTAAGCACTTCTGGAGAAATGCATAAATTCTCTGTAAATAATATTACTATTAACAACCATCTTTTCAACTTATTTCAGATGTTTTCTTGCAGTACATCAAAGCTTTTCTCCCTAAATATACATTTTGCAATTACTGTAATGCGATAGATGTTAAAAAGCAAAAAAGGTTTTTCAAAATCACCTGCTGTGCAAAGTGATTTTTTCAATTTTATATTAGTATAGTCTGTTTGGAAAGGTTTTGGTTCTGGCAGAACAGGAAGGATTGAACTTTTAATTTTAAAACAAAAATGCTGAAGATGGTGGGACCTCGTGGTATCTAGCCACCTTTGGATTTCAAGCAAATATTTAGGGAAAAATTCTGATAGAGTAAGCCAAAGAGTAATCAGATTGTAAAGCATTTCCAGATGATGGAATTTCAGCATTTGTCTTCTGAACACTCTGCAAAATCTCTGTCTCCCTGCTGCAATAAACTGCCAATATCTGGCAATCTATTTTGGATGAGGATGGCATTTAATTCCAGTTCCTTCAGTGAGAGCTAATTCCTTATTCAGATTAATGTATCTTAGTTCTTTTGCAACTGTCTAATAATAATTTCCAAAAAGAGTTTTTCAAAGGCCTGACAGAGATTTGGAGTGAGGAAAAGTTGCAATGGACTTGAGAGGGAGCCTAGATTTTCCCCATGAAATTATGCTGGGAGGTTTTTTCTCATGTCAGTGCAAATACATATTATTCCCTAGGATTTTTGGAAAAGCCTCACCTGACATGAGCCTTTTCTGTAAAGATCTCTAGATTTAGCATATCCTCATGCTTACAGAAATTTCATGGAGCTTTTTTTTTTTTTTTTTTGGGTGATTTGTAACAAAAGTATAGTGGCATTCATCTCACCTAATTTTAACCACCTGAAAGTTTAATGCATAATATGAATATTATTTCTCTGGTCTATGATGTCTCTGAATGATGACTTTCTCCTGTCCTAATGTCGATGTTTAGAAAAACTGAAATGAATTATTCCTGGAAGTTCACCCTTCTATCCTCTGGTTGCACATTGGGCCCACTTTAGATTAGATGCTGAATAGAAAAGGGCTCAAATTAGAGGAAACAGATATTTTGCTATCATGACTCTCTGCATGAGTACCCACAAATTTCTCCATCATGGACCCTCAGTGGAAGGGTCACAGCCTGACTCTGAAGACCAGACCAGGACCCATCCACTGCAGCCAAGGCCCTGAAATTGTGGACAAAAATAGGAGAAGAAATGGCCTGACTCTACAATTCTTTTCAGAAACATCATCAGCCATTTCCTAGACACTTGGTCTGCTCATGCTCATGTTGGACCAGAAATAGTAGGAATGATCCAGCTGAATATTTCATAACTATCCTGTTCAACCAAGTTTTAGGACTGTCTGCTACCATAATTTTTCCCTGGCACAACCAGAAAGCAATTAAGAAATGACAAAATTCAACAGTGGTGAAATGGAGCCAATTTGTGACATTAGGGGTATGAGGATTTTAAAATTTGAAGTGCTGGGGAACAATCAAACAATGCACAACATGGCAAGGGGACTTTTAGAAACCATCCAAATCCAAATTAAATCACCCATCAAAAATCCACAGTCAGCACAAAACTCCAGAAGAGGACTTGTTTCATTCTAGAAAGATTACAGAGGGACCAAAGAAAAGCAATGTTCCATCAAGGCTTCCCTGATAATTTAGCACATCCTCTGCAGCCTCCAAGGCACTGTCCAAGTTCCACACAGGGAACTGTGTGTGTCCTGCTGAGCTTGATCTGCAAGAAGGTGAAGGAGGAAGGAGAACATCGAGTGCTGAAATGTCCGTACTTGCAAAGCAGTGTCAGAGTCACAAGCAAAAGTAAGTGCCCTTTCTCTGGGGGCTGCAAAACTCCAACTTCAACATCAACTTTGTCTTTGACCTTGGTTGTGTCATTTAAGTTCTGCACCTTTTCTTTGAGACTGGCAGAACTCAGCTAACAGGAATCAGTTCCAAGGGAGGGACCTATGTTGCCCTTTGGGCACCAGAATGCAAACAAAGCTCTTCAGAAAATGGTATTATTTTCTGCTCAGCTCTCTAACTGCTCTGGATCTGTCTGTGTAAATTCTGTGATTCAGCTGCTGCTGACATGTCCTCCTTGCTTAATATTGTCTGTGAACTTCACTCCTGTGCAATCCAATTCCGTTTCCCGATAATTAATAGAGATGTTAGATGAGACCAGACCTAACACAAATTCTCCAGATACCCTGCAAGATACCTTCCATAAACTTGTTACATTATCATTTATCATGATTCCTCGTTTACAGTCTTTCAGCCAGTTTCCAACCCACATGACTGATTTCCCATCCAAGCCAATCTGAATTAATTTCTCTATTAGGGTTTCCTCATAATCCTGCACAGGACAGGGAATGGGTTAGACTGACCTTATAAACCTTTTATGTCTTTGACCTCTTGATGTTACACAGAAGAGGCTCATAAAACTCCAACAGCTCTTTGAATTTCTCCAGCAGCACCACAGCCCTTCTTTATGATGGGAAAATCAATGTAAAGGGGAAATCACAGCAGGTTATGAATTCTTAAATGAGTAGCCCTGCACCAAAACCACCATCCCACAGCCCAAACTGCTCCTTTACCAAACAACATCTGAAATGTTATCCTTTGTGTCCGTTGTATCCTCACTGAAGAGGCTGTGGAAAAACCCAATTCAAATGGTTTAGGTGTGAACCCGAGTTTTTGAGCTTCATCCTGGGCTATTCCCTATCCTGGTTACCTTTGTTTTGGCTGCTCTACAGGGAATGAAAACACGTCCCATTCTGCCTTATTTTTCTTTGCTATTTTTGCTACTTCCAAATGTAATTGGGTTTTCCACAACGAAAGTATCAGAATAGATCCTCAAGGAGCTTTGTTCAGATCTGGTAAGTAGTGACAAATGGCCTGTTTTAACTTGCCTTTTGAAGTGAATATGGTGATGAAAAGACCATGGATCATATGCAATTACAGCATTTGGCATTTATATAAGACAAATTTCCCTTCAAGGATGTCCTCTTTCTCCCAGTTCCAAAACCTGATACTGGAGGCAAGAAGATGGTAAAAGTTGTAAGGATACAAGTTTATTCTTTTAGGAGTAAAAAAAAAAAAAGCCACCCTTTTCTTTAAAATTGAATTCCCCAAACCAAAAATGAAATGCTTTATGAGAGCAGAGGAGCTCTTAAGCTTGTCAGGCTTGTGAAATTTATTTTAGGGTATGTACCTAAAGCCTGATGCTCGTGCTAATCTTGAAGCCTGGGGAAAGAAAGGAGTGGAGAGACATTTGTAAATCTTCAGAAATGTTCACATTTCTCTGCTGGTGTTCCAAATTTCTATGCCATTTACAATGACAAATCTGTTGTGCACCAACTGGGTGACCAGTGTTTTCTACGTGCAGTTGGGAAATCAGTTCTGGACAGGAAAATTAAGGTTAATTAACAAAGAAACACCACTGTTAGAATATTTATTACCACATATTCCAGCCACTCCTGAAGAGAAATGGGTTTGTCATCTGGATGCAAAAGCCTACATGGTGAAACCTCTTTTGGGGGATGTTTTGTGCTCATCTGTGAGTAAAACCTCACTCAAGGAGTCAAGAACATGAACAAACTGAACTGTGAATTTTAGGGGAAAAATGCACATGGACATTTCCACGTTGCATCTACTTGGCACTGAATTTGTTAATGTATTAAAATCTACACTAAGAAATCATCCTGGAAAATGGTTAGGAAAAAGGTGATTTATATTTAAGTCACAGATTCTGTCAAAGAGATGGAATTGCATAATGAAATACTGCTAACAACATCTTTCTTATTAATGAACCGCACAATTTTTTACGAACTAAACTGACTCAGAAAACTGGAATCCAGGATGACTTGTCCCATCAATACAGTGCCTTGGTCTTCAGTGTAAAACTCCATAAATGAGAGCCAGAGCTCTCCTGGACGGGGGGAAATTCATGTGCAGGGGGACTGGGCTGTGTCCTGAGTGAGTTTATTTTGTTGCAATTTTCCTTCCCCAAAGTTCGAACATGGGAAAACATTTCCTCTTGAAGTGACTTTGGTTTTTTCCCTCCTTTATTTTCTAATCTAAAGTATAAGGTGAGAGAAAAATATTTTTGGAATCATTTGAAAGAATACCTAGAAAGAACCATTTTAATACAAAAAAATTGGGAACATTTTGTTAGAGGCATGTCAAAATGAAACAGTGAGAACCTGCCATTATCTTTCCATCCTCCAAAATGAAATTAGGAGCGGGGGGGGACATTGTTTCAAAAATGCTTTTGGTTTCAAGAGTTCTGTAACTTCAGATGGAAAAAGATGCAGCCGAAGACTTTTGGGCCAGCCAGGTCATGCATGATTTAGTCCAGGCAATGCAGCATTTGGAACAGAAGCAGCAAAACCCTCCATGGCCACTCCTGAATTGTAGCACCCTTTAGGAAGCTGTGGACATGTGTGCAAAAATGCACCATGCATGTAATAAGAACAACAGCTGCCTGTCAGACTGACAACACTCATGTAATTCTGGGGGAAACAACTACACAAAGTGTAAGGAAAGCAAAGCCCTGTCTTACACGAGGACAGCTTTTCTGTCTCATCTCAGTGCCAAACTTGGGCACGAGGTTTTGGTGCCCCTGAACTGGACCTGTAGGTGATGTTTATCCTTACATATTGTGAGAGGATACATGGCAGGGGTTTGGGCTTCCCTGTGGAAGAATTTAATGGGGTTTTCCAGATCTCCCACCATTAGCACAGGGAAATAACTGTGGCAGGCTGGAGATGGATCTTTAATCCCCCTTGCATACCCTTGCTTACACTGCATTGCACTGGGGGTCTCAGTGGTGTGTGTTGCCTTCAAAGGTGTGGGGCAGGAAGGCAGGACTGCCCTTTGCCTTCTCAGATGCCCTCAGCACAGACAAGCAGGATTTATGGCTTGTGGAATTTTTAAAGAAGAATTGTTCTGCAAGACACCAAAATATTTGCCATCATACATAATCAGGAAACATTGCACACATGTAGTGCCAGCTAATTTTTTTTTAGCTATAGACCATTATCAGACCAAAACTTTCTGCAAATTAGCCAGCTAGTGACATGCCAGTCACACAACCCACGATCACCCAGCAGTTCCCTGGCTGTGATGCCAGTTTGCTGGCAAGACTGGACTGGAGGAGGGTGTGTTTGGTGGTGAACCATAAAACTGGGGAGAAAAGCAGATCTGGCCAACTCACAGCTGTGAAGGCTGTCTGGTGTCTTGCAGAGCTGCTGCTGGGCACGCAGAAATGCTGTTGTGTAGGAATTGCCTACCGGTGTGTGAGTGGTGTTAAGAAGAAAAAAAATTTCAGCAAAATTTCATACTAGAGCCGCCACCAAAAAATGATTGCCAGCTTGCCCTTGAGCTGATTCCACAGCAAATCTTTTTAGCTGGAAATCTTCCTGCTGCCACCAGCTCAACCTTGCTGGTATCATCAAAGACCTGCAGCATTTCACCTTAAGCTCCTGCTCCCAAGTGGCCTGACCAGTGTAAAAGTGAGGCTAATTCACACCCAGTGAGCCCAGGGCTGGGGCAATGCCATGTGCCACTGCACGTGATGGTCTCTGCACTGCTCAGGAGCTCAGGCACTGCTCTCTCCCTTTCTAGGATGCTTCACAGCCTCACTTCCAAGAACTTCCTTTTCTGCCTATTCCCCACATGAGCACCTTGCACCTGGGTAGGTAAGAAAACAGAGAACAGGACAAATACAATGAGAGAAAGAAGTATAAAACACTTCATAGCTTGCTCCTTCGGCCTCTCATTGTCTTCCCCTCTCCTTTCCGTCACACGCAGCATCTGCTTTCCTAAGTTTTTGAAGACTTCCATTTGTTAAAGCTACTTTACAGCTCAAGTCCCAGCCACGTCTCATTGTTTGCAGTGTGAAGGGGCAGTGGATGTGGGGCCTGCATAAATTAAAACTTTCAATACAAATGCGAGATCACGGTTTCCCCAACTCAATTCACTTCTCTTGGAAAACCAGTCAGCAGGTTTTTTTGACTGCTACTTCTGTAATAACCACTGCACAGAGTGCATAAAGGTTTTTTATGTCAGTGTCTGAGGAGGTTTAATATGGGTTTTGCTCTTAGATTACTATTTTCCAAATACCTAGCCCAGCCTTACCTACATCACTGTTTGCCAACTATGATATGCATGTAATAAGCATATCCACGTGTGCATAAAGGATGATAAATAATTTAAGAACTTCTATTTGGCCATATTTATCAATCTACTTTTGTCCTTACAAAGCTTATCTAACTTCTACCATAGAATATAGATAAGGATCTCCTCTCCGAACCTCTCCGAACTTCTCCGAACCTCTCCTCTCCGAACTTCTCCGAACCTCTCCTCTCCGAACCTCTCCCCTCCTGGAACATGTCACATCTTCTTCATCAATTCAAAAAAATTCAATCCATTTTATTCCCCTGCCTTGTCAGCATGGTGGTTTCTGAATTTGTTTTAACTCTTGTTACAGATACCAAGAAGACCCATCTCTTGCAAATCTGAAGAGAGAAGTTCAGAGCCCTCCAACAGCTCACACAGCCCCTACAGTAAGAGGCAACAAAGACATTTTGGGAAAACCAAGGGATGTCTGTTATAAGAAGATACCATGTCAGTGTAGAAACATTGGCAAGCATTAACCAAATTTTTCATAAAGGAAATAAATGTGTTTTTATGTCCACAGAGGACTATCCTTTTAGGAAGATGGTAAAGTTCTACTGGGCTTTCTCCCTTTGGCAAGCAGATGACATACACCCCAGATCCACAGGGATGAGCCATTGTTACTAGCAGAAGGTTTGTAATTGCATCTTTCTCTTGTCTCCTCCTAAACAACCTTCCAATTGCTTCTTTATTATTATTCACATCGAGGCCTGGCACTGCACAAAAGGCCATGTTCCCCTGCAAGTGCTGACAAAACTAAAAAGTGGAATAGCTGGGAGGGAAAGGCATGAAGCAGAAGACCAAGGTCATCCAAAAGGTCAGTGGAGAATATTTTCTTTTCAGTCTTCTATATGGCCACTGCTCTGAACCTCTGGATGGGAAGGAATGAGCTCCACACCCAAGGAACTCGCTCTCTACACCCCTGGTCAGCTGAAAGTGGAATTTCCCTCAGAGATTGACAAGGAGAGTTAAGTTCTGAACTGAAGAATGGCAATGCAAAAAGATCACCCAAACACTTGTGCTTGCTTTGATAGCTTTCTGCTGTCTTTCTGCTGTTTGTTTATTTTGGAATAGCTTATCCTGGCACAGGTTAACCCAGTTTCATGTCCCTGGTGTAGTCAGGGCTCATAGTTTGGCCTTGCTTTTGCAAAAGAGAGCTATCTTAACACATGGTGTATCAGAGTCAAGGAAGAGACCTTTCGTAATGTACTAAGCAAAGTAGAGAGTGAATTCTCAGAAAAAATGCAAGGAAACACTTAATTTCTTGCCCAGACTGAGCAGACAGGCTGCCTGATCACATCCTCAAGAGCTGATATCTGCAGAGACATCTCCCAGCAAAGGCACAGCTCCACCAGCCCATCCAGGTGAGGAGGGTCAGGAGCCCTCCCTAGGGCTGCTGGACAGTATGGGAACACAGCTGGAAGAGTAAAACTGTCGTTTTCCCCTCCAAATTAGTTCCCCAGTCTGTGAGCCAGAAGATGCTACTAGGCTTCAAACATTTTCCACTTGCTTTCATGCTACTGAGCAGCTATTCTGAGCTCAGCCTGCCCCATCCTGTCTTCATCTGTGAGGCTGAGATGAAAACTATCTGCAGCCTCCAGCCTCCCTCTTCTGATCTTCTCCCTGCATGTTTTATTCTTTTGCTTTGACTTGGTAACTTTTTCCAGCCACAGAGCACTTCACAAGATCCTGAGCCACATGCTTGGATTGGGACAGGTGGTATCACAAATGGGTACAGAGCCACACTGCCTTCAAGGAGGCATCTGCTTGTTGGAGTTAGGGTAACCTTACACTCTAAGTGATTTTACTGAAGGAATAATCAATTTGTGGATATTATTGGTGCATAGACGCCTACTCTGATGTAGGTGGGCTCCAGTTTCATAACTTCTCTGTCCCATGGAGGTGGCCTGTGCCTCAGGGACATCTAAGGAGGGATTAATCTTAGAGCAGTCAGAAAGACTCCACAAATGCAAAAGGAGCAAGACTCATTTAAAAGTACAGCTGTTAATGTGAGAAAAATTGAGAATCTGGCCAGCAGCAAAACTGCAATTAGAGGTTTCAAGACATTAAGTGAATGCAAGTAACGTTTCTGCTTAAGGAAGAGCAGATTCAATATCCAGCTGATGTGTTTATCACAAATGTGGTAATAGAGATTTCTGGTTTATTGGCTGCTATTTCGCCTAGTGTTCATAAATGACTGATACTTAATTAATTGAAGGCAGTATTACAGAAATCAATCTGCTGACAAAGGTTCCTTTAAACCAGCAGTTGTCGTACTTATTTTGATCTCAGACAGGCAAGTTCTCAGTTATTATCTTTTCTCAGACAAACTAGCAAATAAACATGAAAAGAAATAAAGAAACCGTATAGATTAAATACCTGAAAAAATGATTTATGCTTTTTTTCCCCTTCCTTATGAGGACTCTGTTCAGAAATAATTTTCATTATTTTTGTTAGGGGTTTTTTTGGTTCTTTTCTGGAATAGGACAGCAAATTTTCTGTGGTTATAGGCAAACCAGGGTCAAAAATCAATCTCCCCATATTTCATGGTAAACAAGAAGTAATCCTCATGTAAGCAATAATTCTGTTTATACCAACAAAGAAAACTGCCTCAGACCACTGGCCCCAGAGGCAGGGGCACAATGCACTCCTAAGAACACTACACACCCTTACTGACAGGATGGAGTAGATTTACCCACCTGGAGTGGACTCCTTCCCATGCTGTCTCCCAAGTCACTCCCAGTAACTGTTCTAGAAGTCTCAACTGACAAAAACAATGCTGATATTTGCCAAAACTTGAGATTTAACAGTTTGCTGACTGACGGCGAGTGCTAAGTGTAGATATGCCCAGTCTGTGCAAGTTAGGGCACAGTCCAGACCCCAAGCACAAGAACATCATTTTTATGTCCTGAACTGAGGAAAGCATGAGCATTGTTTCTCCAGGAAATATCTCAAAAGTCTTCATCAAGACTTCATATATCCAGCTTTGTTTTCCTGCTCTGCCACGATCTGTCTGTATGACCTTGGGCAAGTCACTCTCAGGCTGGGCTGCAGACTGCAGTGAACAGGCTACTGTGTCCCCAAAGCAATGGAAGCTGGCATTTTCTTACAGCCTGGTTCACCTGTACTTGCCTACAATGACCCCTAAGTTGCCAGAGTGGATTTTAAACCCATCTCAGGCATTGGAAATCACTCTGCAGTCTGTGCTCTGAATGTGAGTGCTGCGTCCCTGCTCCTTCTCTGGTGAGTGGAGAGACCAAGTTCCTGACTTACAGAGGGATAGTGAAAGTAGAAGTATTTAAGGCTATAAAGTCTTCCAAATCTACAGCTAGTAATGGTTAAACTATTATCCTTCATATCCAGATTTCTTCAGGAAAAGCCAAGCAGTTTAATCAGATTTTGCAGCCCGATAACAACTGCTTCAAAACTGGAGCAGTTTGCTGAAACCTGCTTGAGTGGTTCCCACAAAGCTCCTGTGGGAAACCTGCCAAGAACTCACCCCCTGTCAGCCTTCAGCCAGCCTCACCTGAGAGATTTGAACCAATTTGGCCTCCATCAGGAGATGAGAAGAGAGACAAAGTAAAAGCTACTCACAGAGTTTGAGGGAAATAAAGTTTTTGCAGCTCCCAGATGGAACTGAAGTGGAACAGCTCAACATTGTCATTGCTCTTCCCAGACCAGCACAGTTTGACACTCGACCCATGTCAGCTGCAAACTAAACACATCAGAGGCACTTTCATGGTTTGTAAATCCCCATATTGTTTTTAGGAGAATTTTGGTTAATCTGAGGCCATTATTAAAAGAACAAGACAGAGGAAAACCTACCAGTATTAACCAAGCAATATGACCTTTGGGAATGTGAGGCAACCTAAAAGATCCTGGTGGGTCCTAATGGGACAGGAAGGTTTAGCTGAGAAGAATCTCAAGGGCATGGACCAGTGAATGCAATGAACACTGGCCCAAACAGAATAAGAGCAGGTAGATTTGGCTCTCTTGTTTGCAGTCCCATGAGTTTTAACTTTTCCTTAATGTCACAACTCAAGTATGAAGAAATATAAAACCTCACAGGTGCAGCCACAGGGATTGTTTCCCTTCACTGAACATCCAGAAACTCATCTACTCAGTTGGGTGCAGTATCTGAGATGTTTCTGGTTAAACACAATGAGGCACCTCAAAACAAGAAATACAGGCCTGAGTTTCCGCAGCCTTTGCTCAGAGGTGCAAAGAGAGGGAGGTCAGGAAACAGCCTGGAAGCCAGGATTAAACCAAGATTTTGCCCGTGGTTTGAAGGAGATCATGAGACTTTGCCCACAACTTCCTAACCCTTGGTAGATGGGACAACAGAGATGACAGGGATGAACTTTATACAAAACAGTAATTTAATCCCAGCAGCTGCAGCTGAAGAGACCTGGGAAGGTGAGTCTCTGCAGACGCACCATTGCTGAAGACCAGCCCGGGTTCAGGGATGACCACAGCTCCATAATAAAGTCCTTATCACAAAAGAAGAAGGAAAATTGTGGCAAAGTGTGTTTCTCTTTCTCAGTAAAAGCAGGAACCCTTCCTGTCCACAGAAATGGGTTGTAATTGCTGGCTTTTGTCTGAAGTGCAGTCACAGGCTTTGGCGGCTTTACTTTCTTTCACTGGGAAAGGGGCAGAAAACTGCCTGCTCTGTCCAACTTTAAACTGAGACATTTAAGGACATTTATTCCCTCACCCAGAAGATGATACACAACAGCTCCTTGGGGGATTGAAGGTGCTGGGCTGGTGTTTGGCAGTGCTCAGAGTTAGACTTCTGTGCTTTGGGAAAACCTTTCTCTCTGTGTGAATTATCTGGCAACCCAATAAGTAACTAATCCAGACCACATTATCTTTCTCTTTGGTTTTTATCTTTAAAAAAAAGGAGGAGCTGTAGGCAATCTTCTAATGAAAAAAACACATTGCAAGTGACCACATCCTAGTTCTGTTTAGATCAGTCAGGGTTTCTCTACAGAAGAAAATTCACCTGGATTGAGAGAGTAGGGTGACTATTTCTGTGTAAAGGTGGTTTATAACACTGTTAGTTTAGATTATCAGTGTTCTCCACTGAACTACCTTGATTCTAAATATAAGCAAAATGTAAAGGATGTATTTTAATTCTGCAAAGGATATATTCTAATTTTGCAATAGTGGGATTGTCTTTGCAGCAAACTAGAAGATAAAATTTGTTCAGGGATATTTAATCCCAAATAACTTGTATTTCTGAGCACTCTTTGCACTCAGGACTTTCCAGCAGTATCAAGGACACCTTTTCATTTCCACACACTCAACTCAGGCAGCCACAACTCTGTACAAAGCAATTACTGTAACATCTACAGCCATGGGACCAAATCCAAGCTGTTCCACCTGGCACTTTTACTGAAGAAAAAAGACCAATAAAATAAATCTGTGTCTCTGCTTCAGATTTTAGAACAGGGACTGACTTTATGGGATCTTTTTCTGGTAAGTGTACAGCAAGAAACAAATTATAACTTCAGGATCTTAGTGCTGGTACTTGTAAGAGCACCTCCCTTACCCCTGAGGAACTCTTTGCAAAAGGGGCAGAGGTAACCCCAGAGATCTCTGCTTTACAAGAAGGAGCATATCCTCTTCCCTATGACCTGAGCCATGAGTAAATAGTGTCCTAAGGAGTTTGTTACACTCTGTTAAATAAACCCTGTCTAAGGTGCAATGCCCAGGGGAGCATGCAGATATACTGTAATCCACAAAAACTTCTCTCATGAGCCATCTGCAAACTTTGTACCTTATTTACTCACAGCAGGTTAGTCCTGGTGAGAGGAATTGCTCCAGATGGGAGGCAAAGCAGATGGGTGCTTGTGTGCCAGGGAAATAATCCTGAGATAATTTGTGCCAAATTGTTTATTCTTTTAATTGGGAGGGCTGAAACTTCTTTCACCTTTTACCTTGTTTCAACTTTGCTGGAAGCCACTAGCTGGTGGGATCCATCCCAAAACTCCAGCCCATCCATCAGTAACAGAGTTAATAATTTTTCACTGAGAGAAATAAAAAAAATCCCACTTCCCTTCACCTCCTTTGCATGCAGGTAAAAAAGGCAGGACACCTGAAATTTCTTCTGGCCCAAACCTCCTTCTGCTCCTACAGCACTGGCAGGGGCAGGGAGACACAGCACCCCACTGTGCCTTTGAGGAAAGCTTTTTCTGGCCACATTAAAGACAAATTATCCCCCCACAACAGTGAAGATGGAAAAGGTGATAGTGCAAACCAGCTCTCAACCCCCCACCGACCTCCCCCACGTATTGAACCTTCAAGGCATTGCAAGGTCTCCCGGTGCTCAGGCTCTTCGCTCCCTTCTTCTCCTGCTCCGGCAGCGTCCGGTCCCCCACCCTCCCTCCTCGCCCAGAACAAAAGCAAGGCACCGGATTCTGCTGCTTCACGAGGAAAGCCCAGATCACACACATTTCGATAGAGAGAGATAGATATGATTATATTTCTCTTTGCTGTTTAGGACAAGAAATGAAGTGCTGCCTCTTTAATTGGCAAAAGCATGCAGTAAGAGCATACCTTTAATTTAGTGTTGGGATAGCTCACTTGCACCCTGGCTGTTGTCTTATTGGAGAGGGCAGCCTGCCTCAGATCCTCTAGCACTGAAATAATATCATCCAGCACGCATTTCTTATCCTGATTTCTCAACACACACAGATGGGAAAAAGTATAATTATAGCCTTTGTAGTTCACCTTCATTTCCAGCACGGCTCGGTGGATCTGCAGGATCACATCAGCCTGATGCAAAATATTGCCTCCGGGTTTGGAGAGGAGAATCACCCTGCCATACCTCCCCGGGGTGTGCAAGTCCGAATACAGCTGGCTTTTGGATTGATCGAGGGAGAAAAGGCTGCTGGCTAAGCTCCTCTCGATCTTGGCCAGGCTGTGGCTGGGGGCTACCAGGCTCTCCAGGTCAGTGTCAGGCTGGAAGCGGTTGAGCAGGCTGAAGCCGAAGATGATGGTCAGGACTGCGGGCACAGTGAGGAAAAACACCGGATGCCTGCTCACGAATAAGCCCAGCTTGTAGAAAAACGACTGGAGCCCTCTGTGTATCACCTGCCGCAGCATCCTCCACCAGATCCAGCCTGCAGATGCTCCTGGCCGTCTTAGAAAGCACATGTGACATGTGTAGCTCCTTACCCCTTCCTGCCAGTTTCCCTTTCTCTCTCCCTCTCTCTCTACTACTCCTTTAAAAGACTGCAGCAAGTTGCAGCAAGACAGCCAAATATTGATCAATGGGGTGTGTGTGTGCGTGCGGGTGTGTGTGTGTGTGCCGGAGATGGAAGGGACCGGGCAGGGGAGGGAGGAGGGGGGGTCCTTGCCTTTTTTTCCCTCTTTCTCTCCTTTTTTTTTTTATCCCCGCTCTCC